>KE504184.1:64918-160411 GCA_000344655.2 Fomitopsis schrenkii
CCTCTTGGCAGTAGACAAGTTTGGTGTTTCGAAATGTGCGATCTGGCGCAGATTGATGGGCGGTTAACAGTACATCTTCGGAGAAAGCGTTTACCAGATACGTCTGTCGATCCTGTCACGCCGGAGAGTGACAAACAATTGCTTCCCCCAGGCCGGTAAGTGCGTGTTCGCTTCCTTTCTCGCACGACGTCGCGCATCGCGTCCGCGACTGAAACGGGCGTCAGGCGTCCATTTATCTGACCCACAGCGAGCGGGCGTAGCGCGGATCGCAGATGTATTGTTCCTGAGATGGCTCCTGGCAGGCGTAGCGGGTGTGTGTCCGCCGTGCACATTCTCGGACAGATGAGTCTCGTCCTCGGTCCGTGACGAATTGCCGCCGCGACATGAGTGCTGACATTCTGGAATAGATGCTGTATAGCTATGCATGTGTGTCAGGGGCCTGCCAGTGTGGCGTAAACGTCGTTGGGCTGACGTGAACACTGTGCCTCCTTGGGATGCACCCGTATCCTGGATTTGACTATCGCGGTGACAAGGTGAGGCCGTGCACTCCGCGAGCTGGTACTAAAACCAGTCGGACCGCCACCGTACTGCCCTCTCTACGCCTCTAACCAAGGACGGCCGCTACTTTCCTTCAGCCCGGCACTGGTTCTCATCGAGGCCCATCACCTGTCTAACGATGTCGACGACGTCCGCCCCGTCCTCCCGCGCCTCATCCTCGCATGGATCGGCCCCCCAAGTCCCACCTCCGACATCTACGAAGGAATCTAGACGCCCCCCTGCCCTCCAGTCGCACAAGCCTGCCTTCTTCATTGACCGCGCAGTTGAGGAGGTGGAACCTCGTGACCCCTTCCGTACTCCTGCGCGTAGCATAGCAGACGAGTCCGTCCCTGCTACCCCCAGGAGCGATGCCTCCATTCCGTTCTCACCGCCTGCGAGCGTCATCGGCTTCAGCGCCGAGCAGACCGTACCCGGTGCTCACCAGCGTGCGGTGGACAACAAGCCGTCGACCACTGTACTGCGCCATGCATCCTCGAATCCTTCGGTAGCCAGCGTACATGAGGTCAGGCGCGGTCTCGTCCCTCGTGTGGACTCGATGCTCCGCAACTCATTCATGTCGCCTCCGGCGATGCCCCGTCGTGCGACCATGTTCGACGCCTCCAGCCATTCTGAGACACCGATGCGCCCCAACGTTAAGCGCCAGCGCTCGACGCTGCTCACCGGCGAGATCGAGAAACCGTGGACCACCGACAAGGACGCCTATGTGACCACCTCTTACTGGGTCACCATCGGTGTTGCCTTTATCGGAGTGATCGGAGGGGCCCTCCGCTGCCACTTCGGCTGGAAAGACGTCCCGCGCATCGGCAACGTTTGTCTCATCATGGAGGACGACTTCAACACCCTCGACAAGACTATCTGGACGCACGATGTCGAGATGGGCGGATTCGGGTGGGTCTTTCCGTGTATAGTGTGTTCCGTGCCAAATATTGACGTCTTCACAGCAACGGCGACTTCGAGATAACGACAGACTCCACGAACAACTCTTACGTCCAAGATGGCAAGTTATATATCGTCCCGACGCTTACTTCAGACGTCATCGGCTACAATAACATCTTCAATGGGTATACCTACAACGTCTCCGGCTGCACGAGTTCGAACCGTACTGCTTGTGGTGCCGTGTCAAACTCAAGCTCAGGTTCCGTGATCAACCCTGTCATGAGCGCGCGGCTCTCGACCATCAACAGCCACAGTATCAAGTACGGCCGCGTCGAAGTCGTCGCAAAGCTTCCCCGCGGTGATTGGCTGTGGCCCGCTATTTGGATGTTGCCCGTCAATGACGTCTACGGCCCCTGGCCCGCGTCGGGCGAAATAGACATCATGGAGGCGCGCGGCAACGGAATTAGCTACCCAGCACAGTGAGTACCAACTTGAGTCCCGATCGGAGGAATACTGCATAGCTAACGCCATCGCAGAGGAATCGACTTCGTGCGCGCGTCCTTGAACTGGGGCCCGTTCCCCTTCCTGAACGGCGTCGCGAAGACGTACGGCTGGTGGACGGAACGGCGCAAGACGTACGCGGACGGGTTCCACACGTATGCGCTCGAGTGGACGCCCGAGTTCTTGCGGATGTACGTCGACACGCGCCTCGACCACATGCTGCAGCTCTCCTTCAACGAGCCCTTCTTCAAACGCGGCGACTTCCCCGAGACGATCGCGAATGGCTCGCAGTACATGGTCACGCCGGACCCGTGGATCAACGGCACGCGCAACGTCGCGCCCTTCGACCAGCCGTTCTACCTCGTTATCGACCTCGCCGTCGGCGGCACGAATGGATGGTTCCCTGACGGCGTCGGCAACAAGCCGTGGCTCGATGCCTCAGACGGTGTGTGATTTCCGTTCTGTTCGTTTACCTTGTGCTAATAGATCGGGGACAGCCGCGATGCACGACTTCGCACAGGCGCAGGACACGTGGTACGCCACCTGGCCGCAGAACGTCGACGAGCGCGCGTTCATCATCGACTCGGTGAAGATGTGGCAGTCGTGCTAGATGGGCGGTAGGCTGGCCACCTTCTCGGGTCCTGCCTGTGCGCGGACCCGAGTAGTAACTTCCCATGGAGAATGCGTTTCTGGTCGTCGGAGGAGTGTTGCATGCGTGAGATGCATGATCTTCCGGAAACTTTCTTCCAAGGGGTATGATCGTGATACGCCGTCCGATCGTTCTTCTTCTTCTGTCCTCGGACGGTAGTACCATTTCTGGGGCCCTCGTCAGTATTCTACGTATTCTCTGCCCGGCATAAGGAACCGGTTTATTGTCACCTCTCGGGATCTGCGTAACGCACTGTGAATCGTGATGTCTGCGCAAAACAGGCATCTCAGACCATCTGTAGCTAGACGTTCAAGGAATAGAAACACGCAATACACTGGCATGTCGTACAATTATACGATCGAAGAGCTGGGTGGTGTCAAGGCAAGTATAACTACCAGTCAGTTGCAGACACGTCCAGAAGCTTATTGAACAGGGTGCTCTGGCGCACATCGCGAAAAGGGACGGAACAATGTATGAGTGGATATTTCTGTGACTTGCAAGGCCCACTGTAGCCAACCATAGTCCACCTCAGCTGATCATAGCCCTTCGTAGCTATGCTACGAATGGCCAATGATGATGATGATGATGATGATGATGAACTCTGCATTTATATACCGCAACAAGCAAACACAAATGGTGCTAAGACGCGGTCCTGACATACTAGCTACGAATGGCCAAGGTAGTCCTGCACGTCGCGCTAGCCCTACCCGTGACTCGCCAATGCCTTCATAGGTATTGGCGAGTCCTTTTTGCTGATGCGGCCAGGGGTACAATATCAATATTGAACGCTGTCTGATAAACGCCATGCGCTCGACGTCATCGTCGAGCTCTGGGGCACCAGTCTTGCCAGATTATATCAATTAGACTGAGGCGCGCAGCTTACAGTGATGGGGACGATGGTCTGTGGCGCGGGCCCACCCCCACCAACATGGCAACTGCAGCTGCCGCTAAGAAGGGCACAGCGACGGCGGCCATGGTCGCGAAGGTGCCGTGCAACCCCTCCTGCTGCTTCTCGAGCAGCTCGACCTTCACTTGGGCCTCCTCCTGTGCTGCCTTCAGCTCCTCAACGGTCTCTGTGTCTTTGGCGCGGAAGGCCTCTTGCATCTCGTGCTCGAGCTCGCCTAGCTCCTCAACGTACTTCTGCCTTTGCTCCTCAATAGCGCGGGCGAGTTCCGCCCCAACGGCAGTCTCGGAGATATCCTTCTCCTCTTCGACCAGCTCCGTCTGAAGCAGCAGAGGCTCGGGTTTGTTTGGGACAAGCTGCAGCATGATAGTGATGGCCGAGTAGTACGTGCTGTCGTGGCGCATCATCTTCGCGTCCTTGTCTAGCGCGGGCTTGAAGAACATGGAGTCCGATGCGAGCTCGTCCTCACGCGCTAGCCCACGGGCCGCATTGACCTCGCTCCACATGTTGGTAACTATCACTACGTTCTTGAGCGTGTCTTCGCCGCAAAGCTTGCGGAAGAGGTGAAAGTTGCGCCGTGAGATGCCAGTCATGCGGAAGTCAGAGATGCGCTGCATATAGATGATCCCGCTCAGTTTATGGCCTTCCTTGTACCTACGAAGGCGTCGAGATTCATGAAAACGACATGTATACAATGCAGAGTGTCGCTCACATCTGTGACAAGGCCACAGCTATCATCTTGAGCACCTCTGTGTCGCTCCGCGTCGTGTCGTCGAAGCCAGGGGTGTCTATGAGTCTGACAGAGCGACCTGACAGCCCAAATGTCCTAGAGAATTCCACGCGGCTGGTACAGGACTTGAGGCCATCGCTCACTGAGAGATCGGAGTCGCTGGCTAAGTTTATGAACTGTCTCATATGAATTGCAAGGTCGTATGAAGGACTCCTGAGAAGGCACTGACAGTGGACTTTCCGGATCCAGTGGCTCCCATGACACTGAGAGATGCGTAGTGTCAGGTATATGCGGTTATATGGCCACACGACACATACGCAATGGTGACCTCTTCCTCGTCCGCGTCCTGTTCACCGACAACTTCGTATCCATCTACCGCCAATGAGGAAAATCGGGAGGAAGATGGCCCTTGCTCAGTTTTCCAGTCCCAAAGAACTTGCGACATAGAGTTGGTGTGGTTATGCAGAAGCGGGTGTTGAAATTGTGGTGGCGTGGTGGCAACTGGCAAGGCAAGGGACTGGAATGCAGGGACAGGCGCCAGATCTATGCTAAGCACGATCAGTACGGATCAACCCGCCCACGTGGCGAGTGCATAGTGATACTGCCCGGATTCCGGCCGGACTAGGCTCTGTACTCAAACCGCCAGCTTGGTGGACGAACCAACTGCTCTTCGCTGCCCATCTCTACTCAGACAAGGTCAGTATCTCAGTTCTTTTTCTTCTTCTCTGCGCTATAGACATTGAGCAGCTCGTAAAGAATTCATTAGAGAGGTAGTCCGGGTACCGCCGAGCCAATTTTCGTGAAGTTGGCTCACCTGGTCACTAATATCCACCCACGATTTCGGTTGGCTAGGCCATCATGGCTACACAAGTCTTTCAGATATGGTTGCGGACGAGACCACGCTTCGCGGCTGCTTTCGCTAGCAAGCCACTGACAGCGCGACGTCACGCAGCCACTGCGACCGCGACCAAGCCCGTGGAAGATGCAGCGCCTGCACCTCCCTCATATCCTCTCTCCGAACAAGATTTGCGCCGTTTGAAGTTTCAACGCAACATCGGGGTTTCCGCGCACATCGACTCTGGCAAGACCACTCTGACGGAACGGATATTATACTATACTGGACGTATTCGGGAGATCCACGAGGTCAGAGGCAGAGACAATGTCGGGGCGAAAATGGACAGTATGGAGCTGGAGAGGGAGAAGGGTATCACCATCCAGAGTGCAGCGACCTTCTGTGACTGGGTTGCGACCATGCCCGCAACTGGCGAGCAAGAGGAGTATGCTATCAATATCATTGATACACCAGGTACGTTAGTCCGTCTGCAATGCGCATACACTGGGCTCATATCGGATAGGTCACGTTGACTTCACTATTGAGGTCGAGCGGGCGTTGCGTGTTTTGGACGGGGCCATATTGGTATTGTGTGCGGTTTCCGGTGTACAGAGTCAAACTACCACGGTCGATCGGCAAATGCGGCGGTATAACGTTCCTCGGATATCATTTATCAACAAGATGGACAGGTGCGTTTCAGCTTAGTTTAGTTGTCAGCCTGGGTGTCTGAGGTTGTATGCAGACCCGGAGCGAACCCGTGGCGCGTTATTGAACAGATCCGGAACAAGCTTCGCATACCCGCTGCGGCCGTTCAAGTTCCCATCGGCGTTGAAGATGAGCTCAAAGGTGTCGTCGACCTCGTGCGCTGGAAGGCTGTCTACAATGAGGGCGAGAAGGGGTGAGTAGTATTTAGCCACTATGCGCTCTGACCCTAACCCCAGTACTACAGTAACACCGTTGTGGTTTCCGACGAGATCCCGGACTCGGTCATCGACTTCGCCAGGCAGAAGCGTCGCGAGCTCATCGAACAGCTGGCCGACGTGGACGAGGAGATCGGCGAGATGGTCATCATGGACGAGGACCCCAACACCGAGCAGCTAGCTAATGCCATCCGTCGTGCGACGGTTGGACTCAAGTTTTCTCCGGTGTTCATGGGCTCTGCGGTCAAGAACACTGCGGTGCAGCCTCTGCTCGATGGTGTCTGCGCGTATCTCCCTACGCCTTCGGAGTCTGATGCTACCGCGCACGACACCTCGCTGCCGGCTGACGCCCCGATGGTTCCTCTCGTGCCTGCATCACAGGCACCGCTCGTTGCGCTCGCATTCAAGCTTGAGGAGGGCCGCTTTGGCCAGTTGACATACATTCGCGTGTACCAGGGTACGATGCGCAAGGGGCAGTTCATCCACCATGCGCGGTCGGGCAAGCGGGTCAAGGTTCCACGTCTTGTGCGCATGCACAGCAACGAGATGGAGGACATTGAGGAGATTGGACCCGGCGAGATTTGCGCTATCTTCGGTGTCGACTGTGCCTCTGGTGATACATTCACGGACGGCTCGACGTCATACTCTATGGTAGGCTTTCCACTCGCCAAAGTTTGCCTTCAAGCTCATACGTCCGTTTCTGTAAGATGTCGATGTACGTGCCTGAACCCGTCATCTCGCTATCTCTCAAGCCGAAGGGCCAGGAGACACCGAACTTCTCCCGTGCGCTCAACCGGTTCCAGAAGGAAGACCCGACGTTCCGCGTGCATATCGACCACGAGAGCAAGGAGGTGAATGCAGGCGTTGATATATCATGGCTAGAGCTCATGCTGTTTAGACAATCATTTCCGGCATGGGCGAGCTCCACCTCGAAATCTACGTCGAGCGTATGAAGCGCGAGTACAACGTCGACTGCATCACGGGCAAGCCGCGTGTCGCGTTCCGCGAGACGATCACGCAGCGAGCGAACTTCTTCTACACGCACAAGAAGCAGACTGGCGGTGCTGGCCAGTATGCGCGTGTCATCGGTTTCGTCGAGCCCATGCAGGCCGATCCTGTCACCGGGAAGGACGTCGAATTTGTCAACCAGGTCATGGGTGGGAACATCCCGACGAACTACATTCCCGGCTGTGAAAAGGTGGGCATCCCCCCCGGAATTCAACGATGAGGCGGATGAGCTAAAGAGCACTGTACAGGGCTTCTTTGAGGCACTGGAGAAGGGCACACTGTCTGGCAACCCGATCTGCGGCGCCCGACTCGTCCTGCAGGATGGTCTCGCGCACTCTGTCGACTCGTCCGAACTTGCTTTCCGATTGGCCGTCATTGGTGCCTTCCGTGAGATCTACAATAAGGCGCAGCCCATCATCCTCGAACCCGTCATGACAGTTGAGGTCGTTGCCCCTGCTGAGTTCCAAAGTGCGTTCGGTTGTTGGAAGGGATGTGCTGGAAATTGATGTCAACTTTGTAGGTGCGGTCATCGCCGGGCTGAATGCGCGGCGCGGGACAATCACAGATAGCGAGGTTCGGGAGGAGGAGTTCACGTGCACAGCGGAGGTTGCTCTGAACGACATGTTCGGGTACTCTAGCCACCTGCGCGGCGTCACGCAGGGCAAAGGTACGTGCGCTCGTCGCCTCGTACGCCGACCCTTATGTCTCACGTCTTCCACGCAGGTGAATTCAGCATGGAATACAAGGTACGGACTCGCAATGCATTGACTCCGTGAGCCCGGTACTGACTCTAGTTCGCAGAACCACATGCCGGTCATGCCTCAGGTCCAGAAGGAGCTGTCGGAAGCGTACAAGAAGAGCCTCCCGCAGGCCAAAAAGTAGACGGTACGATATCATTGCTTAGCATCTAATACTGGTCTCTGCTCTCGACGCCATTCTTTACTTAGACGACACTGTGCTATAACACATCATCACGCATGTTATTTGACGACCAGATGGCGGCGCTCTGTCGTTAGGACTTGACTGCGCGAGAAATTTGTACATGGTACGTTTGCTTCTACCGCTTCCACACCAACGGCATTCTACTAGATGATATGTCGTCTGACTCGGCCCGAGGTTGTGCTCCTTTCTTGATGAAGCTAGACTGCATTTGCGTAGTCCTAGCTCTGCGACTGCCGCTCAGGCCGGTGTTGCCGTGCCATAGGTGGAGGCGCTTATATCTGATAGCAAATTCCTTTCGTGACAATCACTGTAGTGCAGAACTACATTGCGGCGGAGCGCTCGTGTCTATGTATGAACTCGGAGTCTCTGTACGTCACTTGCCTGAGGCTTTGGCTGTGCTTATCTTTGATTGTCGACTCGCCCACGCGCTGGAGCTGCACTAGCAACGTCCGGCCTGGCAGCGCTCAGATACTTCCAATGCGACGAGAACATGCAAGTGGCTTGGCTCAACTGTCAGGCCATGGACTGTACGACCCCATATCTTACCAAGTACCAATTACTCGGATGCACGGTCAATCCCTGGTGAAGGCAAAGGGCATAGCACTCCTGATGCGGTGCGGACTGCGGAGTATCCTTGAATCTGTGTTCATCAAATAGTTTTCACAGTTCGCTAGTCAGTAGGCTCCCAAGTCGCAAACGTGCGAGATGTGTTCCTGAAGTTCATCGAGACATTGGATGTCTCACCGTCAATGCAGTCACCGAGCATTGCGATGTACTCGAGGAGCGATCTCCTGCTGCCGTTACCAAGATGTTACCAGGACTTGCCCCTCTGAGGTCCGCTAGGCCCATGTTCAACTTGTCATCGACGTGCCCACGGCATAGCGCGATGGCAAACTAGTATTTGAGAACGTACGACATTAGAGTGAAGCGGGGAGTCTCTATTTCAAACGGTGTAACAAGGGGAACAATACTACGAAAATCTAGGTAGGGCTTGATTGTGTACCAAAGGTTTGCTAAACAGCTCATCCTAGTTGACCGTGTAGTACCCTGCATCGACAACCTCTCGGAGCCTGTAGCGAGGGTTGTCAAAGTGAAACCACATGTAGTTGGCCTCAAACTTGTCCCATGCGTCCCTCGCGCGTCCTTCACCGAGATGCTCCCGGACATGCTCAGCCGCGGCCACGACCTCATCAATAAGCTCAAACAGTATATCGCGCGGGCTTCTTCCTGCAATTCGAGCCCCACAATGGATGTAACTGGTCGCGTCTTCATCGAGGTCTTCCTTGTAGAAGGACAGGATATCGCTGCGGTGGATACGAGTATCAGTGTATACTGAGATCGTAGATGCACGGGCAATACTCACTTAGCATGATCTATGAAGAAACAGATCTCGCTATGATGTTTTGTTCCCCATGGTCAGAAAGCGGCAGACGGAAAAATAATATCACTTACGATAGAACGTGGATGTATGCAGTCTCTACCGGAAAGTCCGCCTTGCACCGGATAAACATTGCAAAGGCCTCTGAGTACCCCGTCAGGGACTTGTGGTAGTCGATGAATTTCTTCGACTGCGGCTCAACGGAGAATGGGTTGGATGGGTTGCAGAGCATTTCACCGCACATGGCTCGGAGAGTCGAGGACACGATTGTGGTCGTGCCGAATGGAGAAAAGTGCTGGCCCATATCTGCGAGCACCTTCGCGGCCTGTCCGAGCGGGCCTTGGTCGTCGAGGGCAGAGCCGCCGCATAGCATCTGGGCAAAGTGCTCCGCGCCGACCTTATGGTACACCTCTTGATCGTCGAGCATGACCATGAGGGCCGTGTAGACTGCCACTGCTGCCCGAGCATCGATGTCAGAAAGGTGGGAATAGGTTATATCGGCCATGAGGATACCGGTGGTGATGTGGCGGTGAATGCATCAGGAAAAAACTCTCAGGCTCATAGCGCCCACTGCAGCTACGATTTCCATTATAGGTAACATAAGATGCATAGTTCCCAGGGTAGCGTATGTGAGCGTACATAGCACCTCATAGAGCTGCACCGAGAGCTGTACTTGTCAATAGTAGGAACAAAATATGTAAACTTGAGTAGATGAATAAATCGGATGCACCATACTACATCTCCTGAGGTGGCTGCAGCACACACAAGGATCACACTTGACTTCGAGTGAACACTAGTTGAAGTATGAATTGAGACTACTACGGGTGCAGTACTAATTAACCTTCGTGATACATGTATGTGTTTACACGACAAAGAGACCACAAAGGTAGCCAGACTCGCTATGGCAGCGGTGAGACATTGTGCATGCCCGGCGAGGGGAGCCATGTGACCCCGCATTGTACGGCGCACGTCAATGTTGAACGTGGTCATGTTGTGCCCAGTGCCCCGGGACACTCGCTCCACGCTCGCGATGCGTCACGCCCGCCGCCGGCTGTAGGTATGATGCCTTCGCCATCAGCGTAGATGCGCACCGGGAGGTTCACGTGCAGCGCGTGAATGTGGTACGGATACAGGGTGTCAGGGCCAGCGCCAGCGCACACGATTGAGGCTTGGATGTCGGCGGAGGTGAGGTTCACAGGGTCGAGCGCGTTGAGCGCGATCATGGAGGGCAGTGCCTCGGTGGGCCCGCTGAGGAGACATGGAGCGAAGGGACGAGGGCAGGGGTGGAGGTGGGGATGGGCAGCACAGGTGGGGAGACAGGGGTAGTGGTTGGGGGAGAGGCGGGCACGGACTTGGTGCAGGTAGAGGTGCTGGAAGAGGCCTCCTAGCCACGGCCGTACTTGAATACAGTGCGGCCCCGGAAATGGTCGTATGCTCCACTGGTGGTAGTCATGCTCTCAACGCCACCGCCACATGTGGGCGAGTCGTTGCTGGAGGAGTTGGTGGCGGCGAGGAGAGCGGCGGTGGCGCGGGCAGGGTCAGTAAGGTTGTGTGCGGCGACGGGGGGCAAGGGCGAGGCAGCGTGGGGCGCAGTGCCTTGTTCGTAGCTGACTGTCAGCGAAGGCTAACCACGCACCTAGTGTGGGCAGGTATCCACTGCCTGCACTCGTCTTCGTCTCTCCGTGTCCCTGCGCTCTCGTCTCCTCCGGGGAGCCCTCTAGGCACGGCTGCAATGCAGCGGGCGGCATACTCGCGATTTGTGGGTGGCGTGCTCGCGACTTGTGGGTAGCGTGCTCGCGACTTGTGGGCGGCGCGTGCGAGCCTGATTGATGGCCAGTGGTCGAGCACGACAGTGAATCGTGTGGGCGGTAGGTGAGTGGGCGTACAAGTGGGGAACCTCGGGGGAAGGGGAACCCAAGTCCATAGCGCCCGTCACGGGAACTTCCGAACATACCACGTCAGCATCGCATTGGCGTCGCACGCCAATCGCACGCTCTCTCAGTCTCTCTCGTGTCGAGCTGAACACTCCCTAGACTGCTCGCTCACCATACACGCATGCAATCTCGCCCTCAGCCATCAAGTAGCTTGCAGACGGCAGTTCTCTGCCTCCTGACCACGCGGACAGCGTGAACTACATGGTACGTGGGCAAATCCTATCTTGGGCTCAGTGTCAGTGAGCGACGGCACTGATGACGGTCGGTGGATGCTCATTTGCGCAGGCATGGACTCAATATTCTCATGGAGATCACTACTCTTCATGCTGTCTCACGTGAGCCTTGTCTATCCCTTCCTCCTCTCTCACTGGCCTCACGTCGTGCAGTGTATACCAGCCTCTCGCACACGTGTCCGCCCGAGTGAGCATTGATGCTGCTCAGGTTCCTCGCAGCGCTGATGGTGATTGTTCATGTACGTTTTCTACTGCTTGGCCCACGACCTGCATATGCTCGCCCACCTACAGTGTGCGTGTTCTTGCTCAGTGAGCCTGTGCGTGTTCCCGATGTGTATCTGCTAGCCCTTCTTTTCATTCACGCTAACAGAAACTTGGTTCTCAGCTCAACTCGAGCTCATTGCTGTACGAGGGAAGGGCGACTTCTTGTCGCGTGAGCACAATAGCCTCGCACCTTGTAAGCACATGCCTGTGCCGTCTGATATAGTGGGTTGTCTGTATGCTGTGACAACCCTTTGCAAGCTAACCTATACTTCATCTACCCTCAGGACCAGACCGTTACAATCATGATTCAGGAAGATAGTTTCTGGCTGACCGGATGGTGATTGTTGGGCCTCGAGGGGAGGGTGGATGGCTGTGCACAGCTCGTCACGGCGTGGTTCACATGTTGTGCATGCAGAATGGTGATGTTAACATGTTGGAGAAGTGGGATGCAGACGTCATTAGCAAGTGCATGTATGAGTGTATCTGCTAGTATTGCATCTACGGGAATATATCATTGTATGAACTACAACTGAGACTGTCGTGCATGATCACAAATACGAGTGTCTGCACAAGCTATGAGCACCTATGAGCTGGCTATGAGTGTCTACGGCCAAAATACAGTATGCTATGTTACCTGTTAAGTACTCTATGACGTGCTACAAGCTGCTACAGAGTGGCCTTGGTGACTATAAACAGGGGGGTCTTCGATGACGCTATGAGCACTATATTGGCTATCTAACCCTACCTCGCAATCCTGTTTTTTCCTGATGTGCGGTCCTCAAGCCTAGGGCCATGTCCTAGTAATGGCCTTGACTCTATCCGCAAGAACAGGGGTGCTGTGTACGCCGTGCGGGCCCGGGGGAAGAATAGTCCCCATCATCTTGATTAATCTTCCTACAGCATCTCGTGCGGTGCCAGCAGGGCCTCCAGACTGATATATTTGTCACTGACAATTGTCGAGTGCTCTTTCATGAACATCCCGCGCACCTCAATGGATAAATTTGAAGCCTTTAGTACATGAGACGCAGCTGTGTTGTACATGATTCTTGATGCGACTGCAGGATGAGTGAGCGGGTATAATCTGAGATGGATCGTCGAATATTGCACTGACCTTTCACGCTTGGCGATGGCAATGGCGAGGTTGTTATGTTGCTGGGTGTTCACTGCCAGATCGGGCGGCTTATAAGTACGACGGATGACCGAATATGTAACCATATACCTCATGTTGCCTCTAGCTCAAGATCACAGACAGGGAGCCGTCAATGGGGTCACGGTCACGGTAGAACCTAGGATAGGTCAGCGAATCTCGCAAAAACTATGTGGTGTCATACCTCTGATCGTGGTACCAGACATATAGTCTATAAATGAGTCCTGATCCGCATCCTCATGTTTTCCGACACGTTCGGATGTCGCGTACGGCCGTTAAACCATTTTCCGTACTCAATACGTCGAAATCCTTCTCATGGGTGCTGAGAAGGCGTTGGTTGGGTGATGCAAAATGAAGATGTTAGAAGCCTCAAAACCGAATATGTATGACTCACATCCCATGGCACAGGTCTTTGAGAATTTATGCCAGTTCGAGGTGGGTTACATGCCCTACACCGAGGGATTCAATGACATCAGGACCTAGCATTGGCCCGGGCTGCATGATACACAAGAAAGCTCTCCTTGAGTTTCAACAATACAAGGCTACTGCACCATTTTTGGCTGATTTAAACTTGCCGAAAAGTTGACGCCACAGGAGGTCGTGACTGTGGCAGACTGCCGTTACTTGAGTAGCAGGGAGGCAGAGCCGCAGAAATACAAAAGCGGCATGCCTCAGACTGAAAACCCCTACTACGGCGCCATGAGGAAAACATTACATAGAGATCCGTGTTGAAGGAGTGATAGGGAGTGGCTGTGAAGGATGAACGAACCTAGAGGGAAGCTGCTAGAGGGAGAGTCCCGTTAGGCACACGGGAGAGAGCAGGAAGGAACGATATAGTAGAGGGCGTACGAGCCCAGTATATATACATGCTAGGAAGCCATCAGGTGATCGTATGTAAGCGTATCAGCTGAGGGCTGAGTCAGAGTCGTAATCTACGTGAGTCAGCGTTAGTAAGACGGAACCGGGAACTCCGGGTTACCGGTACAATCACATGCTAAAGGAGCGGAGGTCCGAAGGGACCGGAGGTCCGACTAAGTCCGGAAGTCCGAAGTGAGTCCGTAATCTAATCTACTGAATCAGGACGAGAGATAACGAGTCCTGCAGATAAGATAAGAGCGAAAAAGGAAAGTGAGCGTACAGTACGGTACGTAGCGTTGCAGAACACAAGTAGTCCATATCAGGCAAGCCTGATTAGATAACGCCTGATTAGGTAGAAGTTCAACAATCCGGACCAAGAGAACAGTATCATACCTATGTTTTGTCATGGGGCCGTGCCATGTTATGTTCAATACAAGGAGAAGAGTTCAAACTCCAACTAGGCATTTCGAGTTGTTGGGGTTTCCACGAGGAGGATCCGGGATTTACGATAAGTATAGCCAAGCCACGTCCATTCTCTTACGCTGTGGTAGTCCCACTACTACCCTGTGCTGACCTCTGACTGGGAGAAAGCATCCTCTCGTTGATCGTGTCTGACAAGACACCCACGAAGGCGAGGCTAGTACCCACGGTTTCGTTCTTCGCACCGGACCGCCAACCTCAAATCGGATGCAAGTGCGAGCTTCGATCGGGGGGTAAGTCTGTGGGCCGGGCTATTAACTTCAAGCGGATTGGTAGAATCTGACACATGCCTAGAAGGTGCACAACACGGTGCTTCTGATCAAGGGGCGCTCCTGCCAGTGCAGTGAATTTCACCATGCACAACCTTCGCTACACCGCCGACAGTCTAAGGCTACAGCTGTAAGGCACACAGGCAGGCCGCTGAGAGTGTGGATGCCAGTCACTGTGATCATTGCGGGCGTCCATGTCATGGCCCTTTGATCCCGTTAACTTTGTTCAGTCCGATCATGGCACTTCCGATGGTGAATTGGACGGTGACGTGCGTCTCGCCAGTGTGCACTAGTACTAGTACGTGGGAGCCATCAGCATGGCGCATACACCCCGACAAACAAACGGTATTATAATGAGCCTCATGCACTGCCAGTGAATACTAGTCAGTGTTTTATGTAGGTGCACAGCCCTCCGGCGGGGGCCGAGTCGGGAGTCGTTGCTAGTAACCTCTCAGTGTTAGTAACGTTGCAAGCAAAATCGGAAGAACGCACGACCTTCTGGTTCGTCCTCAGGCTCAAAGCGTCTCCATAGTATATCGCGGTGTTTTCGACACTTGGTACCTCGACGAATATGTACTAGAGTACTTACATATTGAAGCGATGAGGAGAACCGCCGCGATTAGCGCCAGACGACATTCAAATATTCGGAGGCTGAAGCGTTACACAAACACTGCGTTCAAGGCCCGTATCTATGGGGGTCAGTCTAGCGAGGTATTGTCCGATTATACACATGTAAACACATGAAAATGTGACCCCTGAGTGTACATGCACATTGTCCGATTATACGGGGGTGCGCCAAGAAGGGATACATTAGTTAAACGTACATTAGCTTAGGCCGTATAGGTACACCCAGAGTAGATCATGGGTGCGACGGGTAAGTATCATGTCTTCGTTAGCCTAGATGCCTTAACCTTGCCTAAACTTATATAAGCGCATCTAGCCCAAGCTGGGCTATCTCACCTATGTGCAGGGTGCGTGTACATAGGTATACATCCGGGAATTTAGCTTATGTTTACCTTATCTAGCTCTCAGGTGTGCCTATATCACGCTACATGATGGAACTCGACCCCGGAGGATACGGCTCTTGAACGCGGTGAAAGACGCCCTGTTGACTCGGCGACTTGCCGCAGCCTGGCTCGGAACAAACTCAGAGTATGTTCCGTCAAACAGGCATGGTCTTGACATACAAGCCCAAGTACTGTGCCTAGACTCCTCAGTCTACTAGCGGGGCTGCCGGCAGCCACGGGGCGGTGGCTTGCCTAAGAACAGTGAATGATGCTACGTAAGCCTGAGTTCAATCGCCGCATCTCTTCCTCATACCACCACCATGTCCGACAAGCGCCCACCCTCTCACGACCCATTCTCCCCCGACAGCTACGATGAGGAGCCCCCTGCCCATACCAGTTCCTCGACCTCTCGACCGGGGTCGAATACTGCTGCAGCGGCAGGCAGCATTCGATCCGCGGACTACCACGTCCCCCGCAAGGAGGACAAGAAAGTGCCCAAAGCGCAGGGCATCGAACGCACAGCCTCCGGGCGTGCCATTAAGGAGGGAGCTGCGGTCTCGACGGCAACGTTGGGGCTCGCTGGCAACCCGCACCCGCCTCTCACTGGCGAAACCGTCGTTCTCGTTCCGGACTCGCAATTCGTTGCAGTCCCCTCCTCCCACCCGGAGGAGGACGAGGACATCTACGGGTTCGGCCGGGGAGGGCAACCATGGAGCGAAATCATGGAGGTACGCCCTCGTGAATCGCGTGGGAAAATCGATTCGGCGGCTGATGCCTCGCGGCAGCAGCACGGCGATGATGTCGATAAGGACGACGACATGCGGACTGAGCGCGCGGACTCCCCGGTCCGTGAGCAGACGCCAGCTGTCTCAGTCGGGGTTTCGGAGCTCACGACGCCACGCGTGTCCGAGGAGCCCGAGAGCAGAGAAGCGGTCGTCTCCGGAGACCTCTATTCCAGGCGCGTCACCTATCAGGAGTGCCTAACGTCGATCTCGGGATTCGATGAGGACTGGGCGGTTTCGGCCGCTGCCCAGACTCTCTCGAATGTCGGGTACTTCCTCGAGTCCGGCACGTCTGAACTCAAGAAATCAGCCACGGAGTGGGTCGACGACTTTGATGGCAACACGGATGCGATGCTCGACCACGAGTCGTTCAGGATCATCCGAGAGTACGTGGCGCTGGCAGGCGTCATCAAGAACCTGGGAGGGCCGCAACACGCGAAGTTCTTCCACGACGAGTTCGCGAAGCACATCGATTTCGCAACACGTGAGCGCGCGCGATTTGCGCACAAGGTCTACGACTGGGCGGTCTACAAGACTGAGCAGACGGACAAGGTGAACGACAATCTCGCCCAAGCCAAGGCAGCATCCGGCAAGCTGTCAAATCTGGTCATGTCCCAAGGGGACGTGATAAAGGCGCTGACGGACCAAAACGCCAGACTCCGGGGAACGGTCACCGAGCTTAACAGCACGGTGGCTGGACTCACCAAGCTGCTCGGGGGTGTCAACCAAAACACCGTCGACATCAAGGCCACGCTCCGCCAGCTGGGGCAGGAAGTTTCGAAGTTCCAGGTACAAGCGAGTGCTGGAACTTCGTACGCCGGCAAGGCCGCGGCGGGCGTCAGCTCGCAGCGGACCAATGCCGCTCAGGAAGCACCGACGAAGGACCCGCGTAAGCGGCCGGCGCCTGCTGATAAGGAAGCGCCTGCGAGGGCTGCTCCGAAGGACAAGGACACCGCTCCCCCCGCTCCGAAGAAGGCGCGCGGCGAGGAGGGTGAGATCGTCGACGAGTGGAAGTTCGACACGAGGGAAGACTGGGCGCGCCTCCGGGCCGCTGCCACCATTGGGGAGCTTGCTCCCACCGTCCAGCTCAGCGAGGCCTCGGCCATCGCTGCAGGTCTTGGCCTTGCCGTGCCCGGCTCTGCCGGCAACCCGATCACGCTCGGCTCCACTCAGGGGTCGCAGCCCACCCAGGCTCCGAAGGCGATCACCGCCGGGGGCGAGAAGAAGCAGGAGGAGCGCCCGAAGAAGCCGCTCCCCAAGGTCGTGCACGTCAACCACGCGGGTTCGCCCGGTGCTGCGACGCGCACTGTCGTGGTGCGGGCCAGCCAGGCCTTCGCCGCCGCCGTCCCCTCCATCACGGAGGAGGAGATTTTGGAGTGGGCCCGTATGGGTCTCGGCTCCGGTACGTTGATCGTGGCCAAGAGCTGCGTCTTCAAGAAGTCCGGCTACGATGCCCAGATCGTATGCACGGAGCGCCCCCTCGACAAGGAGGTGATCGCCATTCGCGACTACCTCGTCGAGAAGATCACAGCACGGCTGGTCGGAGCGACGATCAACGTGGACCATGCGGAACGCCTGACACGAGTCGGGATTAAGCAGTTCCACAAGTACAAGAACGACCCGACGACTGGCAAGTCGTCGGCGAAGTACGGCGTCTGGACCCCTCACGAGGTCTACACGGAGCTAAGGAAGAACGCTGCGACCGACGCGGCGACGAAGGCGTTTGTCGACGCTCTTCTCCCCTGCTATCAATCCCCGACGGCAGACTTTTCCGGTGGCGCGGGTGGATCAGGTCTATGGATCTGCTACATCCGTGACACCGTCAGCGGGTCGGCTTCCTACAAGCTGTGCCAGAAGAAGGTGAAGTTCGATGGCCGAGCTTTGCCCGTTGAGCGTCTCATCGCATTGAACGCTGAAGTCCCATGCACGAAGTGCTGGCGCTGGGGTCACACCTCGGGCCAGTGCGCTTCGTTCGCTGATGCCTGCCCTCTCTGTGGCGGCGCGCACGTCGAGACTGAGCACGCGAAGCACGCGCTTTGCTGTGTCTCGGTCGGTCTCAAGGGTGGTGTAGTGCCGGCGGTCTGTCCTGACGCCCACTACTACTGCCCGAACTGCAAAGTCAACGGCCACGGGCCGTCTGACAAGATCAATTGCCGGTTCTGGAAACACAACCGCGACAAGGAATGGATCGCCAAGCGTCGCAGCGAGGCGGAGTCACAGCGCACCCAGAAGGAGCGCGAGCAGAAGGAGATCCGGCGTCTGAAGAAGGCGGCGGGGGCCGAGCGCAAGGCATCCGAGCGCGAGGCACAGGAGAAGGACGCGGACTTCGCCGCTGACGTCTCAAAGGGTCTGGAGGACCTCACCGGCATGGAAGTCGGCGAGGGATCTCACGAGGATACCACGTGAGTAGTTGCCATATCGATGACAACTCCCATTGGTGACGGCCCGGCGCCCCCAGCACGTTCTGAGGCGCCGAATCGACACGATCCCTCCAGCGGATTGTACCACGGAAGGCAGTACGCAACGAATGAGGCCCTGGCGGCCTATTTGGGGCGATTGCGAGAGTTGGCGGACGAGGGGAGCGACGGTGATGCGGACGACGCGGAGGTCGAGCCGGCGCTTCCCGACCCCATAGACGATATCTTATCTGCGCGTGGCAGTGCTCCACCAGATGTAGACCCCGTACCCTTACCGGATCCGGAAGTGGCGCCCGAGCCACAAATATACACGATTCAGTGCGTTTCAGCGAACGTGCAGAAGTCACATGAGAACACCACTCTATTATTGGAGCAATACCGCGACCACGACGTTGTGTGTGTGCAGGAGATATTCTGGGGCCGGATCAAAACGGTCGTATCCAGTACAAGCAAGAAGGGCGACGACTACGAGCAGACAGTCGCCCACCGGAACTTTGCGTGCTTCGGCGCGTCTAAAGAGTCACGTGTTGCCATTTATGTCAACCGCAAGTGGCGTGGGGCTTCCCCCCACGTTATCACAGGGCAGGTCTCCCACAAGGACACGCTCATAGTCTCCATCAACACGCCAGACGGGCCCTTCACCGTTCTGAATGTGTACAACGACAGTGAGTCGCATGCAGCAGTGTCGCACCTGCTAAATGTGACACAACACTTGCCGCCCATCTCCATGATGTGCGGCGACTTTAATTTGCGCCACCCAAGCTGGGACAAGCGCACGCGGGAGAAGAATGAGAACCCGCCCCACGGTGCCAAATCCACCGAGCTTCTAGACTTGGCTGCGGAACTTCAGCTCCTGCTGGTCAACGACGAAAATGGACCTGCCACATGGCAATCCAACAATAGAAAGATTCCTGCGCGGACTCTAGACTTGGTCTGGAGGCGCGGGGACTATGAGATAAGGGACTTTAAAGTTCAAGATATGGACAAGCACCGGAGCGATCACTCGCCCCTTGCATGGAAAGTCGTGGCTGGACAAGGCCCGGAAGCAGAAGCAACGATAGGAAGGGTGTCTGAGACGTCTTGGGCATTCACCCTAGGCGTAGCAAAACTGATCGCCAGTTTCCCAACGGAATTTGCGACCGGAGAGGACGTCGAGCGAACAGGGGAAGCCCTGTTCGCAGGCATACAAGAACTATGGAAGCAACATGCTACCGTACCAAACAAGACAGGGCGCTCCAGGTCGTGGTGGAACCAGGAATGCTCCGTGTGGAACAAGGCACACCGCAAGATGTGCAAGAGGGATAAGCTGGTGCGTCGCCTGAGAGGGCTGGCGCTCCGATGCTGTGGGCCTACCAGCGCCCAATACAAGGTATACGATGACATGAATGTCGTCACGATATCGGACATTAAAGAGCGTGCGAAAGGGCTACAAGCAGCCGTGAAGCGCGCAAAGCGGGTCTTCTTTGATAAGATCATATGCCACGCGCACCCGCAGCTAATTTCCAATTACGTTGCATGGACGCGCCCTCGCCGTCTCGACTCCAGCGTGCAGATCAAGCGCGCGGACAGGACAGTTTTGGACAACCCCGAAGAGCTCCAGGAGGAGTTCAAGGAGCAGTTTACTCCATCGGTGCAGAAGCCGGTGGACATGTCGATATTGGACGAACTCCCTAACTGGGACGAGCGTCCATTTGCCCCAATCTCCCTAGAAGAGATCTCTGAGAACCTCGCCGACACGAGTAACACCTCGGTCGGAGGCGAGGATCACATCAATTGGCTGTGGGCGAAGACCATCTTCCACTGCGTTGAAAAGATATACGATGATGAGGGCACATATGTCCGGTCTGAACACTGGGGCCCGAAGGTTTACACCTTCTTCAAGGCCTTTTACAACGCGAGCATTAGATTGCACACGTTCCCGAGCACATTCAAGCGATCCATAACAGTGGTGATTCCGAAGCCTAATAAGCCGGATTACACCAAGGCCAAGGCATACCGACCAATATGCCTTCTAAGCGTCTTTGGCAAGCTCTTCGAGAAGGTGCTTGCCAAGCGCATGCAATTTGATGGCCAGGCATATGGCATCATGCATCCATGCCAGTACGGCGGAACCATGCAACATGGGACCACCGATGCTGGAATTGAAGTTGTACACTACATACACGAAGCTTGGGCGCGGGGGCTGGTTCCATCCATGCTCCTGTTAGACGTCTCCCAGTTCTACCCGTCGCTTAACCATGACATCATGGTGGCGATGCTCCGTAAGGAAGGCTTCGCGGAGGACCTAGTCCTCTTCTTTGCCGATTACCTCAAGGGACGCTTCACGCGATACCTGTTCAATGGAAAGCTAACTGAGTCCACGGCTACCCCGGTGGGGGTAGGGCAAGGATCAGCGCTATCTCCTGTCGGCTCAGGGCTATACATAGCACCCGTGCTACACAAACACTTCCCTGTGGGCAAGAAGCTCCCAGGCAACGGCGCGCTCAAATTCTATGTGGACGATGGCGCATTCATGGTTGCGGCCCCGCTGACTTCAACAGTGGCACGTAACATCACCCAGGTGGAGCTTAATGTGCTCTACTTAAAGGCAATGTTCAACGCTCTTAACACCGATTTGTGGCGAATCGGCCTGAGCGTGGAAGCAGATAAGCTGGAAATGATGCATTTCTGGAACAAGCATAAGCCATGGCGACCCAACCGGCCCTTCGGGCCAGACGTCGTGGTAGAAATAAACCGGACAATCACACACGTGGTGCCGAAAGAATGCATGCGATACCTTGGGTTCTATCTGGACCCCAAATTGTCGTTCAAATCACATGTCCGCTTCTATGCGGCAAAGGCAGCGAGCACAGTGGGCACCCTCACGATGCTCGGTAACTCTCTGAGGGGCTTCACCCCCACGCAGAAGAGACAACTATACATAGCACATGTGGTTCCCCTCATGTGCTATGGCGCGCACCTCTGGTGGAAGCCGGGATGGAAAGGGATTAAGTGGATTGCTAAGGAGATGCAGTCGGCTCAGTCACGTGCAGCCAGGTGGATCGTGGGTGGCTTCCGCACCACGCCCGTTGGCGCCCTAGAGCTTATCGCCCGGCTAGTACCGGTCAAGATCAACATCAGCAGGTACATGGAAAAGCATGGCATGCGCATCAAAACGCTTCACACGGGTCACCCGACAAGAGCGCTCCTTAGTCACGAATGGGAGGTCTCCGACCTTCCCAATGCGGACACCAATGTTACGATGCCGTTCCGAGTGGGACAGCGTGCCAAATCAAAGTCACCTATGGCGCACTTTGAAAGAATGGCTAAGGAATCGGACGAAAAGTTCTTCGTCACGTCCTCTACATGCCGACCCGGTGACCGTCTAATTGATAAAGACGACGGCACATGGAAGCACATGTGCTTCGCGTACGATAAACGCGATGCACATGACAGCGAATTGGAGAACATTCCAAGGAAGAAAGGGAAGGACGGGGAGATCTCCCCAGACTTCGAACTATGGCTTGACAAAACGTGGAAGCCAAGGGTGAAACCGATGGAGAGGGATCACAACGTGGTCTTCGTCTGGTCGGACGGATCGGTCATGGAACACAAGGAGTGTGAAGTGCCCACATCAGTAGCTGCCGGTGCTTATGCCATCTCTATAGGTGACATCCGCATCGACAGCGGAAAGATTGTCGTCGGAGACAAAGCAACCAGCTTTGACGCTGAAGTGCACGCGGCTTATCGCGGGCTCCAGGCGCTAGAGGAATACTTCGCAGAACGGGGAAACTTCGTAGATGCGATACACACGATAGTGATTGCAAGCGATAACATCGCCAGCATCAGGCGCATCATGAAACCGTCGGGCCCTGGCCTAGGCCAGCTGCACGGCACGTGGATGAACAAGAAACTCAAGGCACTTAACCGAAAGGTTATTTTCCTATGGACTCCGTCCCATTGCGGGATAGAACACAATGAATTCGTGGACGAGCTGGCCAAGCAGGCAGCTACGGACCCATGGGAAGCGGCCGGGCTTGAACACCCAAGAACGTGGATGCCCCGTGATGCTGATCGAGAGCTCACGCGGAAAATGACACTTGAGGACTTCTGGAAAGGACTTCCTCGGTACAAATCCCACTCTTATCGCGGAAAGGAGATCCGTGAGAAAGTGATACATGACTGGTCGGCCGCATGCGGACTGCCAGGATTCACACAGCGGGTACCCATACGGGGACTCCCTGACAACTCCATTCGTACACAGCCATCGGCGTACATGGGCAAAGCTTTCTGGTGGGACAAGGAGCTTGCTCCGAAGCTCGGCGGGAAATCCGGTTACTTGCGAATCGGAGCGGTCGACCTGCGTCTAGAAATAGACCTTGGGGACGGCAACAAGAAAAAGCGAACCTACGAGGAAACTATGTTCCCTACGAAGGTTCGAAACAGCGAAGTGGCTAGATTCACACGCGTCATCACGAACCATTTCCCACATGGGCACTATAAGAAGCGATTCAAACTTCTTAAAGATAACGAGACCGCGAAGTGCATTTGCGGCAGAGGAGGGCAGGAGGAAACTCGTGACCACATACTATTCAAGTGCCCTCTGTACATACGGAGCAAGCGCTACCACCGCAAGCCCTTCGTGGGTCCCTTCAGCAAGGAACACGCAGAGCTTGGCACATGGTATCATCGGCAACAAAGGGGGTGGACGCCCGCGGACGTTGCCGAGTTCCTTCGGCTTAACCCAATGGTTGGCACATTCGAGTGGGCCGAGATCCTTTCCAAGTGTAAGGAGGATCGGGCCGACGGCAATGAGTTCACGGAATCGTGGGCGAAATTCGAAGCGTACACCACATGGCGCCTTAACAAGGGGAAGGACTTCTTCGTTCACAGAGAAAGGAAGCGCAAAGCGGTCAAGGACCCCAAACAGGTCCAGGACCACGAGGTGCAAGGTTATGAGGAGGCGTTTGACCTCCGCAAAGCGGACAAGTTTGCTGAGGAGTTGCTGCGTACATGGCAGCAGCGCAACCTGCAAGGCTTGCACGAAGCATTCCCGGACCCCATGTGGCCGGTTGACAGATTGAGACGGTACAGGAGCCCAGCTCCTGTGCGCGTCATCCCAGGTCCGCGCGAAATCGTGGACGAAGATGGTGCCCCCCTCCCGCCCCCGCGTGCTTCGCAGGACGAGGAGGAGCGGCTTATCGCTGCGCATCCAGATTGGGATCGGGAGGAGCCTCACGCGGGGTTCATTCCGGCTCTGGATCGGTTGTTAGACGCAGAATGGCCGGAGCGGGATGTGCGGGTAAGAGGAGCTGACCCGGACAACGCGCTGTACCTCGGGGAAGACGAGGAAGACTAGAATCCTGTAGGTACGGAAAGCTCTGCATGTATCGTAGATACGGAGTCTAAACAAGTGGAATAAAAAAAAAAAAAAAAAAAAAAAAAAAAAAAAGCCTGAGTTCAATACGAGCAGTGTTTTCGGAAGCCTTCCGAGCTGCTACAAAATGCAACAGACTGTACTTCGCACAGTACAGTACTAGTGTGTAAGGAATTCTGAGCATGTTTCCAAATAGTGTAGCTGTTGCAGGGACCACTGGCCGCCTCTCTCGCCAACTTGAACACATTTCTGAGCTGACGTTTCTGACCTGGTTCTCATGTCGTCACAGATGAGACCTGCCGATAATGTCGGGGCAGTTTTGGCATACTCCTATAAAGCTGTAATGCACGTATGTCCACTCCGATTTGGAACGGGGTATACAATTGCATTGGTAGTAGCCCGCAATTAACTCGGGCGTTCAAGCAAGGGATTTGTAGATGATTGTAGCCCAAGTTTAGAGTTCGTCGCGCGCTGTGTCCGGCTCCCAGTTGATGTTGTACAGTGCGGCAAGCAACCAATAGCCCTGCACCCTTCCTGCCCACGTACGTCATATGTCAGCCAAATTGCCATCGAAAGTCACACGAACAAGTACGAAGGAAGAATGTATGACACTGTAGTGTCGATATCCGGCGGTCATGAGGCAAAATCTATTGAACCACTGGCAGTATCATATACCTTGACAGCTACGATAATTGCATACACATTTGACTGCGCATTCGTTTTCCTATTACAGAGATGGCTTATATAACTGTCAGAGTCTGTCATCAATATGATTGCACGGTTCTCGGATCCTGTACTTCGGTTCCTGCAGAAGATGGGCATCGACTCGTCTCCGCGTTGCCGCGTCAAGGTCGTCGCCAAAAATTGCCATTCAAGGGTCGATAATACGCCCTCAAATTATGTGCGTGGTCATGGTGAGGCCAGCCTATTCGCACCCCGAGGACATCGATGGCCAGTTAGCGGTGGCTCTCGACAACCCAGCGATTTTCTACACATCGGGGAAAGGGGCGTAACCGTACGCACATGATGTACGACAGGTCCACTAGCCCGAGTAATCCAAGGGTGCTCGAGTTGGGCCGTCACTTCTCTGCTCACGACACTACCTGCATCATATATGTGACTCTGCGAGGGCGCTGCAGGAAGACACTAATACTCACAGAAATCTACAACCCCGTTGCTCTTGGCGAAACCGAGATCCCGTTCACAAACGGACAACTGTGTGACGCGTAACACAGGTAAGCATTCGGCCACGGAGTCGGTATCAACGCATTGAAAACGAATCGCTATACCCACATAGAAACGGCAACTGCGGTCCCTCAAGTCACCAAGGTCGCAAGCAAGGTGTGGTCGAGACCATCGTTGTGCGCGTCATCTACTTCAGCATCCTCCCTTCTTATGAATAGCTAGCTAATGTGCATTTTGTCAATCGGCTGGCCCGAGACGCACCGCTCATCTGTTAGAGGTGCATGACCGTGAAGGGACCAGTAGCATTGCTATTAGTGTGGTATGGGCTATGCGCCTACACGATGCATCGCCATTCGCTCTCTCGGGACTTAGCCAACCGACGTAGGTTTGTGGCTAGCCCATCGAAGCCCTATTTACGTGAGATGGTTATACTGAGCTCGAAGTCAGTGGAGCGATATGACCTGCGAAGGAAGTGTGCGTGGTTATATGTGGCGGTGCATTGCCCTGCCAGTACTCGGTTTATGGTCTGCAACGAAAACTAGGGCGTACTCTGTGTGCCTGAAGTGAAGAGGGTCCATGACAGCGGATAGGCGGCAGCACTAGTAGTGGCACTACCGTATCAAGGACCCCACGTTGCGCTTGCGTCATTTCCCAACGTCAACTGCAGCAGATGTTGTACTAGTACATGGACGGTAATGGGATTACACGTACTTCCATGGATATGCCGCAGGGAAGATGCGCAAGCAGTCTATTTATTGAGAAGTCTGATTTGAACGACCAATGTTTCGAGTTGAGCGAGTCGGGGAACATAGCCTTAATATTAGTAGGCAGGTGGCACAGCCTGCGACGGTGCAGGTGAGATTCCAGTATTTTGAATCATGCGCTTTCGACAACGTACCAATTAGTGAACCCTTGTTCTTGGAGAGAAACAAGAGGGATGACAAGTAGACGGCAGCCTCATTGCTACGAAACGCGGAAGAACAAGAATCAGCTTGTCGGCTGAATAAGGGCCAGTTGCCATAAACGAGTTGTGGGTCCAGGAATGATGCTTAGTAATCAGTGAGGCGCAGTCAGCCTGCCCCGCTTCGGCCAGCCGCCCGCATCCTGTACTTATACTCCCACTAGCACACCAGCTACACATCTCTACACACCATGGCAAACGTCAAGGTGACAGTCCTCACGCCCGGTCTCCACAGCCCTGCTTACCGAGGCTCACAGGGGCCTACGGTCGCCTCGAACAAGATGGCTATGTCCCGCGCCCTCGGGGCGGCCTTCCTCAACCACCAGGTCCAGCAGCTGGAGAAAACTGTCCATGACGTTGGGCCAGGGGCAAACAATTGGCGTGACCGGCGTACGCACAACCAACATGATGGGAGGCGCCACCGGGGTCCTCCCGCCGCACCAGTGCGAAAGCGAGACGGGGAGAGCGCGGAGGTTCGTGGAGAGGACAAGGAGAGGAGCAGGCGGGAGAACGGGAAGCCGGAGAAGGACGCGGATATCGTCATCGTCGATGCAAGCGTGCTCGTCCACGCGATCCACCAGGTGAAGAAGTGGTGCCGCGACGGGCGGGAGGAGATCGTGATCGTGCCGCTCGAGGCCCTCAACACCCTCGACCTGCTCAAGAAGGGCATGAGCTCGCTCGCACAGCGCGCCCGCGCGGCGTCCCGCATACTCGAGGCGCAGGTCGGCACCAACTCTCGCATCCGGGTGCAGCGCGACGACGCATTCGTAGTGTGGGACGAGGTCTTCGACGGCCAGGCGCCGCCGACGGCTTCCCCGGAGTGGGTCCGTCGCACGATCTGTTGTGCCCGCTGGGAAGTCAACCATGCTGCGAACGAAGTCGACGGGAACGCCGCCGCCAGCGCGGGAAACGCGGGCCCCGGCAAGACGTCCGATGCCACAAGCAAGCAGCCTCGCGTCGTCCTCGCCGTGCTCTCCCAGGCTCTGGAGGCCCAGTCGGAAGCTGTCTTCGTCCCAACCAACCATCTCTCGGCATCGCCAGTCCCTCTGCCCGCCCCCCAGACCAACAGACACGAGCCGCGCTCCTCTGGAGCATTGGTAGCAATGTGGGCGGCCAAGGCCGGACTCCAAGTCCTGGAAGTGGCCCCTGCTCCATCGGGTGCGAACTCGCCCGGCCGTAATACGTCGCCCGGCGATGGACGGCGTTCACCCCAGACAGCGAGGCGCTCCAACGAAGAGGAACGTGCGAAGCGTGGCGGTCGTCGCAATTCGTACCTTCGCAGCAACGGAGACCCCGGCAGCGCTCGACCTGGTGCCGGTACTGGCCTTGTTGAGAGACCTCCCGCGGTCATGGCGATGATGGAGGCAGTGGCTCAGCCAAGTCGAGTGGTTCGCGTCCTTGCTCGCGGCGAGAAGCTCGAGCCCGACACATGATCACACACGCAGGCTGGCTCAAGAACAATCGAGGTGAGCCGATACGTATGTACCCCGCGGTCTGAGCTGACTTGCGAGATAGACTTGAGGCTCGCATCGCTATTGCTTCCCACCCGGTGCGCGGACACCGTCCGCACGCACGCACGCAGTTTCGCAAGATTGCAGACGAGCGACGGTCTGGATGGACACATCTCCTAATCGGCCGTCCTCTGATACGCACAGCACACGCAAGACATCGTTCTGATTGACTCGAGACACACAGGTAGCCTGTCTGGCGCTAGAGCTAGACAAGGCGACATCGACCGGTATGGCTATAGGGTCGTTGATATAGTTTCGGCGGGCTCTGCCTGACGAGTGTCTTGATATATGCATTCCTCCTAGCTACCTGGATCCGTTGATACTGTGATCCTATGCCCCGTATGATTCTCACATCTCTTCTGTGTACCTCTGTCTTGGGTATTCCTGTACATTATGGCGCGTGCATCCTATGTCATATCTTATCCCTCCGCCTGTTCATCGCCCCCGGGCGATATATGTTCAGATGATTGCATTCAACGAGAAAGGTAGATCTCGTCAGCGATGAATACACGGGATAAGTTTACATTCTCGAATGCCCCACTGATCACTCATCATCCTTTTGATCCCTTCGGTCCCGCCTGTTCTTGTAGCTTCGTCTGCATTACGTTGACGAGGTAGTTCATATTGTCCTGCTTCTTGGATATGGTGTCCTGCAGGGCCTCCAGATTCGTCCGGATGTAGTCCACCTTGGCATCGTAATGCTTCAAGGCCTGTGCACGCGTCTGGAGAGAGAAGAGCGCGCGAAAGGCAATGGATTCAGGTTCAGGCGCAAAGGATGCTCACCTTCTTGACATAGTAGCCCGTCCCTACATCCACGATGACGTTCTCCGCGTCGCATAGCTTCCCAGGGACGTAGAGCGAGTTGGTCAAGGGCACAAGCGTCGTCTTGTCTGCGAATAGAGGTCGGGTCAGCTGCGGCGTCCTTGCACAGTCAAACAGAGAGAGAGCCGTGCGGACCTTTGTTTGCAGGCGTGACCTGCTTCACGTCATCCATACATGCCTTGAACTTCGCCTGCGCCTGCCTCAACTGTGTAAAAGAGTTCGTGAGGTGGGACAGCTCCTGATATTGAAGGGTTAGGCAGGCCGAAAAACAAAGGCGCACGCGCAGCCTACTTCTTCGAGTTGCCGCCGTACATCTGCGAGCTGAGGGAGGTCTAGGTCTGTCACATTGATCTGCTGAGGCTGGGAGGAAGTGGTCGACGCCATGGAGGGAAATCGGAATGCACGAACGCGACTTCGCGAGCATGTCCGACTTCAGTCCAGAATGCTAAATATATTGTATGCACATTCCCCAAACAGTAAGCATTCGTGGTGTAGCGGTAACATTGGGTCTTCCCATGGCCTAGCTCCGGGTTCGACTCCCGGCGGATGCATGCACTTTGTGCTTCAAACTTTTGCAGGCGTCTGTGTGTTAGTTGTTTTAAACCACTTGTCTAGTATTTTGTTGGCCACGCGTAGTTATGTGGTCACATACCATTGGCAGGATCTAGGCCGTACCGCTGAAAGGTCCGGCTCCCAGTGACATGACGCGGCGGACTCAGCAGGAGGTCATTATCCCTAGTAATACTAGTCACTGGTAGCAATCATCACATATAACTTCAGTGCATACGCCGCCCGGTTGTAGTTACCAATGTACCTCCATGTCTACAAAGGGCTACTATACACTCGAGGACGTTGAAAGCAATCGACAAAAGCGCGGGGCGTGCATCATGCGCATGATGTCAGCGGCGTCGAGCTAGTACCGAAGTCGATGCAGTTCGCCCAAATAGTCGCCAGTCGCATTCAGATGAGTTACACCCAGGTGTATGCTCATGCGCTCACGATACGATCTTGAGCGCCTGTTGGACTACTTTCCATCGCGTCTCCCTCTTGTGTTATATTTGTTTTGAACCCCCGCATCGAAACAGTTCATACATATTGTACAACGACACGGGGCGGAAAGATACCCGTGCCTAGAGTAATCCATAAACGAAGAGCTTCTCCATCGTACATCGCTCCGAGTCAATAGTGTCCAGCAAACTCGAAGGAAGCCATGAGCGCATCTACGGACTTGCTCATAGCTCACGCAAAGGCAAGAGCCGTCCACGCAGCCACAGCACCAACCGTAGCCACCGTCGCGGTCCGCACAAACATACTCGCCACGCGGTGTGCAGTGCGCCTGCGCTTCGGCGTCGGCGCGACGGCGCGCACCTCGTCTCCGTTCATCTCGGGCTCGTCGTCCTCGCACCGCTTGCGCTTCAGTGACTTCGACATCTGTGGATGATGAGCATGCACGCGTAAGCCCTCATGAGAGACACTCACCAATTGTGCGGCAGCCTCCGATGCCGCCGCCTCTACCTGTGCACGCGCGACCTTGGCAGCCTCGAGCTCGGAAGCGATCTGCCTCGCGCCGTTCTCGCGGATGACCTTGATGTCTGTCACAATCTCATTGGCGCCAAAACTGCCTGAGAAAACCAGCGAACGCACCCTCCAGCATCGTCCTGATCTCCCTCAGACCGTCCGCTATCGCCTCTTCGCGGGGCCCCACTTGAGCAGCACGACGCTCAAGCGCGGACATCTGGCCGTGCAAGGCGTCCATGCGTCCGACAACGTCCATTAGCGCCGCATCGCGCTCAGCAGTAGGCGCCGCCGGGGCGCGGAACGCCTCGTCGAGCGCAGCGAGACGTGCTTTGACCTCGCGAACGTGGGCATCGAATCGATCCTCGTCAGCGCTGCGAAGTCGGCGCAACAAGGAGATGTCCTCCTATATGTCAGTCAGTACGTACGATGCGAACACTTATTCGTCCAGAGCGAAAACAGATGAAGGGGTGCACTAACGCGAGCTGTCTGGACGTGGTCCTCGAGGTCAGAGAAGGAGGCCGCCGACGGACCAGCCTGTGATGATTAGTCAAGTCTGTCAGGGAGAATAGGTGTGCACCACCACGTACTGGGGGCGGTGGGGGGCTCATCGGACGATCGTCGTATTCGCCAGGGAAAGCCGGGGCGAAAAGCTCAGCTATACCCTGGGGATGTAAAGGTTCCTCGTTCAGCGCTGGGATATCATCTGGGGCTGCGAGCTCGTTCGTCGGTGGGCGAGGGCTCGGCGGGTCATATAGTCCATGCCAGTCGTCGAACTGCGTCCGAGCTTGGGCGGGCTCGTCCGCGTATTCGAGAGACGAATCGGAGCTTTCAGAAGAACTGTCAACGTCAGCGGGGCCCGTGGCGGGGAGTGAAGAGCTGGCGAGCAGCTGCGCAAATGCGGTTGGGGGCGGCTCGTCCACGCAGCTCGACGGTACAGCTGGCAGCAGGCTCCTCAACATTTGCATCCGCGCACTGAAATTAGATGGCTGCGATGACTGGGACGCCGTTGTGTGCAAACGCGGTGGGAAGCCATACGGAGGAGGAATCTCTTCGACATCAGAGTCTCCGTCCGAGGACGACGCCGAGGAGTCGGACGATACGTAGATCCCGTATCGCCCGGAGGTCCCGGGAGCAGGCGACTTCTCTGACGATGCGGTGTCGGGAGAGAGGGATATGCGCCCGGGCAGCGGCGCTGCGGCCGCGTTCTCCGGAGTGGGCGCGAAGAGCAGCTTCACGTGCGCGGTGACAGGCTCAACGGTGTCCTTGTCCCGACCGACGGCCTTGCCAAAGATGAGGACGTCTCCGTCGGCAAGCACAGTGGCAGTCTCAGGCTCAAGCCGCTTGGGGGTCTTCTCGCCGGGGCGGATGAGATGGGTTCCATGGTGGGAATGCAGGTCGGTGATGTACGCCTGGGCGACTTGGGTCAGTGGAGGAGTGGCACATAGTGCAGAAAGATTGGCTGACATTGCCGTATTCCGTTAAGGTGATCTTCGCATGCTTGCGACTGACCACAGGGCATAGGAACAGGGCGCTATGGGAAACCAAGGGGGTGAAGCTAATCGGTCGCGCCTGCTTAGATTTCCGGCCGATAGTTACTGCTCTGGTAACAGACTTGTAGAACGTGAATGACTCTGCTGGCCTACCGCCCGCAGCTTCAACCTGGAGCGTCACCCCTGTGCCCGGTGGATTAGCGAGATGCACCCTCCAGGCAGGGCTGAGCATACCATGGATGTTCCCAGAGGCAGCTCTCACTCCGTCGACTGTCTCCGACATGCCTCGTGCTCGAGTGAGAGTGTAACACAAAGATGAATGCGATGAAGCAGTAATCGATGGTGGTGGACGAGGTGTAAGTGCCTTCTGAGTGGCAGCCTTATGTACGCACACTCAAGCGCGCGGTGCGCGCCGACCACGACGCTTTTGGGCCACCCTCTGCCGGGCCGCGATCTGCTGCGGTCCCGGCCCACGGACCACAACGCTAGGACTTCACTCTTGCCAATTGACCATGCACCCCTCTGCATACACTGACACTTGTCACCAATCCATGCGTTGAGTCCGCGTGATACAGCGTGGCCAGTAATCTATCGGAACACAGAGAGATCCAGCAATGATATAGCGATGAGGGATAACGATATTACAGGCAGGGGCATATCAGTCTGGCACTATGGGAGGGATCCTCATACTACTTCTTGCCATACGTTCTGAGCACGTCCCTCGTGAGGGAGCGTAGCATTGCCACACTGACGTACGGCTTATCACCTTCGGTAGATATTGATGGCGCGATGCTGGGTGATGGGGAAGTAGAGAGCCCGTTGGTGTAGGGCATATTGCCCTCACCGCTGGACCCGCTGTCAGACCGCATGCGTTTCTGGGAATGCGAACTAGGCAGACTGGGCAAGCATTGAATGAGCATCTAGTCAATACTTATGACATTCAAGATGTGGCCTACCTCTCAAGAACGCTTTCGTCGTCTTCCGCCCGCCGCTTTGACGAGGAGCGTTCAGATACGACGGAGAGCCACCGTTCGCGAAGCTTTCCTCCGTGTGTCTGAATAGCCGCATCCAGATCACTGAGCGCCCGCTCAAGTCGCCCTTTCTCGATTGTATGCTGAGCCGACGAGTTCGTTACGAGCACTCGTTCCGCCGTCTCGATGGGTATCCGTGCGAGACCATCCAAAAATGGGCCCACCATATGCTCTGCGCCATAATGAGTGACATATCGTGCAGCGTGTAAGAAACAACCAACCTTTGCCAAAGGCAACGTACGATTCCGGATCTGTGACTCGCTCGACCTCTGCGGACTGGGGTCTGGCCAACAACTCCAATAGCAATCGGACAACGTCGTTCTGGAGATCCCAGATGGCTGTCATGACGTGTTCGTAGCGTGGCCAGTCGACTTAGAGGACTGCGCATCAGTCAAGTCGCATAGTTCAGGTCACTGTCCCACTCACAATTGTCATCGGTCCAGCAACTATCCAACCAATCAGATGCAGCCGTCGCGAATGGAGCTGCAAAGCGTCTCGCCAACGCTAAGGTCTTGATGAGCCACTCTCAGACTGTGTGTCCCATAACATTGCGACTTACCCTTCCAGGTCATGGTCTCCTTCAAGTGGTCTTCCACGTCAAAAACCACCGTCTTCAGGAATTCGGAGAATTGGGGATCGAGTCCGCCAGATTCCTTCGGGGCGCTGAAGACGTGGATACTCTTGAACGTCCCTTTGTCCAGATGCGTCTGGGCCTACTCGGAGATGAGCCTCGTTGCAAGATCGTGTGAGTACTCAACTTACGTCTGTGGAGAAGTCGTCGAGCACGTCCCCGTCCTTTTTGCTGGTCCAGTGAACGACCAGCAGCGTCGGGACGAAGCGTCGCTCCGCAGCTGGGGGTAGGCTCGCCACGATGTTGCGCAGCCGCACGGTGTCCTCGAGTATGCGCAATCGTCTGCAGGTGGAACGATCAGTCTCAGGGGCAGCGAACAAAGGGGCGTGACATACTTCTCAACGTCGTCCTTGATGCGTTCTAGCGGTATGCGCTCGAACACGATCAGCCCTGGTGAGCCCCGCGGAAAGGGCTCTGGCGTTGGGATGGCTGGTAACACGGTGACCAGCTCAGGGCTGGATTCATCGAGCGGCTTCACATCGAACTTCTTCTCGAGCCAAATCGCCGTCGGGTCGAAGAACGGATTCGTAGCGAGCCAGAGACGCCACTCCGCGAGCACTGGTCGCTGCACCTTGAGGCTCTTCAGGTGGGTACGCAGGGTACGCAGGAAGGTACCAGTCGCCCAGCGCATCATCGACTCTTCATGGTTCTATGGGGATGAGAATCTATGAGCACTCGTCTGTTCACAGATGAGAGAACGATGTACCTCTCTGAGTCGTTTCGCGATATCCTCGTCCGTCGTAGGATACTCATAATGCGCGGCAGAGTGACGCATCCGACGCGGGCGAATGACCTCACCCGCCGACATCCTCCTTCTCTTTGGCTCCTCCTCTTGTTTCAAACTCTGCATTGCCGGCGTACTGTACGTCGGTGGTATGCGCTGAGTCTGTTTGCGGACCTTTGCTTTGTAGGCCTCGCCCCGCTCGCACGCCTCCATCCATTGTCCCCGTTCAATCGTCTTGTCCTCCCATCGCTTATAGTAGTGCTTCATGACATGTAGGTGCTTGCCATGGAGGTACTCCGCCAGGAGCTGATCTAAATCTACGGGGCCCGCCCTCGCCTTGCCCTTGGCCTTTGCGCTGGGAGTAGTGTTCCCTGTCAGCGGAGGTACTTCGGCGGGCGCGATGCGAGTAGGAGATTCGACCAGTGGACGAGAAGGAGTATCGCGAGCCAGGGGGGACGGGCTGGCAGTGGGGGCCGCCGACGTCTTTGGAAACGCCGGCGAGTTCAATTGTAGCGGGCTCAGGAGCTCACCCGACTCTGGCGGTGGCATGAAGAGTTGGGGAAAGCCCAAGATGGACTTCTTCCTGGTCACATTGGGCTGTACGGGAGCCTTTCCGGAGGTTGGGTCGAACCAGTGCGAAGTGGGCGTGGGAGGTAGAGACAGTGGCTGAATTTTCACCAGAGGAGGGGGGACTAAGGGCGAGAGGCTCGGTCGTGGATTGCTTCGGCCCGGCCTTGCGAGGTTGAAAGCGGACGCAGAAGAGGTTAGGTTAGGAGGTGTTTGGAACTGAGGCTGTGGTTGTGGTTGCGACGATGCAGAGGCAAGCAACGATTGCCTTCGTGTGACGAGCGGCTGAGCAGGCGACGAGGCAGCGGCCTGCTGCGGTTGGAGTGGGAGTTTGGTTGGCGTGGAAAACAGCCCAGAGGCGGGAGGGGTAGGGGCAGCAACAGTAGGTTGTGAGGATGTGGGTGTGGCTGCAAGCGTAGGTGCCTCAGGTGGGAACAATGGAGCAGCTATTGGGGGTTGACTACTGGCGCCAAGCAAAGAAGGCTCAGGTCGAGCAGGCGGCGAGGAGTGTGGTGGAGATGCATCGACGATTGATGTCGATGCTTGTTTGGGCGGCGTAAAGGCTGGGGCTATCGGGTTCAAGGACGTTGTATGAGAGAAGGCTGTACCGAAGGCGCTACCGGTGCTATGGGTTGTCGGTATCTTCGGAGGTGTCTGAGAGGTCGAAGGGATGGTCATTTGACTCGGGAATGACCCGCTGGAGCTAGATGGGAAAGAACTGCCTCCAAAGACGTTGTACATAGACGACGAGCTCGTCCCCGCGAAGGCAGTGGCCCCATTGGCGAAGCTGGCGAATGCTGACTTCGTGCTGTTTCCGTTAACTAGCGGTGCTGTGGGCGCCTGACTGGGAGTAGCGCCAATCGCAGAGGTAGAGCCGAACACATAGCTTCCGCCGAAAGGATTGGGCTTCGAAGTCAAGTTTGCGAAGGCAGACTTCGCCGGTTGCGCAGACGACGTTGTCGCCCTCCCGAAGGGTGCCGCAGAGCTTCCAAAGGCTGATATTGGAGGAGGGGCTGCCGGGGCAACTACCTGCTCTGCCTTCGTTGGTATAGCCTTGGACGGTCCAGGGACAACTTGAGGAGTGGACTGAACAGGCCGTGATGCAATAGCAGAAGCTCTAGAGATGCCGTCGATGATCTCCGGTATCGTTAGGTCTCCTCGGATGACTTCGATATCCTCGATCGTGTCCTTCCCGAACAGCCTCTCTAGGATGCACGCAACAAGGTAAATCATGACCGTATTACCTTGCTCCCTGAGTACAGCAGCAAGCTTTGCGAAGATCTCCATGCCCTCCCCATCGACGACAAGGCGAGATGTCTTCGTGATGGGAGCACTCTTCGCTTGCACGACCTGTCGGAACTGCGTTGTGAACTGGAAGACAGGATGTGACGTGATCCATTCCGGGATGTCCTCTCGCCGTTCCTTCTGGTCGCGGATGTGGATGAGCCGGTGGTACACGCGCATCTCGAGCTCTGTCGGAGCTTGGTATACGCCGCGTTGGTCCTCGTAAAATTCTTTCAAGCTTTGCAGCGCTGCTCCCTTGTGAGCAAGGCGAGGGCACAGATTACAACGTCTCCAACTTACTGTTCATGAGTTGTTGCTCTTCGAGAGCAACCGAGAATCTCGGATTCTCGCGCTCGAGGTGAAGGGCGAGAATATGAAAGCGGGCACAACGATCATGGCACTCAATCGCGAGTGAGCCTTGTTCGTGCTGCATGGTGAAATCGCTGCGAACCGCTCGCGAACGGTCGCGCACGAAGTCGTATGTTTGCGTGAAGCCCTCTCTGACAAGGAGGTCATGAAATAGATAGTTGAGCGTTTTCTGCATGGAAGTAAATCTCAAGACTCTCGAGCCGCATAACGACTTGCCTTGAGCACAGGGGGAGGTCGTAAATCGGACGGAAGCGTCTTGTCGCCTGCAGCACGTTCGTAGATTTTCACAGCACGTCTGTGATCTACCCTCTTGGTACCAGGGATCTAAAATGCAGAAAATGTACACAGCAGCACTCGAATGTTTCGCGCTGCTTGCACAATGGTCGCCGCCTACGCTCCCGACATCATGAGGCAGCCATATTCCAATGTCATGCGGCGACCATGATTGACAGTCATTTGAATGTACTTCCGCCCGCAGACAGTAGTACGTGGAAGCAAGTGTCGGTGTTGTGGGTGACGGCCACCGTGCAGACAGCTCCTGAAGCATTCGACTCACCACCTCCCACTTGTCTAGGTTGTTCTCGCGTTCGCGGCGGTAGCGCTCGAACCTTGGACACATGTCCATACATGTCCCAACCATTGTAATGGCCTCGTCGAGTCGTCGAGGGACAGTTGGATCGTCCATCCTTCCGTCCGCGATCGCCGTCATGCGTTCCGCTTCACGCGCTTTCACAAGCTAGAGCGAGCTAAGTCGTTCCACGGAACATCGTGGGCGTGTTCGCTCACCTCTTGCCAGAATCGTTCACGCTCCTGGGGTGTCTCAGGGTCAGGAGGATACTCGGTTTCGTCGCCAACTTCTTCGGCCGTGTCTCCATCCATGCTGTGGCCGTCTTCCGTGCCACTGGCCCCGTCATCTTGTTGGTGGGGGTCGGACACGCCGAGAAAGGGGCTCGATGAGCTGTGGTTGTCTCCCCTGCCATGGCTGAGTCGTTGATGTCCACGACCAGTAGGCTCTCGTCGTTCGCTGTCGCTCAATTCTTGACCTGCGACCCATTTCATGTTCTTTGACTGACTTCTGCCAGCGCCGTGAATACGAATTCCACGGCCACGAGAGGGTTGAACCTCCATCATAACGCGTAGTTTGAGGTCAGAGTGTATTGACCAGCTCCGCTGGTAACGTAGGATGAGGCGAGGGTGGATGGGAGATGGTAAGTTAAACAAGACCCTTGCGCGCCACAAGACGCGCTTCAGCGCGACGATAGCTTACGTAAGTTAACAACTCACGCTGTGTGTTAAGCGCATGAATTACTTACACATCAAATTACCCGCAATTGGGCACGTACGCATTGGATTTCACTACACTAGAAGGCTACCCGTGCTCCGCACGAAAAGCTGTGAGGGAGAACAGATGCATGTCCGAGTCGTAGATGATCCAGCGGCCATTCAAATCAAGCGCCCAGCGTAGTGGAGAGTCTCCGCGGATGCCAGATCAAGACGAAAAAGAATTTACCTGAACTGGCAACCGTGGAGACCGAGCTCCTTTACTATAGAAGATACGTTGATTTAATCCACCATCCACTGTAGCTACCGTCGTTCACCATCGTTGCGGTGGGCGGGCCTCCGCCCTTCTCGTTCATCTTACTTGCTGTTAACTAAAGCCTCTTCAAACGTGTCTCTTGGATAACATATCAACCGGACAACTCCACTCCTCTCCTAACGTTCGATGGACGGGAAGGGCAAGGCTCCGCAGGATGTAGGTGAGTTCTGCAGAATGATGGTCGGGGAGCTTTGCCTCCAAATAACATCTCAACTCTCATGACCCTTCAGTCGCAATCTTTCACGCTGCATTTCATCCAACGCGGGGGAACGTCATTGACTGGTCGCTCAAGGTCAGCGATGGTACGTTTGCCCTTGCCCCTCTGAAATCAGGTACTAGATATGTTTTCCCGCAGACTTCGACATTCGCCATGTCGAGTACAGCTGTCTTCCAAGCGGATTGCACACTATAGAACGTGACGTCGTGTAAGCTGCCTCCTTGATTTTCGGGTTCGCAACAGCTGAGTTCGCCTAGTTACTTCACGAAAGATGACCATCAAGGCGTGTGTGTATTCCACCGTCAGCAAACGACAGAAGAAGGGCACCGCGGTTACCGCCTGTCGTCACTCGGTATTCTCCTGGCGAAGTCTGCTCGCCCACGACCGTGGCTTCATGTACCCGCGTTGAAGGCGGTCATCCGCACCATGATGTCTTCCCTCGGGGAAAGAATCTCCCTCACCCCATCAGAGGACGACTGGGATCCTGCACGAGCGTTCTTCCAGGAGCGCAAGGTCCGTCAGGCGGACTTGGGCGGTGCAGGCGACTGGCGCGGTTGGAGCGCCGAGTTAGAAGGTGACGGCGCAGCACTTGACACAGACCCCACAATCCACCTTCCCCATCTATTGCGAATACTCGGGCCCTCCTCGCTGACGCTATACAAGCACGTACTTGGACGCCGACGAATACTCATATATACCCTCCCGCCAGTCGAGGCCGCGTGCATCCTATGTCATGTCGCTGCGGACCTATGCTACCAGTGCCAGACGGGGCACGTCAACGACTTGGTTGACGATGATGATACCCAGCCGGCGCCGAGGTTGAAGGGGAAGAACGCTGAGGGCGTGAAGGTCTTGGGCATGGTCACGCTCAACGACATGCAGAAACTCGAGGAGGAGAGCAAACCCGGCCGTGGGTGGATCGCCTGCACGACCGATGCCATCTTCCTTGAGAAGCCCTCATACTACGACCTTCTCATTGACCTCCGGACGTCGACTCCCAATACCCGACCGACATTCTATGTAACCAAGCCTTGTGAGCAACCTAGCTCGAAGGCACCTTCGTACCGTCTATCCGTGGTACGTTTCACTTGGAGCGATGTGAAGCTGGTACGTTGGTAAAGTTCTACGTCGTGCATGTATTCATGATGCATCTCTAGTGGTCTGAGATAGACCGGCTGCTGCACATCGACGCCAGTCAGCATGTAGACGATTGCTGCGACCTTGCTTCAAATAACGGAAATCCCCGCACAAGTACCAGTTCATGGACAGATATCTGGCGTGTCTATGAAGACGTCTGTGTCATGTGCGCTGGCCTCTGGATGGGCTCCTGGCAAGGAGGCCCATCGTATCCACACGGCTCCAGTAACTGGGGCAGCATCCGCCTGGAGGGCGACGACGCATTGTCGATGCGCTCGCCCCGGGCCTACGTTCGAACACTCGGCATGGGCGTCGAAGGCCGCGTGGCCGAAGCATCGCCGTCTTCGAGTCGTTCGCTCCGCGGGATCGCGAAGAACAGTGGCATGTCCGTCCTGACGTGGGCAAGCAACAAGGGCGACAGCCCATCTAACCCGCCTGCAAGCTTCTCCTTAGCCTCCGCCCCCCAGCTCAAGGACTCCGCGACCGCCACGCACCTCGAGGGCGACGGCAGCTTTCGCGCGCGGCAGGTCATCACCACCCTTGCGCTCCTCCAGACATTCCACACGAACACCTCGAACATCCTAGTCCGCCTAGCGGAGCTCGTTCCACAACGACGCGCGCAAGTGCGAGTGGAAGGCGGGGTTTCTATCGACGTGATTGCGTTGACACCCAAAGACGTCATATCGTTCGAGCTTGGCCCGTTCAGTGGGCTTGACGCCAGGTTCATAGAGTGGCTGGGTGATGAGTACGGAGGTGACCTGAAGATCGTCGTTCGGCGGAATTGGCGGGATCTTGTGGGGCTGTTATTTGGGCTAGGGTAGGTTTACTGTGCCTTGGTTGGGCTACGCATACACGTATGACGCTCTACATATGTATATGCCAGGACGTCCTTTGGGGTTCCCTCTGCCTTGCCGGTGTCATCGCATGTCAGTCTGCTCGTGGGTGTTAACTTAGTGTATTTCCACCTGGGTGTTGACCGGATCGTAAATGATAGTGATGGAGCGGATCCTCATGCTGACCATGCTCCACTTGATGCTGAACTGGCCTCGCTTCAACTATCACGACAGATGGTCTCTGCAACGAACTTGTAAAAAGTACTTACCCCCTGTGCTAGTCTTGAATAAAAGGAGCATGCAGCTGGCGTAAACTCCGATACGGGGAATCGAACCCCGAGCTGCCGCGTGAAAGGCGGCAATGTTAGCCGTTACACCATATCGGATGGTTATGAGTGGTTCAACATGCAACATTGTCTCAGTACTAAGCGCTTCAATCGCCAGCCACTATCGTCAGATGTACACCGGGCGGCTTTTGTGGGCAGGCTATCCCGGTAAGCACAGTGCATTGGCACTTCATGCATAGGCACACTAAGGCCACCGATGCTCATGACAGCAACGAGTCAACACTTTGACTCGATCACAACAAGGAATTTCCATTACCGAAGCTGGTTACTGATCGGGGTCAAGAGACAATGCGATGGGAGGAGGCGGCTATGGAGACACAAATACGCGTATGTAATGTATTTGAACATACTGATATGGTTGCGTGGCGACGAACAAGCTGCGACGACGTAAGAAAGTGCGGTTTGCATAATGCGAGTGCGACGAGTGGGAAGGCGAAACGGCAGGGACAAGAATATGGCGCGAGGAACTCCGGGCGCCGTGGTCGTGAACGTAAACGTGAACATCGTGACGACGCGTCATAGCTTCAAGCCGTCGAAGTAAGGGTGGGTCCGCGCCCGCTTCGCCGAGATGCGTTTGGTGGTGTCGTAAGTGAGCATTGCCTGCACGCCGAGTGGCAGGGACTGGGTCAGACCGATCAACACAATCAGAGAGCAGGTGGTGAAGCGTACCCGGAGGAGATCCAGTCCGTCTTCATCTAACACCGGCACATGGTCCCCGAGGTCCTGGGCAGACCAGTGGGGGAACGTCGGCTTGTAGTCCGGCAGCTGGCTGACTCCCGGCCAGTTGTCCTCACTCGGCGTCCCAAGAACCCTAACATCGAAGGGATGAGGTCAAGACGCGGTATGTCGATACATGATCAGAGACTGACCTAAAAATCTTGAAGATCTGGTCGATCTCTGAGTCACCGGGAAAGAGCGGATGACCTCTCATCACCATCTCTGCGAAGATGCAGCCTACGGACCACATATCGATGGCTGTAGAGTAGTGACGAGAACCCAGCAGCACTTCTGGCGCACGGTACCAAAGGGTCACAACCTACAAGACAGAGTAAGTGAACCCTCCGAATAACTTCTGTCAAAGGGAATATGCAGACCTCGTGGGTGTACGTCCTCATCGGAATTCCGAACGCTCTCGCAAGGCCGAAATCTGCTAGTTTGAGGTTGTCATATTTGTCGATCAGCAGATTTTGCGGTTTGAGATCGCGATGAAGGATGCGATGAGAGTGGCAGTAGAGGAGACCGGCGTTCAATTGGTAAGTAAACTTCTAAATGATTAGAATTTGTTTCAGCTCCCCAGTCTATCCGCGAACGCAGAGAGGTGGGTGAATGCAGGCACACTGGATCCCGCAACCAAGACGCTTGGCGTAGCGCCCGTGGAGCGATGCTGACAGGGTCACGTGACGGAGAGTCATTATTCGATTTTCGGGGATTGGTTGCCCTGCGCGCGTCCGTACGCGACGAGCGCGGGCCGCACGCGTCCAACACGCGTAGAAAGCGTGCGGGAGGCATGGGAGATGCTCGCACGCAAGACAGCAGAGAATGTCGGGACTTACCTTAACCATGTCAGGTGTGATAGGACTGCCAACCTTGTTTGCCTGCTCCATGTACCTCTTGAGGTCGACGTCCAGGAACTCAAACACGAGATACAGCTTTGCATCGGCGTGTACGATATCCAGGAGTCTGCGAAACAGTCAGCTGTAAAGCCTGCAACGATCATGGGCGAGACGCGCGCTCGGGACGAGGTATCGAGGGAGGCGATCTAAGGCCCTTGACACGCGACGCCGCCCATTTGGCATGACATCTTCCACGGAAAAGTGGCAATTGCGTTGAGAGGGTGCGCTTTCACGCAGCTAGCAACGACCTACCCACGCCTCACTCTGCTCGTTCGAACGGTGCGCCAGCGATGGACATACCTCACTACATTGTCGTCCTTCAGTTCTTTCAACAAACTGATCTCCCGAATGGCTGTACTCGGAACGCCTTCGTCTTCCGCTTCGAGCCTAATCTTCTTGAGGGCCACGACTTGACCGGTGGTGACATCCTTTGCCTTGTAGACCACGCCATAGGTACCTAGGGGCACGGCGACGACGCGCCACAGCGTTCAAACTTTGTAGAGCGTCCAACGCCCGAATGTACTCACCCTCGCCTATCGGGGTCATAAGCAGTAGTAGAGACAGTAATGCAAGAAGCGTACTCACCAACCTTCTCAATCTTCGAGTAGCTGTGCAGGATCAAGCGGTGGTCAGCCCTCGCCACACCACCGGAGGGGTGCTTGGAGTGGGGTGCTCACCGCTCCATGAGATTCGAGGGGGGACCGCTGTGCGTGGGCAAGGGTCAAATGAGCGTGCGGATGGTGGTGGAGGGGGAAGGAGAGGCTTGCGGACGGACTTTGAAGGACGGGAAGACGATGGTGGGCGCCGGCGCGGATTCTGGCTTGAACAGCTGCATGATCACGTAAGCGCTCTACAGCTCCCAGAAATGGAAGTATTGATGCAGTGCTACAGGCAACCGCTTTCTCGGCCGCTGCGTCGACCATCGATAAGTAGTGTCGTTCCCATGTCCCCTCTATTGTGCGCACATCGTACGTATAGGACACAGACCATTTCTCTTGTTTTTGCGCCACTTCGAGCTACGACGCCACCTCACCGACATGGACCCTGAGCAAGAAGTTTACTCCTTCTCAAGCGTGATTTCGCTCACTCCCAGTAGCGGCCTGGTTGCTTGAGAGACCAACTTCGTGCGATCATTGTCAATGGCATTCCAATGTGCATCTGCTTCGCGAAGTGACGAGGCCGGGATTGCATCTCATTCCTCTGGCTACCCCGGTAGAATGTACTCATTCAATATCTCCGGACGTCTGAATCATTCAAGATTCTGGGATCCGCCGGCGAGCCGAAATTCCCCTTTCAATCGATTATCTATCTGCTTTTCTCTTCACGAATCTCGCCGCACCTTCTAGCTCGCCAGCCACTCCTCTCTACCCCCAACACAACCTTCCATAGACTGACCCTTCGTAGGTATCACTCGCATGGAACCGAAGGCGTCCATGCTAAACGACGCCGGCGCGTACACGGTGCCTCACAATTCGCGTTCGCCAGCATGGGCGCGTCGCACGACCGCAGCCGCGCCGACGCGAATTGCTAATCGGTGTCGCGTGCGAGAATGGAACACGGGGCGAAGACAATAAGTTGGCTCCTTTTCACGCTGCCAAATCCGTCAATGGTATCCCCTGGGAACTCGGATGGCATGATTTTGACAATCATGGAGTAAGTTACGCTCTGCCGTCGCACACGCACATGGACACAGGGTCGGATGCCTGTGGGTTCACGGGCCATTCCAGGTGCTACCCGGGCCTATAGTGTACATCGTAGCAGTCTCTGAGCGCGGTCTGTGGCGTGGCGTTCAGGGACAATCAGTTGTCCGATGTAGTACGAAGGCCACTCCAGCGCGCAAAACGACGATGCCTTCATCGCGCGACTGATCATTTGGAGATACGAGCGCGCTTGCTCAGGGTCCGCTATTGTCGCAACCCCGCATGTGCAAGGTGACGATCGACTAGAGCTGCCTGAGGTGCGCAGCACACAGCAGCAGGATCAACAGTCAACTCCCCTATCAAACTCTATACGGTCTACATTAGTGGATACAGCGTATTAAAGAGATTAATCGTACAATGCACAAGACGCTTCGGCGAGGGGTGAAGGAGCTACAGGGGCTTAGCCAGGGCGTGGCCAGTTTATTCCCTCGTCGTTCCTGCTGTGCATCCGTGTGACATCGATGTACTGTCCGGGCCACGCTTCCTCACCTACAGAACGGCCCGCCAGTCAGCAGTAAGTCCAGACCCTGAGCTGCGGTGCATAACCACTCACTCCGGTCAATGATATTCACATCCGCGTCTTCGTCTTCTTCCTCCTCCTCAGCAGGGTCCCATCGATCCGCCATCGCGGCGTTCGGGTTCTGCGCGTGGTCGACGGCGAGGTCAGCCATGAGCCGGCTCACCGAGTCTTCCTTCGCCTTCTGGAGCGACTGCTCGCGCGCCGCGCGGGCACGTTCTAGCTCGGGAAGGTACTCACTGTAGACGGCGAGGTGAGGTAATCCAGGAAGACAAGGAAGGATAGGGGGACGGACTGTTCGTATTCTGTTCGCGAGGCTTCGACCGCGTCGAAGAATTCTTTGATCCCCTCTCCGGTCATGCTCGATACACCGACGGCCTGCGGGGAAATGGAGAAGACTGCCACGGAGAGACCGGGGGCGGCGACGTACCGTCAGGTGCTTGTAGAATTCGTCGAGTACGAGACTCATGCTGTTCATGAGGCTGTTCATATATGTCGGCTCGCCCTCGTCGTCTGTTGTCCCCCGATGGGTCGCTAGTGCCTCCTGGAAAGCCTCGAAGTCGTGCATCCACTGCAGGGCGAAGTCGTGTGGTTGTACGTCGGTTTTGTTGAAGACTAGTATGAAGGGCAATTTTGTTTTGTAGAGGATACTGGAGAATGGATACGGTCGGCCAATTGGAGCATGAAAGTAATGATGACCTACCTGCACGCGTATAACATGTTTGACATGAATGTCGCAGGTGCGCTCGTCCGTGGTGTGTCGATGATGTACGCAACAACGGTTGGCAATGATCCGGCGACCGCCTCCGTGATAATTGCGCCAGACGCGGACCATGTAAAGATCTCAATCTGTCCGGGGGTGTCAAGAATAACATAGCTGCGCCTCACGGTGAGACTTGCACGACCAGAGGTAAGGCACACGCACTCTACTGTCTCTGCCCTCTTCTCCACTAAACCCAGAACTTGGTCGAACTTTGTTGTGAAGAGATTGAGTGCAGTCAAGATGCCGCCGTTCGGACCGAGGTTGTACCTTCAGTGACCCGGGCAAGCACGCTGTCTAAGCATCACAGCCGACGAGCTAGAGGTGGAATGGCCACACACTGCTTCATCACCTCGTGGTAGTTCACGGTATCCCGGATGTCGATGTTCGCCTCGAATGGCACATTGGTCACAGCAGGATCGAGATTGAGGATATACGGGGGCGAGGGAGGCTCGAGCGAATGCAGATAGGAATTAATGCGTTGAACGAAGGTGGACTTGCCCGCGCCAGCCATGCCTATGGTGATGATCACAATAGGCTTTTTCTTCCCTGCAGTACTTGGACCTGCTTCGGATTCCATGATGATACAAAGAAAGGTTGCGCTTGGTGGAAGTATAGGTCTAGCCGTGCTTACCGCAAATTACTGGAGGGCATACGGGCGCCGGATCGAAGAAACGCGACTCCACAAGAACTCAATCTTATCTTATCTTGTGACATCCAGCAGCCCGTATTTTTCGAACTTTCGCGCCTTCAAGCCGGCGCAGTACTTGGGCTGCCTATGCAGAAGGCGAGATACAAGGCCCGAGTACACAGATAGTAGTCCATGGGGTGATGGCTATCACAATATAGATCAAGTCAAAGACAGTCACGCGAGGCACTACTACTAGTAGTACTACTCTGGCAGGAACAGTTGAAATCCGACTTGGAGCAGACCCGGGGGAAAATACATAACAGGTTCAAGAATTACATTGCTCATTGAGCACCCACATACAGTCTGAGAAAGCTGATCAGAGAGGTCCAATGCCAGGAAGAGTGAAGTCCGGGAAGTTAGGCCAGTTGCCGAGCTCGCCCGGGTCACCACCGAGACGGATCCATTGTGAGTGAGATGGGGTAGGCCCGTCAAGCACGAACAGCTGCTGCCAGCCAGGAGGAGAGACGTAGGAGTTCGGTGGCGCAGTGATCGTGCAAGTATTCCCGTTGCACGAGAACGCGGGGAAGATAGTCCGCGAGCCCATATTGGCGCCGTGCGTGCTGGATGTCGCTGAGTTGAAGCCGTTAGTGTGATTGACTCTGAACGATACCCATACTGCGCTCACCTGCAAGCATGGACACCCTCATCGTGTCCGTCGTTCCCTCGTATAGCTCCACGGTGATGGTGTACGTACCGCCATAACTCCAGTCATTCTCCTGGACTGTGAAGTTCGGCTGTCTCCTCCCTTCGGTCAGATAGGGCGGGTAGTACACCTCAATACGCATTTCCTCGGGGTATCCTGGAGTCTGGGGGTCACTGCCCGAGATGAGCACTCGGCCGTCAGGAAGGAGCTGCGATCATCGTCAGGTGGATTCGATCAGTCGAGACAGCGGCTTACGGTGAGCTCGGAGTGGTACATCCGAGCGACGATCGTCTCATTCAGGACGGAGATACGCTGGTGAACTGGCTGGCTCGGGTCATATAGCAACGCGCGGAAGTTAGGATCAGAGCCTAGACCAAAGCCTGCCACGCCTGCTTGGGCGCCGTTAGCGATTAGGAAGGTACCATCCGGTAGGGCTGTAATGGCGGGGTATCAGTAGGGGCGCGCGTGAAGGTGAGCAGTATGGCTCACGAGCCTGCGGAAAAGCGCAGTGAGGTCAATATGAATGCATCTGTAGGATAAAGGGAAATACTCCTCACAATGCAAGTCATCACACGCTTCGAAGGCTACATGGCCCGATCAGAGACGCCTCATCACATGCGCATGGCACTCACCATTCGTTCAATCACCCATTCCGGATTGTCCACCTCTGGTTGGATACTGACACAGTTGTCGAGCGCGATACCGAAGTTCGATCCACCACAGATCAAGACGGTCACAGGATCCGTGTACGGTGGATACTGCGGGAACAGTACCGCTGTAGCTTCCATCGGATATGTCCTCCCCGCTAGGAAGCTTGTGACAGAGCCAGGGATGTTAGGCAACACTTGATAGGTGTCCAACGTGACCGGGTCTAGGATCCTAGCCTCGTTGTAGTAACCTAATTGCAAGTTAGTCCGGTGTTCGTTGAGCCGAGCTCGCTCGGCGCAGACGCACTAATGAACACCCTGCCGCTAGGGAGCATCAGGAGGAATGGATAGAGGTTGTTCGGATCTGTCCGGTTCAGATAGTCGAGGAACTTATAGGTAGGACCACCTTCGGGTCTGGGCAGGATCTCCAAGGTGGGCTCGGGTGCCCCATTGCTTCCCACCTCGCCTCCGACAACCAAGACACTTCCATTGGACATTACGAGTGCGGACGGGTACCAGCGACCGCGCTATCACAATGACTCAGCCCTGTAGTGCAAGGCGGCATGCGAAGCTCGAATGCTCACCTGTAAGCTAACCTCCTGCCAGTTCTCTTCCCAATCGTTGGTGCCGTTGACACCGGGGCTGCCGTCAGGCGCATACAGCCGTATTCCGTAAGTGCTTTCAAGACTCCATCCACCGACGTTGAGCTGCCTGGCGGCTCTGTCAGGGAGGATGAGGGACGCAGAACAGAACACGTCAGTCTTGACATGCATGGTGCGCCATGCGAGCTCGAAGTGGTCAACCAAGCTCAAGTCAAGCTCGTATGCTCCCGTCGAGTTGTCATACTCGCTTGTGCCATACTTTTCCACGAAGCTGACCTTGCCGTTAATTCCGACTGTCGCCACGAGCGGCACTACTACACCTCCTATCAAGAACTAACAAACAAGCTTCAGTAATCACGAGGGAAAATGCAGCGCGCGTTGATCATACTTGATAATATCCGGTGGTCTCGGGAGTGTGCCATACGTCGATGTTACCATTCCAGTAGTATAGCTAAATCCCAATTCGTCAGTCAATGCTCATCAACCGAGTAGAGACTGCCTGTTACCTGCAACCTATTTGGCCCGCCACACAAGTGGACTGGATCACCGGTGCACGGCATCGAGCAATCAGATTCATCGCCGAAGCCTGCGCTGTACTGTTCAACATCTGAGACGTCTCCGCACCCTTTCCAGTGCACGTTATAAACATGTTTGACCAAAGCGAGTGAGAATGACCTACAGCACTCATCGCTATACTCCATACCAGCAGCAGGGTAGCCAAACATAGCGCATTGGGTCAAGCAAGCCTCAACGGTGTTGTTGTTGGTCCATATGTTCTGGTATGGGAAGGTTCTGTTCGCTCCAGCCTCCCTGATTGACCAACATGAGTTCTTCCGCCACGAGCACAAACCGTCATCGATAACTTACTTGAGACAGCCCTGATACTGCCATTGCCCTGGTAGGCTTGTGTTCTGAACAACCGGTACCGGGTATACCGTGACGTTACCAGATGAGGTGTAGACCTTGCCATGACATGAGCTACCATCGTAGCACGTAGCCAGTGTTGGAACTTACCGACAGTCTGTTCGGTCCTCCACATGCTTCCCTGTATGACAATGAGATAGGAGTCAATGAACTGATATGAGGCGACGCACGTGCTATTGCCTCCGCATCCCATGTTACACCCATCGTCCTCTGCAACTGCAGCTCCGTTGACCAGACTGTCACTGCAGACTACGGCGGACGTGAGTGGATCGTCAACTAACCCGAGGGTGACCTTGACTCACAGCACTGAACACTATACTCGAGCCCAGCGATGGTGTAGTTTTCTGCTGAACAGCTTGCGATGCACGACTCCACCGTCACGTTAGAGTTATCCGGAAGCTCATTTGAAATTGCACGACCATTTGCATTGTCGCTACGCCCGAGCTATGGTCAGCTGCGACGTCTCAGCAACTACAAAACTCACATGTAGCAGGCTGCATACTCCCAAAACGAGGGAAGCCCAGATGTAACGGGATACACCGGCGTCCCACTGCTGCCGCCGCCGCCACCGCCTCCACCTCCCCCGGGAGGAGTTGGGAGGGTATTGCCAGTGTAGTTGTAGACCTGCATGACGTGGTATATAAGTGAAATCCGGACCAGCCGTTTAGTACGGTGAACTGACGTTGAGTGCATTGGGACCTCCACAGTACTCAGAGCTGTTGCCGTTGCATACCATGTTGCAAGTATTAAGAGAGATGGACGTGGCACCATTGTCGAACTGAGAGCCGCAAACTGGTAGCACCCAATAGTGAGGACGAACACGGTAGAACAGAGGGGTCCAACGCACAGCATTGTGTCGAGTACTCCATGCCAGCGAGTGGGTAGCCAGCGTTGTAGCATGCAGTAGTACATGTCTCCACGTCGACAGTTCCGTTGATAGCAGGAGAGATAGCCAAAGCGCGAGCGTTTACGGAGTCGCTGAGAACAGGGTTAGTACATTGCCGCATTTTGCCTTGAGTGCTTACTTGTAACAACCAAGGGAGTCCCAGGGACCGACGCTGGGTACCGTGATGGGAGGCGACGGTGGCTGGGCGCCACTCCAGTAGATGTTCAAGCGATCTACAGCTCCGATGATAAGAATGGTACTGCTGCGTGAATATAAATGACTGACCCCCGGCACCACATGTCTCTTGAGCGTTGCCAGTGCAAGCCATGTTACAGTCCATAGAGGCCGCCTGGGAGCCTCCGTTAGAGAACGTATCGCCGCAATCTGTGGAGACGGGATGGTCATTTCCACGTGGTCCGTACAAACCGAGAGCATCGTTCGACGTACAGCATTCCTGGCCATATTCAACACCGGCATACACATAGGTGGTTGACTGCGTAGAGCAGGAGTTGATGCATGACTCGACGGTCATGTTGCTCGTATCCGTATACGTCGCACCGGTCAGAGTGCGCGAGCCGGTAGTATCGCTGTGCGCAACTGTTAGGTCCAATGCATGCGCATTTAACTCGGGAACGAGCTCACGTATAGCATCCTTCAGCAGTCCAGTTACCTGGGAGCGCTGAATTTGAGACAGCGCGACGGAGTGTATCGCCAAGGCGAGGAACATGTTTTGCGTGTAGCTGCACGATGTCAGCGTATCAACGATCAGTTCATAGTGGTACGCACGAGAGGGAGTGACGCCGACAGTGCCCAAACTAAGCAGGCAAGGATCTCCATCCTCGCAGTGAGCAGCACGTAGGATGCGACGATCGAAGCGACTGCACTCTTCCACTTGCCGACGGAGCCTCATTTTATAGCGGGTGCAGACTCTGGCCGTCTGCGAGGAAGTGATGCATCAACCAGTCCCGACAAGGTACTAGTTCCATTCTTGAGGTTGCTCGTGCAGATTTCCTGTCATGAGGGCCAATTCGCGCGCTGCGAGGGGAACTAAGCCTCGAAGACGCTGCCAAGAGTAGACAGGCGGCTACTGGATAGTATGTCGAATGTGGTCGAGTGTATAGATGTTGTGCTCCTCGGCCCTCATTCATCGGGAGATGTGGATGCCCTAAAGTTGAGCGTGGCGTAAGGTACCAGGAGGAATGAGTGACACTCAGATAGTTCGCATCCGTCAAACAGGACACTCCGGCTTGCAAGCAAGAACATCGAGCAGTGGTTCGTGGCAGGCTACTTAGTACAAGCCGGTATCAATATCATTTGGCGCCCACGATGTCCTTCACGTGTCTAGTGACAAGTCATAATTTAAGGTAAGAGCCATACGAACATGGAGCTGCCTGCAACTTGCGGAACGAACCCAGGGATGGGCCTGGAAAGCGATAGCGCGACGGAGGTCTGTTTGCTGCAAGGTTAAGTCAGCCTGACAGGGGTAATGACCCTACAAAAATGCAATCGTGATTGGGCTACTACAGCTCAGGCTGTCTGTGCGCCACAGCCGAAGGACGACAACTATGAGCAGATATCATAGAGTCTGCATGCTCACGGGTCAGCGCTTTCAGTAGCTTGCATGTCACTCAGTATACAGCACATGGTACCTGGTATGATGAGGAGAGAGCGATTGAGCGACCACATCCGGGAGCGCACTATGCGGTGATACGTACAGACACAAATCTCACCCACAATGCGCCTCAGGACACACATGGAACCTGCCATTTGGATCGCAGAACCCTTGAGCCCAACGGGTGGATCACCGGGCGGGCAGCCACCATCTGTCACGAAAGATCAAGGCACCGTATTGCGCCGCTGTATGCGCCGAACGGGCCACTACGCACTTCGCTAACGCTGCAGGAGAATCCGCAGGTTTGACGGAGATGTCGGAATTGTGACCATTTAGCCGTCGTTCTGCGTCAATCCTTGATCTTAGTGAGGTTAGGCCGATTGCGCTCGACAAGAACGTGTGCAAACAGGCGACGCTAATGGCCAGCGGTCCGCTATCAGCTCTGCGACACGAGAATCGAGAAAGATGAACGTCCCGTGGACCAATACAACGAAGAGTATAACAAGCTTTGTGTAGCGCGCGTGCAGTGGTTTCTGAGTCTTTATGCCGCGTAGTTCAGTGGTTCCAAAGACCCGGGGAACCATAATGCCGGTCGAGGACATGGCATCCATTGAATTGCTTACCCGCTTCTATCACAGCCGGGAAGTCGAATCTGTATCGTGGGGGGAAGCGAACAGTCTAATCTTGATGTTCCAATGGGCAGGAACAAACAAGACGTTTGTGCTTCCGTCAGTGACGGGATCACCACCTACCCTCTGCCTTTCATTCGACGAGCTGTTCAGCTAGAGCAGTCGACAAAAATAGCCGTTCACAGTATAGACTGTGAAAAGATTGCCCTGGAGCGATTGTACAAGGCTCATGTCAGGATAAATTGACAGCACTGAAGGCAGTGAAGCATCTCGAACCTACTCCGAAACACCGCCGGCTACGATCGCGTATGAAAGTCCCTCGAAGATGTCGGAAATGTATGTGTGGTAAGCCGACGTTTTTATTGTTCATTGCAAGGAAGAACAGCGTACCTGACACGGCCGCATGCCAGTGCATATCTCGATGATCATGAAGCATAAACCCAGGGGCATACTAAGAGGGCGACGAGAGCACTTCGGCATTGTGTGCCGGATGCGGGCACTGAATCCGAACAATCATAAATCATTGTAGAGGTGCACGTCGCTCACCTGAGTTTGAATGGCATTGCTGCTTGATGAGCATAGGCGACGATCTTCCTCAAACGCACCGGATCAGAAGTCGGGAAGTACCCGATGTGTCCCATCGACGTTGAGATGTAGCCATGTGTTGTAAGGGCGACAGCTCCGCTGCGTGCTTTCTGAGAAAGCGAAGCCCACCTCTCAAAATCTCAGGTACCGGCGGTCAGCGCGTCGCCGTTATACAGACCGCAGCCGATGCCGAAGGCGGCAGTGATACGGATGTCTACGCCAGCCATGATCGTTTAACAGGCTGCTTCCACGCCAACCGAGTGCCTGGAGCAAAAACCCGTCAGCGAGACCATCTGCACATGCATGCCGAATAGCAATGAAAATGGAAGCCACAGAAACAACATCCAGATACCCGGACTAAATGCTGCCGAGGCCGTTCAATCGAGCCACAGGTACCTTAATCAGAGGGTGTCCACACCGACTGCACAGGGCTTCGTGAAGCTCATGTCATGCAGCAGCGCGCTAATGTTGGAACGTACCGTACGCACCGAATGTTCCGATAAGGAATCAAACACAATGCTCGCGTAGGCGGCGGCATACACATGGCACAGTGTGGCAGCTCTGGAAGCCAATAGGCAACGCGTTTCCAGAAACTTAACAGATCGAAAGCGAGGGGATCAAGGAGTCAGCAGACGTATGGCCTTCAAATGATCGACAAGTACCTATCGACGGAGACTCTTCCTCTTAGGCAAGGTCGATAGATACCTGACTGTAGCCCTCCATGTTTTCAATCCTATGCTCACGTGGATGTTGTATGTTCCCGATTTCCCTACAGGTTTCCTAAGCCTGAGACAAAATATCGCGAAGTCGACTGTTGTGGTGAGTTGGCTACTACTTTACACCGTAGATCATCATCGTCTTTCCGGTTTGCATACAGATGACGTGATGTGTGTCACGTACCAGCCAATGTAAATGCACTGGCTCCTGCGCCGAGACCTGAGAGGCTGCGAGGTAGTATCGACTGGCGACCTTTCAGCACAGTTAGTAATCATCGCCCTCGCACTGGCAGGCTGTGTGACACCGTGACTATGAGGAGCCTACAAACACAATCAGCCGTAAGCCAGTAGTATGATGTATTGTGGACGTTGGAACCCATTGTACTCACCTTGTCTACATATATGTATCCACCAAAGTACAAAACCGCCATGAAGAAGCAAATGGCTCGCAAGTGGCGGTCGGTATGGAGTCCGGCAATCACCTATATTAGACGCTCGACACAGCCACAAAGGTGCAAGTCAATACGCGATACTTACTACTTGGCGCTCAATATGCGGGAACGCGCTCGAGTCTCACCTAGGCAGACTCTCAACACGACCTCGGTGAGGGGAGGAGCGGTCGTAAAACGGCTCGAGTCCGCGACGCGCAGCCCACGCACACCATACACCCGCAGGCGATCATCGAGGACGCCGCCCCTACGGGCTCATCGTCCTCCTCCGGCGCCATCCGGCAGGTCGACGAGTAGTGGTAGGTCTCGCAGGCCCGCGGAAGAACACGTCAATGTCGGCATCGGCGTCGCTGTCGGGCACGATGTAGTCGACCATGCCGTTCCCGCTTGCGACGATCTCGTCCTTCACCCGACGCGCGAAGCGAACTGGTAGTTCAGATCAACGACGGGCTCGTCTAGCGGGTTGCTCGAGGCGAGACGGACAGGTCCGGTGGATCTAGGCCGGAGAGGTATGCAGAGGAAGCCGAGGCCGCCATCGTTTGGCGGCAGCAACGTCGCGCCACGCAATCTGTGTGTCGAGTCTGAGCGCCGTATTTCGCTTCGTTGGGTGTCAAGGTCAACTTACCGGCATGACTCCGATGTGAGGTAGGTTTTGTGGTAGCGATGCATATTCATCGAGCTGGCGCGTAGTCACAGTGTGAACTTGTCGTCGAAGAGGCGCGACAGAAGGAATATCGATAGCTCCAGTACGGGCGCAAGTAGTAGCCCCGTGCCGAAGAAGGTGTACAGGATAATTTCTTTCAGTATGAGCCAAAGGTGAAGCTGGAGTTGTATGAGTATCTGAGAGGGACGCGATATTGGGCGGCGATGCCTAGGTAGTCTTGCTGACGAGAATGACTACTGTGAGCGATGGGCTAGAAGATGAGCCTGACCACATACTAATAGATGTGATCCAACGCTAGGTAGGTCCTTGACGACAGGTATTCCAAGGGCTTTGCGGTGGGGTGCAGGCCCAACGCCACTGAGAATGAAAACTGAGCAGAGGGTATCGACTTCATCGCGGCATGCGTTGCCTCAGCATGAGGATCTGTGGCGAAGACAGAGGACCGGATGCAAGTATGACCTCGTTCCTGGCGCGCACCAAGCGTCATAGTACGGGTAGGCCATAGGCAGACTGTAGCCGGACGCCAGTGGCAATCTTGCGCCTGTCATCCGTATTCTCAACTTCAACCTTGCATACCACCGCGCGAACGCATATGTGCAAGCGCGCAGTTTGCGTTCCTGTGCAGACCGCTTACTTACGTAGAAAGGCTGATTAAGTTGAAGAGCGATGTCCATGGGTTAAGAAGGCCAGGCTTGCGATGCTGTGGCCCCCGGGGATGATGCGTAGGGGGGTCGGGTCACTCGGCCGACACACTAGATATGGCCCACTCACTTGCACTTTCCGTTTAGCATAATGGCTAGACGTAGACTGTGGCTTTCCGTGCTTCGAAGTCGTGTTTGTCCGTGGGGGGCATTCAAGTTCGAGTTCAGTTTACTCACGCGGGTCTGGGGGGTGACGTGGGCATGAACGTGCCTTATATACAAGGAGGCCCCGAGCAGGAAATGAACTAGTAGCATAGAAGCTGCGGCGGAGTGTGAATCAAGATCAGGACACAGAACGAGTTTGCGGATCGGGCAGGTGGTTTGCCTTATAAAGAACGTCATGTCCGTCAGGATCACGTGCGTGTGTTCATCAACGGTTCGAATTCGAGATTTTGAGTCAACGCGGCCGTTGACTTACAGCAATGTCCTGCTACTAAGGCAAAGTAAGTGAAGAGTTCCCATGTAGTGACTCAATGAGAAACTCGACACGTAGCCTGTCGACTCGCAAAAAGGTGGCGCTAGCTTACTAATTCTGCAGGCTGTGCAATTACTCGCGGGCGCAGATTTCGTCTACGTGTCCCGGTAGCGAATGTCACGACGGTGAGTCATGACGGCGTAGATTAATATATACTTACTTCTTCCTCCGAACCGCAGCGATTTTACGCGGGGAAAGCATCAACACCGACAATGCAGCACGTCTACGACACCATATCCCGCTCCTTGAATCTACCATTCGCCCGCCTCAGGAACCCGCGTCGACTTGAAGATGAAGCTACGGCATATCATCAGACTTTGAATTACGACCTCTGGTACAGGATCGCATCCTATCTCACCATTGAAGACGCGCGTAGCTTGGCCATGGTCTGCAAGGAATGTCACGCCGCTACGCTCCCGAGACTCTTGTCCTCCATGGAGCCCTCCGACGAAAGTGGGCTGCAGAAAATGTGTACTTCACTGTCCAGCAGCGTGTACTACCCTGCATCTCTCCTGCAGGGGCTTCGCATTGGACGCAAAGCCCTGGGTGCACCAAACCTTGCTGCTGGGTGGATCCGATATCGCTTCCAGAGGAAGTCGCCCATCCCCGGTGCCCTGGCGACCCTCCTTTCTCAAGCAGTCAACCTACGAAGCCTATCACTTCAGTGCGTGGAAGATCTCATCGAGGCAGACGCTCGTCTTGGCGATGCACTCGCTACTCTCAAATGTCTCGATACCCTCGACCTCCTCGACATCGGGCCGAAGACCTTCGAGGTCGCGATGCGGATCGAGAGTCGACCGACAGCCTTTGCGCTACACTACGAGAGCCGCGATTCAACCTCCGATGACCTCCTCCGGCTCATGGAGATCCCCCTTCTCGAACGCGTGCGCAAGCTCGTGCTCTACCGTTTCCAGTTCGGCAACGCCCCTATAAACGCAGACCTCGCAGGTGTGAAAACTCTGCGCGCGTGGCCCGCCGTCGAGGAGCTCCGCCTCTCCTTCTGCTCGTATCTCCCCTTCCACCAGCTCTTCCCGAATCTGCGGGTGCTCTCGCTCTGGCGAGCGTGGCAGATGGCCGACGCGGATATGAGCCTGGTGGCCTGGCCCCCCGCCGTGCCCCTGCGGCGTGCCACCGTCGATCAGCATAACATCCGATGCCTCCTGGGCACCCCAGTGCACTTCTTGGACCTGAAGTCGTACTTTGTGGACAGGGAAGCGACGCTTAGCGCAGTGCGCGAGACGTCGCCTGTCGCACTGTCTTTGTGGTGCCCCCAGGGCGAAGGCACTAGCCACGAGTTCTGGAGCGGCGTCATCTCCGCCGCAAATGCTCCCCAAGCGCGCCTCCGGTACCTCATCATCACTCTTCCAGTCGATCTGCACGACGGGCTCCGCTGGCTGGTGAGTTGCGTTGCACACTGCGATTCACGAGAGCGGCTAATCAAGAACCGCGACAGCGGGAAATAGCGCCTCTCCTATCGAGAACTCGTCTGCTATGCATTCGAGTCATCGTCGTCGAGATGTACAGCTTCGATCCCGCCCAGACGAGGCCGCACTGCGAAATCGCCAATCTGCCCACTGATTGGCAGGTGTTTTTCCGTGTCGCGCAGGGGGCCCTGGCGCGTGCAGTCCCATCGCTGCGCTTCGTCTCTATGCTGTACGTTCCAAAGCTCGCCCACGACGTAACCGCCTACTTGAACAAGGACTTCAATGAAGAGGACTTCGCGTGGTGGCACGTGGTGGCTCACGAGGGCTGCGTCGACTCTGAGCTGTTCGATACGTTGCCTATGGCAATTGGAGAGAGGATTCATCGGCATCTCTTGTCCGATAACTTTGGACGAACGTTGGACTTGGACGGTGAGCAGGATCATTTCATCCGACAGAACCTGTGCGATTTACGCTGGTTTACGCACATTCACGCAGACAACTATTTTTTACCCACTGCTGGCCGCTGATAGTGCATGAGGTGTGTATTTTGACTTTTGTGTATGCTAGAGTTGTAGCATTTGGATGAGGGATTCCGTCCCCGTTCTGTGTAGATCCGCCTCGGCATTGTGATATTGATGCTTGTACGGTCGCATCGTAATCAATAGGGCCCTCGGTGAGAAGTAGGCGAGCGATCCGGGCCGACATGCTCCCGCGCATTCCCACTGCCTCCAGGTCTCAATCCCGCGATTAGGGGGTCTATTGTGCGGCAGCAAAAAGGTCGTCGGGAGCCTAGAATCCAGAGAGGAGCAAGACACGCATCGCGCAGAGGGGAGGGGTAGCACACGGGACCGACTGAGACGAGGGCTAGCAAAGAGGAGTTTGACACCAAAACGTTGGTGCATTGACCAAGCGATGGGGACCGTCACAGTGAGGGTCGAAAGACAACAGTGTCACTGTCATTCAAGTTCTCCGGCCCAGGGGCTGTGCGATCTAATGGCGTGGATATGTACATCACTTATCGTTTGTTGTCCTCAAAACGCCCATCTGCCAGCGTACATCGACAGGGGTGTGTGTAAGGTTCAAATTATTCCCTTGTTCCGTCGGATACAGTATGAGAGACGGTCTTTATACAGAAGTGAGACCGAGACGTACTGATTAGCCTAAGCCTGCGCGCACCAGTCTCCGTTGCAGACCATAAGATACAGCGAGCGTCGTGGGCATGTCTTTACGTGGTTGAGGGGTGTGTCGGAACAGTGCCAGTCAAAAGCGACCATACGGAGGAAGCTTGCAATTGAAACTTTTTGAGTCCCACTAAGGACACTATCTCGTCCCTGAAACCCAGTCATTGGCCCCGGTGACTTATTTTCACATCTACTAATCTCTCGTGAGCCCGATGTTGAAAGTAGGCACATCTACAGACTCTAGTCCAACCTGAACTTTTCATAGCCTACCCTAACACAGCCCGTCTGGGTACACAGGGTGCCGCATGATCATATCTCCGTGGAAATTACTTGCCCTCACTGTTTTCCTTGGGTCCTCTATTGTCCTCCATAATCATGTCAGCACACTTCTCAGCCAACGCCACGGTGGCCGCTGCGAGATGCGTGCTCAGAATATGCGGGAAGGCACTCGAGTCAGCGACACGCAGACTGCGGACGCCATGCACTCGCAAGCGATCATCAAGCACGCCGCCAGTACGCGGCCCATCGTCCTCCGGCGCCATCCGGCACGTCGAAGAGTAGTGGTACGACGTCTGGCAAACCCTGCGGATGAATGCGTTGATGTCTGCGTCTGCATCGCTGTCGGGAACGAGATAATCGACCATGCGATACCCGCGCGCGACAATTTCATCCCTGAGTCGACGCGTGAAGCGGATTGCCTTGCGCAATAGGTCCATGTCGTACTCGCTCGAGAGGTAGTTCAGGTCGACAACAGGATCATCGAATGGGTCGCTGGAGGTAAGACGCACGGTCCCGGTGGACTTGGGCCGAAGTGGCAAACATAGGAAGCCGACGCCGCCATCGTTGTCCGCTTGAGCAGCCTCGATGTCGCGCCATGCAATCTGGGCGCAGGGATTCATTATCATTACTCATACCCAGAACCTCGCTTCTTAGCTCACCGGCATGACTTCAATGTCGGGTATATTTTGCGGCAACGATGCGTCTTCATCGATCTTGCTCGTGGTCACTGTGCGGAACTTGTCGTCCAAGAGACGCGACTGCAAGAATATAGAAAGCTCCAACACGGGGGCGAGCAGCAGCCCAGTGCCGAAGAGGATGTACAAGAAGAGCTCCTTGAGTATGAGCCAGGGGCGGAGCTGAAGTTGTATGACCGAGTCTTTGAGTGGGACCCGATAATGAACGGCAACGCCTAGGTGGTCTTGCTATTTGAGGAGAACTATCAGGCGATGAGCAGTGAAAACAGATCGGTGTGCGTACTAAATGCATCCCTACGCCGGGCAAATCCTTCACGACGGCTATCCCAAGGTCACGAAGGTGCGGTGATGGTCCGATGCCGCTGTGCGTACTGTTTGAGTGAGTGACACGAGAGGCAGCTGGTCATACACTACCTTAGCATGAGTAACTGTGGTGAGGAGACCGGCCCGGATGTCAGGATTACTTCTTTCCGCGCGTGGACAAAGCGTCTGGAAGACCGGCCATTCGCAGATTGCACGTAGACTCCGGTTGCAGTCCTGTGACCGTCGTTCGCAGTTTCGACCTCGATTCTGCATACCGTCGCCCGGACGCATATATGTAAGTGTTCCTTGCGCTCGCGCGCCAACTCTTTAGGCAAGAAAGCCGAGTAGGTGGAGGAACGACACCCACGGCTGTCGATCGTGAAATGCATCTTTGCGCAGCCATGCGAAGGATGCAGAGGTGAGTTCAGATCTTCTATGTAAGGTATACCCATGGCGTTTGACGCTTGGATGATGCTCAGTCATTCCGCCCATGAGCTTTCACAGTGGCCGCCGGATAACATGACTTACTCACGGGTCGGTGTGTCCCCAGACAGATTGTTTGTGGGATCTATTCTGCCACTCACCTACGATGAAGCAAGTGAGCCAGGCTCGAACTCGTTATTTGAGGTTCCCCTACCAGTAGTTCCATGAAAATCGGGAGCGTGGTCTGGTTCTTGGTCAAGGTCCGTTTCCGACTTCTTGAAGTAGGGCTGCATATCATCGTAACTCCACCCTTGGCGACCCGCTTGGCTCCAGGAGTTGTATTCCGCAGGAATACCTCTAGTGTAGAGCATAGCATTGATCCTAGACGAACCGCCCAAAGATTTACCACCAGCCATCTCGAAGACGCGGTCGTTGGCATGCACTTGCGGCGTTGACTTCCATATGCGCGTCCGGGAGCCGTCCGAAGCGAAGTGAGAGGACAGTAGCGGGATGCGCGAAATCCAGCTGTCCTGTATGCCCCCGCGTTCAATCAATAGTACGGATGTAGTGACATCCTGGCTCAGGCGGTTTGCTAGCACACAGCCGGCCGTGCCTCCGCCTGCCGAACGCAGTGAGTCCTTGACACGTGATGCGAGCACTACTTTTCACGCACCAATGACAACGTAGTCGTAGCTCTCTGCAAGCTTATGGATCGCTACTGTGGGGTACGAGGCCAACATGCTGACTGGAGGGTGCTGGGGGACAGTGAGGTCCTTGAAGCAATACGCTCAAAGTCAGTGACACGAATGGTCCGATGCTCTTGGACTCCCACGACGATGCCACGTCAAGTCTGAAAGACACTCACGGAAATAGCCCTGCTATCGTTTGGGCCGCCGGTGAGCATACATATCTGTTTCTATGAATTGCATCATATGATCAGACATCAAAGGCTTCTGAGCGGTGATACTTCGAGGTCTGCTCCTCGGGCCTCGGCCATGATTACCCTGAGTGTATACTATCCGTACCCTCCTCTTGCCATCCTCCGCATCCCTACCACCGTGCCGCTATACTACAGTAACACTGATCAGAAGTCGCCTCATGGTGAGTTCAAGAGTAGCTTGGCTGAAAGGTCTGCTCGCTCTGTGTTCGTTTGCGTCAAGGAGGCTGTACAGCGGCGGCGCACCGGAGCCTGAGCTTGTCACCATAAGCGAGCAATCACTAAACTCGTGGGCTCCGTCTGAATCGCGCCCATAGTAAGTACCTCCGAATTCGACCTCTGGCCGTCGCCTGCCCAACGAAGTCGTACGCACACTGAATCGAACGTCAAACTGCTTGTCTGTTTATCTGTCTGTTTGCTTACTGCCATGGATGCCAGTGTTGACAGCCACTGAGCCACGCCCTGGTAAGCGGTGCATTCAAGAAGGTTCGGAGTTCTTCCGGTCTCCCGAGTCTCCTTGTTTCAAGCTCGTAAAACTTGTCTCACTCATGCCAGTTCCCTATTCGAGGCGCGATCGTGAGTCCAGGCACGGAACAGAAGTATCGGCTTCCGAACCCACTTCGAACCTACTCACCAAGCAGCTACTTATTGGCGGATAGATTGGGAAGAAGCGCCATAACGGCCGCTGCGGTACAACGGTAAGGTTCGATGTATATACGAATGAGATCTATCACATCTATCAACAGAGAACACTTGGATGTGCCGGCGACATTGGAACGTCTGCATGCTCCGAGGTGCACTATGGAGCAAGCCATACCATAAAGTTATCTTTAGGTGCCGGGATTGGCACTACTGCTGTCTGATGCAGTTCCTCCGAGTGGTGGCGAAGATCGGACACTGGCCCGAGGATGGGAGTTTCAGCAGACTTGGTGCTGTTATTGTACACTCATGAAGCACGTACGATTTACGATCTATCATCTATGCCGGTGTGTGGCTATGCCTGAGATCTGGTTTGCACAACCATGAACTCACTCAACGAGGTGCACCTCCGCCTACAGAATAGGGTGTGAATTGCTACGATCCAATGCATACAAGATCAGTGTAGCGGTCGCCTTGGCTCGTTCGGGGACAGGAGGCATCCTCGGGGCGAGCGTCCACCCACCCTGAGGCACGACGATCCTGGCTCCGTCCCTCTCCCATCACTCCACTCCAGTGATTCTGCGGCATCAGTACACAGCTTCGGAATTCGAGACGTGGTGCTTCGTTGTAGCAGGTGCCGCTCACATCAAGCTCTGCTTTCGAGTCTCGCACTACCCCCTCAGGTATAAGGTTTTCTAGGTGCACAATGTACAGTTCACACTGCCTCTCACTTGATACGTTTTATTGGTTAGGCTATAAAGAAGGAGAGTGCGTACCCTTCTCTACAACTCTACTCAGACGGTGACGCCCTCGTCCTGTGCTGCCATTGTGCTAAGCTACGACCTAGCTCACTCCAGGCGAAACGATCACTATGTCACTTGCAGCTTTCGATATCAGCCTCAACTCAACTATGGGAGCGTTGTTCATAGGACTCGTTCTGAGCGCAATGTGAGGGCTGCTCCGTCTCAATGCTCTTAGTCCCCATGCTGACTAGACTAACAGCTTTCAGGGAATCACGACCATGCAAGCAATATTCTACGTGAGTAGTACCGCCTCTTTCGCACATCCATGTTCACGAGCCTGAGAGCTCCTCAGTATACTACGTACCCCAAGGATGCTCTATATCTGAAGCTCATGGTAGGTTATTCAGCATCCCGTGCTTTCTGCGAAGTAGTCGGCTAAAAGGGAGCTTATGACTGGTGAATAGGTCGCTATCCTCTGGTGGGCCACTGAACACTGCTCCTGTGATATGTAGGCTCATATAGAACCAACTCAAGGGCCTTGGACATGACGTCGATTAGCATCATTGCATACGGCGTCTATACGTATCTGGTGACAGACTTTTTGGATCCGTTTGCTCTGCTGCATCTCAACTGGTCAGTATATCTTGCGATGATTTGGGTTCTCGCTCGCTCATGATTTTGCATAGGAGTTTTGCAGTAAGTACTATCGACATGTCTTGGTCACTATAATGCCTAGCATTGACAACCTAAACAAAGACTGAACCTCTTGTGTCTGTACGTTCTCCAAACTATGCCCAGTGATGATAACTGTTGATATTGGAGCCAAGGGAACCATCGCTTTTGTTGTTCACGTGTACGTTCCAGGATGGGCGGCTCCAGCCGGGATCTCGCTGACCGCTCCACAGGTTCTTGGCCCACAGGATCTGGAGGTGTAAGTCCTTGGGCAATTCATCATAGAGTACTGTGTGATGTGACAGCTCGCGAGGCAGTAACCGATTGGGGAGCCCCAATAGCATTATTTATCGTGAGTTACGGGCCTCTCATACGTCACGGAATGTCCTGTTCACTGACCCGCTCACTAGGTTGTTGCATCTCTACTCCCTTACGGTAAGCCTCACCATTGCGTACTTTATGAGATTATCTATTAGACTCATGATCACATAGCTACGGTTTTCTGTGAGTGGTTCAAATTACGAAACGTTTATGAGTCTGATGGCCACTCCACAGATGCCGCTGCTAAGGGGTAAGTCATTCAGGCTGCATTGTAGCACCGGATTGAGAGGGCTAATCATGAGAATAGCTTGAGCTCAGACGGTAGTTGGGCAGACGTTAGTGCGGACCTCCGTGTACGTTCGAAAATCCCTTTATTGATTGTCACTGACGTCTTTCCGGTAACCGAATTGACAGTGGACAGCCATCACAGGCATCACGGTGTCTTCCGGTATCGATGTCATCATCACTGTTACCATTTGCATACAACTGTACTGCAGCAAAAGTGGTATATCCCAGTATGCCGTCGCTGCGCCCAATTGGGGGAAACTTACTGAACTTAGTCTTGTATAGGTCGAATAGGATGGTGCATCTCTTGACGATGTATACCGTGACCACAGGCCTCATACCAACGTAAGCCGCTCCGTCTACACTATTAAGCTATCCAGGTTGACATTTTTGTAGGCTTGTCTGTTTTGGTGACATGATTGGAGTACGTGGCAATTTCCCAAAGACACTGTACGCCATGTGACTGACATCCGGCTTCAGTATTTCGCCGCGCCCCATACCCTGGCATACGAAGTCTGCCAGGTGTTGATTTCGCGGGGTACTCTTTCGATGCCTTGTACTGACACCTTTACTAACCAGGGATTGTTAGCATATGTCAATACCTTGATGGCGACGTGAGTCTGACAATTTAAGGCAGAGGGCCTCACTTACGAGTCCGCCTCAATGTCACATAGGCTTAACAGCAGAAGGGCTGTCAGAGGACGCGGAGAACTGAGCTCGCTCGTCACGGAATCAATCCCGGGTATTGCGTTCCGGAGGCCTCATATCGCTTCCGAACTGCCGTCCACAACCGTCGCTAGCACCGCAGACGACGTGGATGCGCCAGTACTCAATGATGTGCGTTCTCTCTGCCCATGCACATGTGTCATCTGACAAGTATGGCAGGTTAAGCTTGACAGAGGAAATATATCCGAATTCTCCTGGGGTGCAGTTGTATAAATGTAGGCATATAGATAGTATCGCAGGAGCAGTGGCTGACCATTTTTAGTATAGGTCGACGGCCACCCTTTGGCCATGTCAGAATAATCTGTACGATCGCCACGGGAATGTCATGCCGAAGTTGTACATCACGCTAAAGAAAGGCACGTCCATGTATGTATATTTAAGGTCTGTGTTCACGAATCTACTATGGCTTGTCATGAGCGACGACACTGCCGCACTGGTGGCATGGCAGCATACTACAGGAGCGCCCACCCAAGCATGGCCCGGGCTGGATGTCCCAGCGGTGCGATTGGCTGATCATCGAGTCATTGTCTCCTGGTTCCTGAGGTCTACGGTCATCATGTTCTCCCTGCCGGAATGACAGGTTCAGCTGCACTCAACCTCGTATTCAAGGTCGATCTCCTTTTCCATTCCGTCCGAAACTCACAGAGTAGGGTAATATGAAGAAAACATGCTTGCGAGGGGTACTTAGGTGTTGAGTGTATGAACGGCGAACTTTCCTGGCCTGAGGGAACTCGGACGTCAACTGAACTGTGACTCACCCGCCAGATGCACGGCGATCCCGGTGACGGAGACTCGGAGGTCCCGACGCTGCTGTCTAAATCTGTCAAACAAGGTAGGTGTCTTCCGCAATTCTGTGTTTCCATCACTTATTAGAACAGCGACTCGGAGTGCCGTGGACCTGTGCTGTACCTGTGCCAGTGGGCAGGCGTCGTGACGCGTGCGAAGTATGCATGCAGATACTTTTCTGCTCGCACCATGACCGCGAGGAAAACTGCGTCTTCTAGTGTGTGGTGTGCACTATGACGGTATGCGCTGCCGATGCCGCATGTAGTAAATACGACTTCGTGGTGTGACTGACCTCGATGTACTAGTTTTTGGGAGTGGCTCTCTGGGTTCGGTCCAGGGGAAGAAGCGAATACATGGACGGGGGTGCCACGCTTTCGCCGAAGCTTGTGTAGGGTGTGTGGGCGCAGAACTCGAGTTTGCTGACCCCCCTCTAGTGGCGGAATGAGGAGAACGACGCAGTGAGTGTGTGATGTTGCCAATGCTGACTGAACTGGGAGGAGCTGCATGCCGAGGCGTTGAACAACGTTGCCCAATGTAAACCTTGTTATGGGAGTCGGACCACCCGCGTCTTATACTATGGGTATGGATACAATGCAAATGTACTGCAGTCCAAGACCTTCCGCATCTCTCCTGTCACTATCGCAGAGCTCCCTCGCTGACTATGCTGGGGGTTCGTCCATGCCGATGGCAGCCTCGAAAGCACTCTCCATGGCCCTGAGGCCGCGACTCGCTGTTGACGCGGGCGCGCTTTGGGCCTCCGCAGAAGAGGCACCAGACGGGTTCAGCATCCATTTTACGGCCTCCCTTGCGCATATAGTCAGCTTTCCGATATGCATCATCCGTGCCAGGACACTTACCCAGTTTCGTGCGCCGCAACGGAAGACAAGCTGGCGGGAGGAACGTAGTTCTTCACCGCGCCGGCGATAGCGTTCGCAAGGTCTTTGCTCGGGATCCCCAGGGCGACGGCGAGCTGGTCGATCCTCCTTTCGACTTCTCCGCTATCGCCGCTGCTCCCGAGCCATTGCGCATTTGCACCTTCATTCGTCTGCGCGCCCGTGTCCGCGTCTCTGGTTTGAAGCTGGGTAGACTGCTTGCCGAGGGCGAGGTTCCACCAGCCGCCGACCTCCGTCTTCCACTGCATGATGCGCCAGACGTAGAACGCGGCGATGGCCACGGCGAGGAGGCTGAAGATGTAGTTGAAGCGCGACAGGGGAACGTTGGACAGTGGCGGGGAGACTGAGCGGAGGCCCTTGCGGTCGCGCTGGGGTGGGAGGTCGGTTGCGGTGTTTTCCACGGCGGACTTGCCACTGATGTTAGATGACATGGTGAACGTGGAGGCCGAGGTAGAGGTACTCGGAGGTGTATACTAGTGTGTAAGTTGTGTTAAGGTGCCCGTTCGCCGTAGGTGATGGTCAAGGCTGTTTGAGGGGTTTGTTGGGTTCGGGAGGTGTATTATAGGGGAGCATCGGGGTGGTGTACGGGCATCCACCGACAAGTCGAGTCGTACTCCCATGACGAGTGTGCGGGGCGAGCATGACGTCGCGCGTTCAACCACATCGCATATCGTCACGCGCATGTTTTCTTCATTAATCATGTACATTAATGAGAGGAACCCAAACACTGCCGAGATAGCTCAGTTGGGAGAGCAGCAGACTGAAGCAATAATACTTGAGCATTGTATTCTGAAGGTCGGGCGTTCGATCCGCCCTCTTGGCATTATTTTGCATCTGGATCGTTTCACAGTGTCAGGGTGAGCCTTGGCACCGTGGTCCATCGGTGGTTGTCACGTCCAATCCTGAGTCTGCTTCAGAGTATCGGTTTGTATTTTTGCCTTTGATTCGCCCTACTGTTGGGCTCTAGCAGCACTCACTGGCACTCCTCTTCACTGCTGGAACTCTGATTGCTATAACTAACTAATAGTACACCGCGGCAGGGCCGACCGCAGAAAGGAAGCTAAGCGATACACATGTACAGTAGGAACGAGCAAGCGAGGCGCTCCCGCAAGGCCGGGCGCAGAGACGAGACGGACACAGGGCTATGAGAACAAGAAGCCGAATAGTGGTACACGTACAGAAGGGGAACGTCATAGCGTAGGCAAGCGCACGAAAGAGGCGACGGGAAACACTGGGCGCACAAAGCAGGCGGACGTACATCATATACACAGCACGGGCGGAGGCAAGCAAGGGAAGGTGGGGACGCTTAGCCAGCAGCGACGGCGAGCTCCAAATCCAGACGACACAGACACAGAGCACAAACACACACTTGGAACGGCCAGACATGGGCTCACTCGCGATCCTATCCAAGCGACAAGACCACCTTCCCCATCCAAACTCAACGGTCAAACTCGGAGCGGGGCGCGGGGCGTCTATCAGTCCCCACCTTCGCCCACCTCCTCCACGCGCGTGTCCGTGCCATCCGCGAGAGGGACAGCAGCAGAGCCCTGGGGCGGCGCGTACCCGTAGTGCGGCCACGGCGGGGGTGTGTACGCAGCGTATCCATGCGGCTGAGCATAGTACGAGCCGTACGTCGCCGCCTCCGGCGGGGGGTACCCAGGGTATGCATAGCCTGCGTTCGGCGGCGTCGGTGGGTGTGGAGAGCTCGTCGTGGGCGGGGGGAGTGCGGGGTAGGGGCTCGACGCCGGGTATACGGGCGGCGGGTAGCCGGAGGAGACGTAGTAGCCGTATGTAGGGGGGTAGTGCGAGGCGGGCTGCGCGGACGCACTGGGCTCCGCTACGGGGTAAGACCCTGCGGCTTGGGGCGTCGGTTGTGCGACGGAGGCTATGGGGGATGTCGGTTCGACAGGAGACGAGTTCGGGTTGGACGCAGAGCTCTTCTTGCGCCTTTTGGTGGAGTTGGAGGAACCGGCCTCGTATGGGCCGTAACGCTGCTTGCCGCGTTTGGACGAATCGCCGCTGTCGGGGTAGAGCGGCAGGCCCGAGAGCGGTGCGGGCAAGAGGGTGGGCGAGGATTCAGTGTCGTCGGCTTCGCCTCGGTACCGAGGTATGCCATCTATACCTATCTCGACTTTGGGCGGGTTGCGGAAGTGCGTCTTATCGAGGTACTCGGGAGAAATGTCGAGCGAGGCAAGCTCTGGCAGCGACGACGGCGACCGCAGGCGGCCCTTCTCAACGTCCTCGATCTTGTAGTACGAGATGAGGTGCTGCGCGACGCCCGCGATTGTGAGGGAGAAAGTCTTGCGTATGATAAATATGGAAATACTTCTGTGCAAGATAACAGATGACGCACCTTCTTCATCATCCCGCCCGGTTTGAATTTGTAGCTATTGGTGAGGCTGCCGACCAGGCTGCGCTCGCGTTGGCGGTCGACGCCGGTGAGGCGGTGGGCCTCGCTCTTCGGCCTGCTCAGCGACTGGCCGTCTTTCCCCTCCTCATCGTTGACCTGCTCTGAGCGGGCGCTCCTGTGCCCTGCCCCGCGCTTCTCCGTCTCGCGGTAGAGGAGGAAGTTGCCCAGAATGCGGCTGGGGCTCCAGAAGAACCCGTCAGTCCACCGCTTGATGCCGCTCTCGTCCTCATCGAAGACGAAGACGGAGCCAGAGGTTATCATCTTGCGCTCAGCGTCGACGAGGCGTCGGGTGACGCGGGGAATCATACCACGACGCGCCGCTTCGAGGATGAGCAGCGCGTCACCTGTCGTCTCGATGAAGCCCGTCCATGGGGGGTCGGTCCAGTTGCTGCCGCTGCCGCTAGAGGTAGGAGACTGCTGGGGGTCGTGAGACATGGCGGCAGAGCTGTAGTCGACATGGCGGACACGATGAGGACGAGCAAAGAGGCGATGAGGAGCGTGCGGCGATGACGGACATGACGATGGTCAGCAAAATCGCATATAAAGTTCACAAACAAAGTTGACTGACCGCGCGCGAGATCTGGTCGGGGTGGGAGGAGGCAAAGAAGGTTCGCTCCCCGCCCCCCGCACACGCCACAAGCAGCACCGTGGGAATGTGGCTCTTTTCGACGAGAGCGACGAGGAGCAGCCAGGCAGGCGACGGCAGTCCACAGCGGATCGTTGTCGGCGAGAGCAGGCACGCAGAGACCCCGTCGTGTCCGTCTGCGCGCGATGGCGACTCCTCAGCTATCTTCGTGCGGTGTGGCCAATGTTCGGGGGCCCGAATTTGGCCTGGTTTGGAGCCTCGTATCACCCTCCTCACGGTCGCCTTCTTCCCTCTCTTATGCACGCCCTTCGCCCGTCGTGCCCTTCTGCATCGATCCGCGCATGCTGCGGTGCCTTCTGCCAGCGTACATCGTGCGGTTGTGACCAGCCGTGCGTCGCCATAGGTCGCCGTCGACGCCCCGGGCGACGCGCCACACGAATAAAGTTCCGACCCATCTCCGTCTCGAGCAGCACGACGCTCGCCGCTGGCCTGCGATTGGCTCGCACGCACGTCTCACTCACGCCCGCAACCCATCCAGGGACCCTCCGCCCTTCTATCGCCCGAACATGTTCCTAGCCCCGCGACAGCCCAGCGTCTCGATACCACCTGCTCCCCCCCGCTCGACGACAGGGAAGGTGCGCTCCCCCCGTGTGGGCTGCGCTCACAGATGTCGCCCTGAACAGCATCTGCGGCCCCATTCGCTCACCCATGTCACCTAGCTGCCGCGCTCTCACCCACTGGCACCCGTCTCGTGAACCACCTATCTGGGCGCCGGGTGCGTCCATTTCTCGCCTTGGTCTCTTCGGTGCCATAGCTAGCCTCGATTACACGCCCCATTGGCAATGCCGACGCAATCCGTACGTCAGTGCGGTCGTCTCCTCGTTTTTGACCATCAAGGGTACCTGGCATGGAAGGCTCAGCGGTCTTCGGTGTGCAGCCATTCGTCCTCTTCTTCGTTCAGCCCCGACTGAATGACTACGAATTCCCGCTAGCTGCCATATTGGTGCTGCGAGGCCTTCGACTCGGCATCCAACCTGCTTCATTAGGCTGCCGAACGATGTTGCCTCACACGCTGCAGCCTGAGATACGGACGGGTCTGGACCGGATCGTGGGCTCCCGCATTTCGAAGTCAGCGAAGGTGTTTTGAATGAAGAACGCAGGCAGCGAAGCAGCATTCCCATGACGCTCGTTCGGTCCCTTTAGAAGGTGCTTCATTCAGATTCAATTCCGTGCAGGGCCTCGCCAGATCACGTTTGTCTTCGCAGCCTCGGGCGCCTCCACTGCGAGTTTGGGGCCCATTACAGACAAGCCGAACACCCCGTTGAGACCCCGGACTTCCGCGAAGTCAGCAGTCTATCGCGGTTCCTAGTTGTCATACACTCACTGCGCTATCCGGGGAAATGTCTACGGCCTACAGTTGTGGCGTTGAGTCACCTGTGTACGTCTCATCTTGTAGCGTAGCGAGGCTCATCCAACTGATGAATCTAGGTGAGCTCGAGCAGCGATGCTGGGTTTCTGCGGGCACCGTTGTCCGCTTTCATCAATCTTTGGCCAATGTGTACATATCTGGAAAGGACAACAGCGCTTTCAGGACGAAGATCAGGTTCGATCAAAGGCTGAGGAGATACTTGCCAAAGCCCTTGCAGGCTCCGATCTGCGATAGCCTCAAGTGCATGCTCCAGGCTCCAGGCTCCAGCATAGTTCACCGAGCGTGGCAGTAGCAGCGGCCGTGGGTTATTACCTAGTGTCATCGGTGCCACCGGCACCGACAATTAGTATCCCTCAGGCTCATATCATGACGTGCTGTCAAGAACATCCGTTTGCATAGGTGCGCTGATACTGCAAATTTAACATTAGACATCGCAATATCTCTTCTTGACCATGCCATTCGAAGCGGTCTTGCGCTACCCAGAGTGACTCCCGCCGAACGCAGGGAGGTAACAAGAGACTCGATACTTGGCTTCGGCGCACATTAATTTATTAGAGTTCGGGCACCCGGATTTTTCTCCACAGTCGGCCCATGTTAAGGCACTGTCGCAGTCCCGGTGATGATCGTGATTCGCCGCGACAACGGACTGGTCTCACAGTTTGTGCAGTCGAGCCCTTGGTAGACCCCCGTAGTCGCAAGCACGCAGTATCGGTGGAAGCACAGAGACGTCATCAGGCTGCAGACACGTTCGCTGGGCAGTACCAGGTGATACCCCGAGTCTCACGGCAGCAGCAGATTGAGCCAAGTGACTACTATGCTCGTCGCGCGGTGCCCTGATACCTGGGAGTCAAGAGGCCAGACCGACCGAAATGAGCACACAGGACGTCGAACTTATGCCTGGAGGGTTTGAGGAATACTTCGAGGCGAAGACCCACACGGTTCGGGAACCTGCTGAGTTAGTGCGATGTTGACCACATCTGGTTCGCTTTTCAATCCTTCTAGGGAAGAGCACGGTGCCAGATCAATTGGATCTACGTCTACGTCAACGCAAGCCCCCCGGCCCCAGCAGTGAGCGCTGAGCATCTCCACCAGTCCCTGAATGGCACGTACTAGCGACTTGTCGAGATGCACTAGTACATATGTCATCGTCCAAATCCCCTACACCGCCGTCGTTTGAGTAATGCGGCAGACGTTTGCCGGACTATCCCCTGGATGCGGTGCTGTTCACTTGCGCTCACGCATACCACGTCGAGTGCATCGATGATGCCGTGACTGATTTACCGAAGTGTGTTGTAGAAAAGGTGAGCGCACGCGGGGTCTCGGGATATGTGTGAATATGTGGCACATATATACTTAGACTGAAGGTGACGCATGAGTACTTGAGTCGTTTGCAGCACAATAACAAAGTGGCCGGGACGAAGGGAATTGCATTGGCTGGTCGGTGGCTTCTTTATCCATCAGCAAAAAGGTCTCGCCAATATATGACTGGATATTACTGTGACTTGCAAGGCCACCATAGCCCGCTGTAGGTACACCTCAGCTGACCACAGCCCTTCGTAGCTATATCAATGGCTACGAATGGCCAAGGTAGTCTTGCAGGTCGCGGTAGCCCTACCCCTGACTCGCCAATACCTGCATAGATGTTGGCGAGCCCTTTTTGCTGATGTCAGTGGCCTAGTCTCCCCCATCGTAGAAGATCATTGTTGTTACCGTTGTCGGAACTCTGAAAGCGCTGGAACAAGGTTGGAATGGTGTGGCCTTATTGACGGTGCAGTGGGAGATCTCATTCACAAGAGAGACGAGCCTGGTACAAGGATACGCTTCCAAGTTTGAGGGACCACTGGCACCAGGTCGAAGTCGCATTGGCAGTAATGTTATTGGTCAGGCTATGTTCATCGCATCTGCTAGTAGAGCACATAAACTTCCCGTCGTCCATTGTAGTGATGCCTCTGCCAGTGATTCGATCATATGAAGCACTGTGTACGTGTTCGGTTTGTGTCGCTACTCGGAGTCGTTGAAGATAGGTTTTCATCAGGAGTATATCATGGCGCAGCCCGAGTGAGTCTCCGAGTAAACGTTCGACTCGGATGATATCACGACAGATGCGCAATACCCGCAACTTGAAACAGCCGCCATCATGCAGGCAAGACCGAACCTGATAGCTTGAGAAATTTGACAGGGCCAGGCTTAGGTACACGCTGACGGAGATGAGCACCATGGTCCGACCATGGAGGACGTCAAACTCCTGCAGTCTTGGGCACTTCTCGATATCCGAATCCTGCTGCCTCCAAACTCAAGGTTTGCTTGAAGGGAACTCCGAGTCCACTAACACTACGAGAGCGGAGGTTGAGCGAAGGGTATGGCCATGTTGGCTGCCTTTCGGTATGTTCTAGAGGAGGGGCAGGGGTAGGTGTCAGTGACATACGACAGGTATACGCTACTACTCACCCGAGGAGGCTCTAACATCCTCTACGTAGTCGTGTCTGTCCCCGCTTTGAACAGCATTACATATGGCTAGCGCTCAACATCACTGCCGCAAATGTGCGACGTTCGTGCCGTTCAACCCGCAGCAAGCGGCGCGATACACGTGTGGGTGTGTCTACCATCCAGCTTGCGTCCGCCTGTACGACTCGGACACATTACATATGTCTCTGGCGCCCCCGGGGTGCTTCGGGAAAGGCTTCATCCCCCCCTCAAAAAGGTTGTGTTCAGAGTCTGCCTACGGGAGACTAGGAAAGGCTGGAAGGGCGATGATGATGCGATCGCCGGGTTGTCGGTCAGCGGTCGGGGGCCTGGATACAGAATCTGGTGGAATAGGAGATGATGGGTGAGAATCGGAGACGATATCGAAGATAGCGTAGCAGAGCATCATCAACGTTATGACTGAGTTGTATGGCTTTTGGGTTCTTCAGAGTCCATTATATAATTTCAATGCGTCTGTACTAGTACCGATGGATGTTAGGATGTGTTGAAAATCCAGTCAACTTGAATGTACCTACTGACTCGAGGCCCAAGAGTTCTACAATAAGCCTTGTTTATTCACGGAACCGCATGATGTGCGCCACAGTACCGACCCTTAATTGCTGCACGGAACGCTTCAGGCTGCAAGCCCCTCTAAAAGCGGCGCCATACATACGCGTACCTCGTGTCGCACAACTCAGGCATGTTTTGCAAAACCGACTACCAGGTGTATGGTGTAATCAGCAAGGTGCGACTCAGCTTTTCATGTGAGGAGAGGTGATGAGTATGATAGAGAGCTCTTCGGTACTGTCGGCGAATCGAGGGATGCTCCAGAGGGAGCCCATTGAGAACCGGGGTCTCTTTCAAGGCGCTGCTGAAGGACCAAAGAAGCATACGACATCCAGACACACGGCCATGCTCACTCAACCAGTACGATGAGCAAGGAGGCGAAGCTGAATATCAAAGCGAGCTTGTGTGAATTCGAACTGGTTCCATTTGCGCGGCCGGGGCAGGTAGGGCGTTAGCCTTTTTTAGAAAGAAAACGCCCGAGTAACCCACCATCGAGGTGAGAAGCAACCCGTCGGAGGGTGTGACACTGATTGAGTTGGTGATTTGCGCAAGCTGTTGCCCAGTCTGTGGAGAGGTCATAGTTGAGACAACCTGGTGAGATCAATGTGATGTGTAGCAACAACTTCGGTCAAGAAGCTGGAAATTGTACCTGGGACGGAGGGAGAAACTCAAGTGGCTCTTGCATAGAGTCCTCTCGATGTGTGAACTCAAACGTGTCCAGCGCGACCTCGGGGATGAATTGGCTGCCTCAGATCATTGAAGTGTTAACTGAACTCTGTGCGTGAGATTGGACGTACGCAGGGTCACGGGCCTTGACTAGAAGTCATCAGTACGGCTGCTATGTCAGCTTCGTGTACTCGTCAGGGGTATTCACAGGAACCGTGACGGCTACAAAGCGCGTGAGTGAAAGTAACGCTGAAAATTTGTCGAGGAGACCCGGAGGCAGCGGGAATGCGCGGGAGTATGTCGAATCGCTCGCCCAGTTCTCACCGAGGGCCCTATCCATCATGATATTAGTGTAGAAGCATAAGCATCCCAATTTCCGCGTCGCCGAAGATTTACACAGAACGGGGCAGAATGCCTCATCCCAATGCTGCATGTAAAACATACATGGATATGTCGAACTACACACCTCATGTACTACGGGCAGTGAGTAAAAAGTCTTCTTCTGTATGAATCAGGGTAAGCCGCACAAAGTCTGTCGGGTGAAATGATCCTGCTCACCGTCCCAGTCCAACATTCGTCCGAAGTCATCGGACAAGAGATGCCGATGAATCCTCTCTCCAATATCCATAGGCAACGTATCGAACAGCTCAGGGTCGACGTTGCCCTCGTGAGCCACCACGTGCCACCATGCGAAGTCCTCTTCATTGAAGTCCTTGTTCAAGTAGGCGGTTACGTCGTGGGCGAGCTTTGGAACGTACAGCATAGAGACGAAGCGCAGTGATGGGACTGCACGCGCCAGGGCCCCTTGCGCGACACGGAAGAACACCTGCCAATCAGGGGGCAGATTGGCGATTTCGCAGTGCGGCCTCGTCTGGTCGGGATCGAAGCAGTACATCTCGACGACGATGACTCGGATGCATAGCAGACGAGTTCTCGATAGGAGAGGCGCTATTTCCCGCTGTCGCAGCTCTTGATTAGCCGCTCTCGTGAATCGCAGTGTGCAACGCAACTCACCAGCCAGCGGAGCCCGTCGTGCAGATCGACTGGAAGAGTGATGATGAGGTACCGGAGGCGCGCTTGGGGAGCATTTGCGGCGGAGATGACGCCGCTCCAGAACTCGTGGCTAGTGCCTTCGCCCTGGGGGCACCACAAAGACAGTGCGACAGGCGACGTCTCGCGCACTGCGCTAAGCGTCGCTTCCCTGTCCACAAAGTACGACTTCAGGTCGAGGAAGTGCACTGGGGTGCCCAGGAGGCATCGGATGTTATGCTGATCGACGGTGGCACGCCGCAGGGGCGCGGCGGGGGGCCAGGCCACCAGGCTCATATCCGCGTCGGCCATCTGCCACGCCCGCCAGAGCGAAAGCACCCGCAGGTTCGGGAAGAGCTGGTGGAAGGGGAGATACGAGCAGAAGGAGAGGCGGAGCTCCTCGACGGCGGGCCACGGGCGCAGGGATTTCACACCTGGGAGGTCTGCGTTCATAGGGGCGTTGCCGAACTGGAAGCGGCAGAGCACGAGCTTGCGCACGCGTTCGAGAAGGGGGATCTCCATGAGCCGGAGGAGGTCATCCGGGGTGGAATCGCGGCTCTCGTAGTGTAGGCCAAAGGCTGTCGGTCGACTCTCGATCCGCATCGCGACCTCGAAGGTCTTCGGCCCGATGTCGAGGAGGTCGAGGGTATCGAGACATTTGAGAGTAGCGAGTGCATCGCCAAGACGAGCGTCTGCCTCGATGAGATCTTCCACGCACTGAAGTGATAGGCTTCGTAGGTTGACTGCTTGAGAAAGGACGGTCGCCAGGGCACCAGGGATGGGCGACTTCCTCTGGAAGCGATATCGGATCCACCCAGCAGCAAGGTTTGGTGCACCCAGGGCTTTGCGTCCAATGCGAAGCCCCTGCAGGAGAGATGCAGGGTAGTACACGCTGCTGGACAGTGAAGTACACATTTTCTGCAGCCCACTTTCGTCGGAGGGCTCCATGGAGGACAAGAGTCTCGGGAGCGTAGCGGCGTGACATTCCTTGCAGACCATGGCCAAGCTACGCGCGTCTTCAATGGTGAGATAGGATGCGATCCTGTACCAGAGGTCGTAATTCAAAGTCTGATGATATGCCGTAGCTTCATCTTCAAGTCGACGCGGGTTCCTGAGGCGGGCGAATGGTAGATTCAAGGAGCGGGATATGGTGTCGTAGACGTGCTGCATTGTCGGTGTTGATGCTTTCCCCGCGTAAAATCGCTGCGGTTCGGAGGAAGAAGTAAGTATATATTAATCTACGCCGTCATGACTCACCGTCGTGACATTCGCTACCGGGACACGTAGACGAAATCTGCGCCCGAGAGCGATTACACAGCCCGCAGACTTCGTAAGCTGGCGCCACCTTTTTGCGAGTCGACAGGCTACGTGTCGAGTTTCACATTGAGTCACTGCATGGAAACTCTTCACTTACTTTGCCTGAGTAGCAGGACATTGCTGTAAGTCAACGGCCGCGTTGATTCAAAATCTCGAATTCGAACCGTTGATGAACACACACACGTGATTCTGACGGACATGACGTTCTTTATAAGGCAACACACCTTCCCGATCCGGAAACTCGTTCTGTGTCTCCGCGCGTCCTGATCTTGATTCACACTCCGCCGCAGCTTCTATGCTAGTTCATTTCCTGCTCGGGGCCTCCTTGTATATAAGCCGCGTTCATCCCCACGGCGCCCCCAAACCCGCGTGAGTATACTGAACTCGAACTTGAATGCCCCTCACGAACAAACTGCGGATGCACCGAAAGCCACAGACTACACCTAACCTATGGGTATGACATTCGAGCATCATGCTCAACGGACAGTGCAAGTGAGTGGGCTATATCTAGTGGACCGGCCGAGTGACTCGACCCCCCTACGCATCAGCCTCGGGGGCCAAAGCATCGCAAACGCTTTCTTAACCCGTCCTGATACTGCGAAAAACCGCCGCATGTCCCGGCAAGACGTTACGACGCGTAACCTTTTTCACAGCACGAATCCAACAAAACCGAATCCAGGTACATATGGTCTTTCTCCTGCCAACCCGTATGCACTCCCGCGAGTTCGAGGGCCACACCTCCACTCCGCGCTTGACAGGAAGAGCACTGATCGAAGAGCCGGACATTGTTTTGCCCAGCCTGCGAGATGATTTCGCTCCTGCGCACGCGGCGGAGGGATATCAGGCTGAGCTTTTGGCCCAAATCCGGGTGTGTTGCTCGGCTCAAGTGGTGACTCTGGCGGTGACGGGAACGCGTTGAGCGCCTTGGCAAGGTGGAGCGGAAGCTCAACCTTCCGGCGTCGCAGGCGGAGCGTGTGCAATGTTCGAAATCGGGGGAGGACAGCACCAAGCTGCTTGTACAGGACCTGGCGCATTCATGCGCAGAAAGCATCAGTGCACTGGAAAACGAAAGGTATGACTCCGTTAACACACCTCGTCGTCCAAGACCCACTCTACAGCCAGAGTGTCAAGCTGACTGCCAAGCTCTGCTCCAGCGGACATGAAGACACGCTCGAGGGTGCGCGCATCCACCTGCATGAGCGACACCGATATGCCCAAACGGGTAACGCCTGCGCGCGAGCGCGTTAATGCACTCATGATAGCAGACGGCTTCAACCCGTCGTACAAGGTCGTATGTACATGGAGTGTCACAGAGACCACGGGCCGGCCTTGCACGATCGTTGCAGCAAGTGACGCGGGACCATGGAAATGCGCAAGGCGCGGAAGGAGATTGGAAGGGAGACGCAGATTTTGCGCGAAGGTATCTTCATGAAGGGTATCTGTGTCGTCGTCGTTCTCGTCTTCTTCGGTGCGCGGCGGGGGGTCTGGAAGGCTGCACTCAGAGGCATTTTGGAGAAGGTGAGGGAAGGATAGTGATGTCAATTCTGGCTGCTTTGCTGACCACGCCCAGAAGGATTGCCAATCCTCTTCAGGCACGAACTCGGACATGATCCGGAGCCGTTTCAGGCGGAAGCAGGTGTGCGTGAGGAAGCGCGCATCGTAGTCGGGCAGCGTGAGCGACTCGAGCGCGTGCATGTTCGTGAACGCGATCGCGAACGTGACTGCGATCAGTGCAGCATCGGGTGGCGGGAGTGTGGCGCATGCGAAGTGCCGGACATAGGACGCGAATTCCCGGTTCGAAGCGAGTAGGCTCACGCAGCGGTCGACGCACTCCGGCGAGAACGGACGAAGATCCAGTCGGCAGTACAGGGCGCGGAGAGCGGCGGCGGAGAACACCTTCGACACGCACGCCAGCGAGAGGACGTCCCGGCGCGTGGCGAACGAGAAGACGGCGGTGAGCAACTCTAGTGGGATCCGCGACATGGCTGGCTCTTCCGTCCGAGCGCCCTCGATGCCTGACAGCAGGGGAACGCTCTTGCGCTTGACAGAACGCAAGGCGGTCGTACTGGGCGCGCTCTGCGTCCTGTTTCGCTGGTCGCTGGCAAAAGGAATGGCAAGGAAGATGCTTTGCTGCGTCGGGGTATCTGGCGGCTGCACTCCAGACGCGCTCGCCCTTCGCCCCAGCCCAGCCGGGATCTGGATGTCCTCAAGCGACCCGGTGGGCGAGGGCGTGCTCTCCCGCGAGTACGTCCGCGGGAACCCCACCGTATGCCCGATGCCGCCGTCCCCGACCCCCAGAGCGGACGCCCTAGGCCAGTGCAGCTTCGGCCTGTGCGAAAGCTTCTCGCTGATGAAGGACAGCGCGGACAGCCGCCGCTCGCGCACGCTCTCTGAGATGGACGGAGCGTGGCGCAGGCTCTGCACCGGGGTGAGTTGCTCGTTCTTCAGGTGGTCGTTCTTCAGGTGGTCGTGGTGGCCGCGACGAGGAAAGCGGAGGAACGACGACATGGCGAGGTGTGCCGCGCGCCAACGCAGGGAGGCCTAATACAGGACGAGCAGGGGGCGGGGCAAGTGCAGATATGGTCGCGGAAGAAGAACATGATGGGTCGCTATCGTGGGCGTTGCGGGAGATGCAGTAGAGCCATGTGCCCGCGACGAGCCGCGCCGACAGAGCCGACTCCGTGGCCGTGCGATGGCGACCAACCACAGCGGATACCGCCCGTGGCGACGCTTCCTACAGGCTACGGGAATTCGAATGATGCAAGCAATCTTGATGCGCCTAGACTCAGCCAACGCGCGTCCGCGCCATTGGTCCTCGATCGCCTTCGGCGACACCCAGCCAGAACTCCCCAGTCTTTCTAAGTACGAGGTCGAACCTCAACGCCATGCCGACGGTCAACAGACCCCCTGCAAGCTTCATATGACCCTTCATTCTGCGCGGATATTGGCCTTCAATTGCGCTGCGCAGCAAGGCAATGCAGCGGAAGAATCAGAGGCTTTGAATAGAGACACAGTACGGCTCCCAGGCTCCTAGCATCTCACAAGAGCCGAGCTTTTCGGATTGTGTGCCACAGGCCTTCGATGAGCCCCAAGGCCATCAAGAACCACAGCTTCGAGTCTAGTGTTGTGCACGAATCGCATCGAATTGCTGCTGCTCAAGAGCACTGAGGTCAGAAGTACCAGCATCGCGCGACGAGAAGCCGGAACATAGTCACACAAACGTTCAGGACCTAGGAAACCCATCGCACACGGCCCTCCGAACATCCCATGAAGGAGGCGATATTCTCCGTCCTTCACACCAGCGAGCCAGCAAGCCTCGATCCTTGCCTTGCCAACGTTACAGCAAAAAGTCACAACTGACGGGGATTCACCTTGCTCCGTTGCCCATGCACGCAATGTCCGTCTTCATCGAGCACATCGTCACCCAGACGATACCCCTGCGCCGTGACAGCATGCAACGACGCTCTCACCACCCCCACGTCACTCCGCCGTCGGACGGCGCCCTGAACCCACCCCGCGAGAACGCGTCCCGGAATGCGGCGTAGCTATCGTTCAGGCCAGCGCATTGCGGGCTTGCCGCGCGGATGGCGTACGCGTCGGAAAGGAGGCCCTCCAGTTTCTGTACCGTCAGTCAGCCAGCGGTCCCTGCGAGGAAATGAATCGGTGGACGCGAATACGGACCTTGATGCGCTGCGTCGTCGCCGGGTGGGTATTCAGGAAGGCAAGGCTGCTTCTGCCTTCGAGCTGCGCCAAGCGCTCGAACATCCTAGGAAAAAGAAGATGTCGCTTGAGGCTGTGCAGGAGGGCCCCATATATAAGGTGCTTACGCAGGCGCTGCAGCTGGATCATAGCAAGCCCTGGCCATCAGTGACAGGCCGACCTTGTCCGCTAGCCCAGTCGCAGTCAGATATGTCCAATGCTCCACACGCAGAGGCGGAAACACACCTTCTAGCTCATGCTTTCGCGAGTTGGGTAGCTCATACACAAGCTGCAAGACCGTCTGTGACAGGCTGAGATCGAGGCCTACGATGGAGAGGGCGCCAAGGAGCACTAGGAAAATCTTGAAGGAGGACGTGCGTTCGGACATGTGCCGACACACTGGAGAGGATCGTCATTCTATCTGCCCGTGTCGTAGTCAAGTATGCGCTGACCTGCGTGTCCAATTTCTACGTACAAGCATTCAGTAGGAAGTGGACGGTGAAAGCGTGTGGCGACATACCATGCCCGAGCACAGCTGCCAGACCCTCTTCGTCCTTGGCTACGGGCAGAATTCCGGTGAAGACGATGATATCACCTAGAGAGAGACAGTAAGCACCACAAATGGAGCAGGCTCCCGCTGGCCACATACCGTAGGTCGCAGCGGCATTGACAATCTTGGCGTCATGCACGACCATGAGGTTCCACTGCCTTCCGCCTACAGTCGGCGGCAACTTGCTCGGCTGCTCTGCGGGCCAGAGAGCACCGTCTTGCTCGGAGGAATGTGTGCGGCCTTGCGTAGACTCAGGCGATGCGAGGGTGCCGAGATTGGACGACTCAAGGATGCGCTCGACAACGCGTCGGACGTGTCGGGTAATGGGGTGGTTGGGTGGGAGTGCTTTGTCGCCATATTGGGCAACGAGCACGTCGTGCGATGCCTCTGCTAGCTGGAGCACGATTCAGTAAACGTATTCAGGGTGCGTGCAGGGGATAGTGTGCCTCACCCGGGCCTCCAGCTCCGGACTCACGTCCATGAACCGCCACCGTCCGGTCTGCTCGACCTTCTCTAGGCTGCATCAATCGATAGCGGGTTAGCCTCACGGCGGTCTATGAAGAGGAAGGAGGTGAGCTGAAATGTAGACACGCACTGGGCGACATAGTACACACCACCACCAGCCAAGACCCCCACGAGAACCCTCGTACGCATGTCCCATCGCTGCACGCCAGGTTGCTGTGGATCAGATCCGAAGCGAACATAACGGGGTCCAGCACGTTTGACGTTGCTGGAGGTGAATGCGCGGGTGGTCCGTTGTGTGCTGACACGAGCGCATCTCCGTAAAGGTGCACCGAGTTCGCGCAGACGGCTCAGTAAGGAAAGCATGGATTTGGTTCGTGTGATCTCGTAGGCACTGAGCGTAGATATGGGGGCTGGCGCACAGCTTGCGAGTAGGCTCGGAGTAGCAGACAATTCGAGTTGGTTGTCTGTGCTTCGCCGTCGTCGAATCGCCGAGCGACATGGACTCACTATGATTCTAAACGAAACCTATATTGACCTCTTCTCTGTCAATCCGATATGGTGTAGTGGCTAACATTATCGCCTCTCACGCGATAGCCCGGGGTTCGATTCCCCGTGTCGGAATGTTTTCGTATGTTTTGCTGCGTTGGTTCGATCGGCCAGAGCGATTGTACAGTGCTGGCGAAGCAGGATCGGTGGTGCACTTGCTTAGTATTCACAGTAATTAAGTGAACACATTGTGATGAACTTGAAGACTTTGATAGAGATACAGTTAGGATTGCTTCGTTTTGTTACTTGAGCACCACTAGAACATCGCCTGATCCTACTGCCGCACCCTCCTTGACACCCATCCCGAAACCGACAACGATACGTCCTACATTCTCTTCCCCAGCTTCGACGTTAACTTCTGTCTTCATGGCTTCGAGTATAATGAGCACGTCCTCGCCTGAGTTGATGATGTCACCTGGCTTGCACTTAATCTTCCAGATAGATGCCGCCAGTGAAGACAACACCGTCTCCGCGCCTTCTTCGACTATGAACAAGGTAAGCTGGTCACCAAAGCCCCGAACATTTCAAGGACTGCTGACCGGTAGCATCTCCTGCAGCTACGTCTTTCGGGACCTCATGCTGCTTCTGAGCAAGCCACTTGCTGAAGAGTTCGCGTTCCCTGTGTAGCAAATTTCTGCCGATGTTGCACATCTGAGGGCGAGAGTAATTACCTTGCTTCCTCCGCTTTCACTCCTTCAGCTTGCTTCGCCTTGAACAGCTGCACCTCGTCTGCGATCCCCACCACGAACTGATTGTATTCAGCCATGGAGAAGCTATGCTCCTCAATCTATCTATGGTCAGCTCGCCCGTCTCCAATCGACGAACACATGCCGTACTTTGAAACCGTAACGGCCTGCATCGAATTGTGCCTCCGCCTGCGGAATCGAGCGCTAGTCAGGAATATGGGTCCCGCGAAGGGATCACACGTACCTCAATATACTGCTCTTCGGTCACCGGCTCGAAGACGATCTGACACTCTGTGAGCATCCATCCCGGGGGAAAGCGTAGGATATCCTACCTGATCAAAAGATTGCAGCAGCCATGGCTGGTGAGGAGCAAAGTCTCGGCCCTTGCCCCAGGTCTGCCATGGAGACATTGTGCGGCCAAACAACTGGTATCCGCCGGGAGATTCGATTGGATATATCGCGGCGACGAGACCCGCAATTCCAACGGCGCCCTACGTAGCACGGTCAGACGAAACTAAGGAGGCGGGTCGAAGAAGGTAAACCGACCCGTGGAGTATATGTCCGAGAAGGGTTCATCTTCTGGCCCACCAGTCTGCAGCGGGGATCGACCTACAGATTGAACATTGTCAGCGGGAGCTCGTGACAAGCATCCGGTGCAAAATACCGGAACAAGGAACGGACACGCCGTATAGAAGCCGACCGCGAAGACCAGCTGAGCGTGAGTCCGAATCAGTAGGTGTAGCATTTTTCACGAGTTCACGCCTACCCATTCCGACTGAACCAACAACTGTAGAGCTTCCTTGGCTCCTCCATCCAAACCGTTGTTCCGTGCAAGATACTCAACGTTACTAGGCAGGTACGATGCCTCCGACCGCGCAGTGCGCATATACTTCTCAAGTGCCTCTTTGCCCCAGCGATCGTCGAGCACGATGGGGAACGTCAGTCTGCGCGCTGTAAAGACCATGTCTTCCAGTGTGTCGGGCAGCGACTTCTCGGCTTCTACGAGGACAGCCAAGAGCTCGGCTTGCGAGACAAGGGATGGGTCGAAGTGGATCTACCGAACGTTGCAAACATCAGGGAGCCGCGCACAAGGTCGAGACAGCAGACACACCATTGTAGAGCGGATGCAAGGGGCCAATGACCAGACGCCCCGCACCTCTTTCTGCCGTATCTTAGCTTCGAGCGCATGGATTCTCGCGCGGAGGTTGAAGTCCAGTTTCATGTCCCCGTACTCGACAAGAATCGCGGAGTCGCCCGCCTGTACACTTGTGTGAGACAGTTATTGGTCTTCCGGAACGTACAAACATACCTGGCGGAAAACCACTCTGGGGCGAGCGCTGTCGGTGTCTGGCTCAATTACGTGGATCTTTGGGTCCCGGGCCAAGTCAGCGAATGTCTGATTGAACAGCACAGGCGCGGGTGCGCCCGAGCCAAAAGCATCCTTTGCGGACACGACACGCTCAAGCCCTTCGAAGTACTGCGTACCGACTGCCGTCAGCTCGTTCGCCTGCTGTACCGAAATACGGCGGAACTGAATGGTGGACCCTGGACGTAGCTGTCCGATCTTCCACCTGTGCCCGACGGTCATCAGCTAATCCAACGAGCGGGCCTTTCACCGTTCGCACTCACAGCTCTTCAGTCGCGACCGTGCAGAAACAGACATATCCGCCCATGTCCGGGCCATCGTTTGTTAGGATCACTGGGGTGTCGCCGTTAACATTGATCGTCCCGAATGCATAGCCGTTGTCGAGAATATTGGACGGGTGAGACCCGCCTTCCCCGCCAGTCTCCCTCGCCCATTTCAAGGGCTTGCCCTCGAGGCGGATGCCCATGCGGTTGCTCGACGTGCTCACGTTCCATGGCGTCTCATAGAACTCTTTGATCCCTTCCATCGTGACGAACTCCTCATCAGAGTGCGGACCCGCGAGGCAGTATACGACCCAGTCGGCAGGATACGTGGGGACCAGCGTGGGCGGGAGCTCCACAGGCTGCTCGCCGTCGAGTGGTTCGCACGCGCCCAAAGCGAGCGAGTCGCCTGCGTTGAGTTTGCGTCCCTACGTCAACCTCGCTGAGTGCTATCTGCACTGTGCGGTCGGGGCACTTCGTACCTGGTAGCCACCCAGCCCAATGGATGTCGACTTCGAGCCAAGGTACTCGGGGATCTCAGGGAAGCCACCCCGCACCGCGAGATACACCCTAAAGCCAGTTCCTTTGACTGTGCCAATCACGACCTTCGCCCCCGCCGGGACGTGGACACTGCACCACATCCCGACCTCCTCTCCGTTGACCGTGATCTTCGTGGCAGCACCGGTGACAGCAATCACCGTGGGGACGTGGAAGAAAAGGCGGCACCCCACGAGGGTAATCTCTAGCGCCTCTGTCCCGAAGTTGTTCTTTACGAGGATGTTCGCGGCGCGGAAGGCGAGTGGGTCCATGGGCCCGCCGCGGGGGATCCCCAGGCCAATGCGGCGTCCAGGGTAATCCTGGACGGATGTCTCGAGGCCTCTGCTGAGCACGTCCACCGCTCTGGCGTGGCGGGATGAGTCTAGGGCACGTGGATCGCATACAGCTACTTACCGAGGCGTGAAGGGGAACGTATCCAAGTAGGTCGTCACCGCCTGACCTGCCTTGAACACCTCTGACTCGCATATGGCTTTGAGATACGCGATGTTGTTGGGAGGCCCATACACCTCGCTCTCTGAAAGCGCCTTGATCATACGCTGGATGGCCTCCTGGCGGCTCGACGCAGTAACGACGAGCTTGCAAACCAGCGGGTCGAAGTACGGCGTGACCGTAGTACCCGTCTCTACCTGAAGACGGCTCTATCAGCACAGTTCGGGCGAACACCAGCGTATACATACCCAGTTCTCGATGCGCAGCCAGTCCGCCTGGAGGAATGTCACGCTCTGCAGGACACCTGGACTGGGCTTGAACTGCGCAGAGGGATTCTCACAGTACACTCGCGCCTCCATCGCGTGGAGCTTGCGCTGATCCGGGGGTATCGAGAACGCGGCTTGGTCAAGCTTGTCTGGGGAGAGCCCGCCGCCGCGCGTCTCCCGCTCTGCAATGCCTTGCCAGATCATGAGCTCGACGATGTCGAGGCCGGGGTTCACTGCTTCTGTGACGGGGTGTTCGACCTGTATTCGCGCAATTCAAGTGCGAAAGAAGCCTGACTTGGATAACGCACCTGCAAACGAGTGTTCATCTCAAGGAAGAAGAACTCCTGCGTATCATCATCCACTAGGAACTCAACCGTGCCTACTAGGAATAAGCTGAGATGTTATGACTACGTCGCGAAAGTATGTACCAGCCGACGCGTACTTAATACGCTGACATAGCCGCAGGGCAGCCGAGCTCATCTTCTCGAAGACATCTGAACACAACGGTCGCCAGTGGTGAGGAAGGGTTATCCGGCATTGTCCAGTTGCCCAGCTCACCGGGGTGCGTCAGCATGAACGGACTCGGACTCTCTTCGATGACTTTTTGGTGTCTACGCTGTACACTGCATTCTCGCTCGCCGAGGTGGATGGCATGCCCCAAACCGTCACCGAAGACCTGGGGTGTGGTATTCAGCAAACGAACGCAACAGAGAAAGATAACGTACCTGAATCTCAACATGCCGCGCGTGAGGATAATACCGTTCCAACAACACGCCGTCATGCTTGAATAACGACTACATAATACGACCCCATGTTGGCCCCCTCTCGTCTGAAACTATGTGTGAACTTACTGTCGCGCGCTCACGCGTCGAATGCAGTCTCGCTCGTAGCTCATCCGCACTGCGGATTGTGACCAGACCCATACCCCCACCGCCGGCGGTCGATTTGAGCATAACAGGATAGCCAATCTTGTCGGCCACCACTACCGCCTCTTCCTCGCTCTCCAGCAGTCCGTCAGACCCGGGAACGAGTGGTACCTCGACCTCGATGGCTAGCGCTTTTGCTTCGTGCTTCAGGCCCATAGCCTGTATCGTCTCCGGTCGGGGACCGAGGAACGTAACCCCCGCATCCCGAAGCAAGGTCGCGAAATGAGTATTTTCAGAGAGGAAACCATACCCAGGATGCACGAGTGTGACACCGCGCTCCTTGCATATGTCCACAATCGCTTCTGCGTCAAGGTATCCTCGCGAGTTCGAGACAGGGTCCGCATCGTCCGGACGCAGCGCGACCGCCTCGTCAGCCAGGAGAACGTGGGGCGACGTCGCGTCGCTGCGAGTGTAGACGGCGACGGTCGGTATATGGAGGCGTTTCGCGGTCCGGAGGACGCGCACGGCGATTTCGCCGCGGTTGGCGACGAGGATCTTCTGTTGCTGGAACGACGAGGCCATCGTGTGTGAGCCGGGTGCACGGTGACTTAGGCGTACCGCGCTCGCAGCGGCCTTGCTTATAGGCGGCTCGACTTCGACCAGGACGCTCCGATGCCATGATAGGAGGGCAAGCTATCACGAGGGTAAACTGTGAGACGGTCACCTCCTCCTCACGTGTAAGATAGCAGAGCAGGTTGCCTTGGGATGCCCGCCAATCGGCCCTCATGTGAGCTTCCGCCATGGAGCCCCTATCGAAAGTGGCAAGGTCGTGATGATGGGCGAGAACAATTCATGAGAGCCAAGACACGCACGGGAACGAACAGAAGCGATTGCAGGAGCCTACGGGCCCTATATCGTCGTTCTCTCTGAGTTTCGAGCGGTTCCTCTCGCCCACTATCTTCCCTCTCGGTCGTGTCCTGACGAAATGCGCACGTCTGTGAACTGCGACATGGGTGAGGTGAGCGGTCTCGGTGTCTGCTGCAGTGAAAATCCCTGTCGGAATATCGAGGCAATGACAGAGTAGAACAGCTCAAAGAACAGCAGCGTTGCTGGATTGTGGTGGTTGCAAACGGAGGGCGGCATAGGCGCTTGTTCTACGCGATCCGTCACTTTATATTCCCGAGCATCACGCCTTTCCTGTATTCCTTGCCTGTTGGTCGAAATGGTCTGACTGCTCTATGTTAGGGCTTTGCCCTTTACACCATAGTGAGCAGCCGTCAACATGCCTAGGCCTCCTGCGATTACTGACGGACGATAGGGAGATGATGAAGCCCTTATGAAGACCATCCATTTGGCCAACATTGCCTGTGGGTTCCATGCATCGTGAGTAGAGCCATATCGTACCAGCATGCAGTGACCTGACCTGGGATGTGTAGGGATTTCAATATCATGAACAAGACCGTACTCCTAGCCAAGCAGAATGGAGTGAAGATCGGCGCGCACCCTTCGCTGCCGGACAGGCAAGGCTGGGGTCGACGGGAGATGGCTATAGAGCCAGCAAGTACCAGTGCTTTATCCCTCAGCGCCCTTTCTTGACATCTCAGCAGGATGAGCTCGCGTCATGCTTCATTTATCAAGTTGGCGCGCTCACCGGCTTCCTCAAGCTTCACGACGTGGAACTGAACCACGTACGCCAGTCGCGTGCGTGAAGCCCGGCATACGGCTGAAAAATCCTGTAGATCAAGCCCCATGGCGCTGTCTACGGTATGACCGCCCGTGACATGAACCTCGCCCGTGCGGCAGTCGGGGTAGCGAAGTTGTATGGAGTTGCGTACATGGGTCTCGCTGGGACGTGCCACCAGGTTGCAGCGAAAGAGCTCGGCGTACCGTTCATTACTGGTGCGTAGGTAATCTCCTGGTCTCTCTCTCCTTGATGTTCTAATGGGCCCGCCCTTAGAGTTCTACGCCGACATGGAGTATACTCCCGATGGCAAGCTCCTCATAACCAAGTAGGTATTCTAGCCAACAGCCCGTTAGCAGAGCTCACCTTTCCACCAGGAAACACGACCCTATTCCCCTCGACGTCATCAAAGGCAGAGTACGTTGCATTGCTGTCTTTCATTCAAATCTGACTGACGTACACATGCGTGCAGGTATCGAAGGTCCTCTCCGAGGCAAAGATCACGGCGAACGACGGCAGCTTCCTGCCTCTCCCCGGCGGCATCACAGACTTCTGCATCTGTGTCCACTCTGACACTCCGGTGCGTCTGACTGTACTCTTCACGACCGAAATTGAAATGACGGGCGCTGTGCCCCATACAGGGATCCGCGGAGATCGCCCACACTGTCAAGGCTATGGTGGACGCACACAATGCCCGCCTGCAGTGAGAGTGGGACTCCGAAGTCGTGGACGATGTTCCGATCGCCTCGACATATGCTACAGCTGTATTTGTACTATTCGAATTCTACTGCAACACTGAACGCATGCTTGTACCTCGTACCATGAACCTGCGATGGTTGTATATGTGACTGCTTTAGGCATAAGTGAGGTAGCAACTGAATCTTCAAGCTCTCAAGTTTGAGCTTGGGCGCTTGATCCTTCAGCGCTTGAGCACGGGCGCCGACCGGCTAAATGGATGCCTCCTTCTCCTCCTCCTCCACCGGACCGCCGAGTGCGTGGGGCACACCGTCACGTCTGCCTCTTTCACCACCCCACAGAGCCGGATTTAAGCACACTCTACTGCGTTGCTGCTCTTCTAACCACCTAGTACCGCAAGATACCTTTGCTTGGAGACGGACCCTACGTATAACGACTCATTGACTTCATCTACCTGGACATGAAAGCCTCGTTCTCCTCACTGCCCACCGAGGTCATCGAAGCCGTAATCCTGTGCACAGCCGCGGGTAGGTTTCCCTCAGCAATCGGAGCACTCTCGCAGACTTGCCGCGCGCTGTATGCTCTCATCTACCAGGCAACCGACCACCACCTCTGGCGAGCGATCTTCCTCAGCACCTTCGACGACCCCAGGAAGCTCAGATATTATGACACAGGTGAGCTGAGGCTGCCTGACGGTACCTAAACATCCATGGTGATGTACGGCGCATCATAGACGGCTTCGACTGGGGCAGCCACTTCCGCGAGCGTGTATGGGCCGCGTCCTTCCTCAAGCGGCACGTCCGACCGCTGCGCATACAGAAAGTGTACACCCTGCGCAGCCGCACCACGGCAAGTCCCATTGTAGACCTCACCTCTACGTACGACATGAGCGCGAGTGTCAAGATGCTGAACACGCTGCTGTCTGTCATCAAGACTACCGCCCCGAACGAATGCCACCACCCTTTGCCTGGCGAGAGCGGAGGATGTACCGTGGAGCAGTGGGAGGCATTGCTGTCCTCACGGTCGCTCTCTTTCGCCTATCATACCTCTCCGCAATTCCCGCCTCGGTTAGGCTACTCGCCGTGCTTGAACGTCCCTTGGCTTCAGGCCGTCCTCAAGAATGGGCTTCCTGCGTCCCTTATCACCAAGATATCCAGGGAGTCGCGGGGCCTACACTGGGACAACTCACCAGAGGCCATCGCCCTCGGCGAACTCATCACCTGCACAGGCTTCCTGCCTATCCGTAACGTAGTCGAAGAGCAGACCGGCCGCCTCGCGTCGTCGTCCTCCCGCCGCAGCATTGATGGCCCCGCCCCCGATGTCGGTATATCTGGCATGAACATGTCCGTCGACGACCAGAAAGCCCGTGCACACTACCGCGCCCGGGAACTCGTGTACAGAATGTCGTATCTTAGCCGCCGGCGCCACTGGGGCCCGTATCTCGCCGTCGCGCCCACTGCCGAGGACGAGCCACTGGCAGCCCTGCGTAACTACGAGCATGAGGAGTCGGCCGTAGACTACGCCCGTCGTACCCTGCTCGAGATGTTCCAGAGGGCGACGGACGAGCTGTCTGAGTCCGAAGACCCTGACTACATCCCAAGTGCGGACGTCGAGACCGGTTCGTCCACTTATTCGGATGACGGGCGCCCGGACGACGAAGACGGGGAGCCCCCGCCCGTCGACCTCGTACAGTCGCGTAAGCGCAAGCGCGTGGTGCCAACGCCGGAGGAGCTCAAGCCTGACTGGACGTGGCTGGCTGCAGCGCGTGTCCTATTCGATCAGTACTTCAGCGACCTCGAGGAGTTGAACCCCGAAGAGTTCGTTGATTGGAACTTCTGGAGGGAGGCGTGGGCTAGTCGCCTCAGAGATGGCCCGCTCAGCTTTGTTCACGACGATGGGCCGGTCGAGGGGTCTTCCAGCACGCTAGTGAATGAAAATGCCCTATACTGCAGAGATTGGGCCGGTGTACAGGGGGTGTGGAGGTAAGCGCAATGCGTAGCTTGCACTCGTGGAATAATTGCCGAAGTCTCGGCCTCTAGACGCGCCGTGTTGTGGCTCGCCTATGCTGACCTCGAGCGTGAGTGTACTCCCAAACGCATTCTTGCCATGCTGCTCAAACGCTTTGCGTACCAGATCACAACGTGAGCTTGATGGCGTAGTGTGGCCTCATCGTGTTACTAATGTCCCGTAGCACTTCGGCGGCTTCGACGACCCAGGGTTGTACGAGTGTAGAATCAGAGTACCCATGCGGCTTCGCGTGGTAGGCTACGGTGCCCCCGCAGTGGCAGCCTACCCGGACCGGCCAACGATCATCGTCGAAGGCGAGATGGGTGGGCAGGACTTTGAAGGCCACCCTGACGATACTCCGGACGACATCCGGAGGGTGCACGGTACCGTGAGCATGTTGTCCACCGGACATGTGCGTTGGCGTCTTGTGGGTAACCAATCTCTCTTGCCTTTGCCCTCACTCAAACGATGCTTAGACAAGCTCGTCGAAGAGAAACCGCAACGTTGACCAGTGGGCATCGGAGGGGGTGCAGATTGGTGCAGTGGGTTCTGAGGCAGGCGTCCTGGGTCTCTGGACTGGAGCTCGCCACGAGGGCAGAGACCCGATCGGTAAGTGCACGCCTTGTTCCATCCACGGGACGAAGCCTAACTTCGTACCAGGGCCGTTCTGGCAGTGGAGGGTGGCATGACTTGCAGATTCCATGACCATAGCGGCTGTGGTGGGCTTCTCGCGTTGTGAACATGTCTCGGCGCTTCCTTAAACTCTGCTCTGACTCAGCACACCGAGGAAGAAGCCAAGAATCGAGGAACGTAGGATGGTGTATGTACGTTGTTGGCGTCCGATTGGCACGAAGCCTTCGTAGAGAGGAAGCTTCCTCCACTCAATGGGCGCGGCTGTAAGATTAGCATACGTTCGCTCATTGATCTACCGTGTCCGTATTGCAACCTGTCGTAGGTGTATTTCTTATCTTGCAGCCTAGTGTCCGCCTCACGTTGCTCATGTTGCCTGGACAATGCCGTCCCCATCCTACCGGCTGACTCGACGTACTTGCTGCTATCCTAGCTGCTGCTCTGTCGGGAGGCCGTAGCATCCGTCTTCGTTTGCAAATTCGTGCGGACGCAGTGTGCTGCATAGAAGCCTCAGTACAATCCAGTTTCCAGGCTTCCTGCCCGAGGCTTTTCCATAATCTTGAAGCTTATACTATGCAGGCCGTGGCTCGATGCCGAGCCTTCCTTCGAACGTGGCAGACGAGTTGTGCAATTTGAACTGAAACTCCGCGGCTGTGTTGTGCCACGGCGTTGTTGATCTCTTTTGCACAATACGAATATATTCGTTTTTCACCAAGTGGCGGATATCCGCGATCACATATTTGAACAGATGGAGTCCGCATGCGCTTGACGTCGACGCAGTGTCCTTCCTATTCGGAAACGCGCTTTCCGAATCAGTCTGAACAGTATACCCTTTGACTTCAGTTTTTCACCTCCCACACTTCAAGTCTCTGCAAGGGATTCTACTCTGGTCCAACTTGTGTCTTGTAAGCTGGCGAGAGCAATTATTCGCCTACGCTCACCATCTTCTGAAGATATCGCGTAGCACATGTAACACTCAGGCTCTCACTGGACTTTCTGCTGCGTACTACTGGCGTAACCGACATTTTGGCTGGTCACTTCGAAGCTCTTGCGTTGTGCCTTGCGGTACTCAGTCCGCTCAACGTCGGTACCGAGCAAAGTTCTAGTAACTAGCCCCCAACACTGCTCACGAAAAGTTGCGATCAAGTCTCGGATTTGGTAAGTCAGACGATGAAGAACCTCTATGTTACTGAAACATATACCGTACTTGCTAGTATACAGCATGCATGTACAACAAGTATCTGACACGGCCCGCGGTTTGTAGATCCATCCTAAGGAAGCGGAGTACAACAAAACACCTTGCTCAAGAGAGCAGACGGCCCTGGATGCGACTCCCGACTTAGAGTCGTCCGTTCTGCACCGCATCGCCGTTCACGAGCGAGCCAATCTCGCGCTCGCCGGCCTCGCGCCACCACCGCTCGGCAACATCGTCCGCGTCGTACCCGAACTGGGCCTCGTTCTTCTTCCGGTCGGCCCACTGGTTCGGGTTCCCCTCCATCATCTCGCTGTCTGTGATGACCTCGCCCCTGCGCTCGCGCGCAAGCAGTGAGAACTCGGCTTCCATCGCCTTGCGCATCTGGAAGTCACGCGCCTCCTGGTCGGGCCCGTCGGGCAGGTGGAAGATCGTCTGGTTCAGGCGGGAGGAGGCCTGCGTCGCGGACGCACGCGGGAGGCGGAGCGACTCGTACGCGTAGAGGAGGGGCTTCAGCTGCGAGCGGTGCGATATGTGCGAGAGCAGGTTCCCGAGCACCGCCGCGTCCTCGATGGCCATGGCGGCGCCTTGGGCCCGGTAAGGCTGCAGGGCGAGTGTCAGGAGATCGTGTGGGCAGAGTTGTTGGTACGTACCAGCATGGGATGGCAAGCATCACCGAGGAGAGCGACACGGCCCGCAGGGTGAATCCAAGTCTCCAGGGGCTTACGGTCCATCAAGCGCCACTTCAGCGTTGTGTCGACCATCTTGAGCAACTTTTGGATGCTGGAGATACTGGTCAGACCTGCAAGAGCTGTGGATACAGGAAGCAGTCGTACCGAGGCTCGAAGTCCGCGAAATCAGCGCGCATCTTGTCTGCGCTTCCCTCCGCGGTCCAGGACTCGACCGAGCCATCATCTGGGTGAAGCATGACAAGGTTGTAAAGCTCGCCAGCGCGCTGGGAGAATGCACGTAAGCACCACATGTGCAATGCGACTGTGTGAATGCATTACTCACGACGAGGTACCCCATGATGTGTCGCTGTGGGCCCATCCAGCCCGTCATCTCGGGTGTCTTCACGAGCGACTGGAGCTCGGGGTCAGCTAGGAGGCTCGCGGCGGGGATAGTGGCGCGGTAGGCAGCATCCCCTGTCGGGTGCGCAGGATTCTCCCGACCAAGGACAACCTTCTGTATGCGACTCTTGATGCCATCCGCACCAATGATGAGATCGCCGTGGACGACCTCGCCGGAGGCAAGGGTGATAGAGGGTGCCTCCGGGTCGCAGTCGACGACAGTCGAGTTGAGATGGAGCTCCATCTCGTTTTCGGCGAGGCGGTACAGGAGCTTGTGGAAGTCGGCACGGTGGATGTGGTAGTAGGGCGCACCGAAGGCGTCCATGCGCTCCGACCAGCGCGTGTACGCGACCATCTCGCCATTGCTATACCTGCGGAAGACGAGGGCCTCCGGGTTGACGGAGACCTTCTTGAGCTGCTCGCCGAGGCCCCAGCGGATGAGGAGGCGGGTGACGTTGGGCGAGACCTGGATGCCTGCACCGACCTCGCCGATCGCGGGGGCTGACTCGAAGAGGGAGATCCTGTGTCCGGCTTGGGCAAGACAGTGTGCGGCAGCGAGGCCACCGAGGCCGCAGCCGACGATGAGGATGTGTAGCTGGAGGGGGGCTTTGCTGTACTCAGGCATGTCTGTGAGTGCTGAAGCGAGGACAGTGGAGGCGAGGCAAGATATAGCAGTGAGGGAGAACAGTTAGACCGTGCATCATAAATACTCCCAACCAGCGTTCCGGAGTAGCAGTCACGATCCCAACAGACAAGGTTGCAAGTCCTCACGCTCCCGCGCTCGCACTGTCGGGAGCCTTGTCGGGAATCCCCATGCTCGTCCCACCCAGGCGCTTCCGACCCTTACGTCTGCCACTCACCTTCGAAGCCGCGTCCGCACCGAAAAAAATACTGCCTGAATGGTTTTGTCCCGGCGCTGCCCCAGTCTGCCCCAGTCGGTGCCATGTCCGAGACAACTGTTCCGCCTCCGAGGCCTGCTTCTCCCTATACGCAAGGGTCCTGCAGTAGCCTGATGGGTCATCGGGTTTACTATTATACCAGCACATCCTCGGTGCACCTGACGTGGCGCCCGCTATTCACGGGGTCACCGAAATCACTGCAATACGATGACGCGTTATCCCGAAACGACGCAGCTGCACCGCGATACGAAGAGCGGGAGTCCTACAAGGTGTGTCCTCGCTCGAGTAAGTAGCGACCTTACCCCGGGACCGACACGCGCTTCTCCTCGTTGCTGCTCAACTATTTAGGCGGACACGATGCGGCTTTGAATGAGCTGCTGGCTCGTCCGACCTGTCCTCTCTTCTCGGCTCTGCTTTCAACCAGGCGCGGCGAGCGATTCCATTCTCCATTATGGTAAATCTCCGTTTAGCTATCTTGCGTATGACAACCATACTTACGTCTCCGTACGTTCGCTGGCCTGCTCACTGGCGTCAGCGCAGAGCCCAGCCCCCTCCGCCGCCGATAACCAACGATGAGTGTCGCCTTTCCTCCGCAGAATGAACGCCACTGGACCCGCTTGCGCGGGCTCCGCAAGCTTCTCCTTACACGTTCCCAACGCGCTCGTCGACGTACCTCCCAAGCCCACCTTCTACGAGGGCGTGCATTGAGCCTTGCCCTCGAATGCGGGTAGCGAGAAGCGCAAGGGCGCCAGCGCCCCTGGGGCGATATCCGGTAGGCACGCGTCTCGGGCGTCGTATCGCCGCACGAGGCTCCTGACCTGCCTGGCCGACAGGAGGAAGAGGGAGGCCCCTGGCCCGTGGAGGGGCTTCTGACACGGTGGGTGCTCGCAACGAATGGCAGGGGCGACCGCGTCTCACGACGAGGCATCCCTGGAGACTTGCCGTTGCGCGCGACCAGCGTCGCCTTGGGCGGATTCGTAACGCGTTGTGGGCGAGCTCCATATGGCTCTGTGTGCAGGGCGTCCCCCTTCACAGTCCCTTCGCGCGTTGGCGCCCGGGAAATCCGCGCGAGCCGGAGTTAACAGAGATCCTGCTCGAGCCGGCTACTCCGCGCGTCGGCGACTGCGACAGGCTGCAACTGCAAGCATTTGTCCTGCTTCTGCCGTTTTCAACTTGACATGCTGCTTTTTTGTGCCGAGAAGTTCTGAAGCGGCCTCGGGGAGACCGGCCAGCGTCTCACCGTCGAGCTTCGCAATTCAGTCGTAGTAGAGGTACGCCTCTGATAGCTCAGCCTACCGCTAATTCCGGTACAGAGGTCCATGCAGGTTGTCGGCTTTGACAAACACGTATGCCCCCCAGGCGGCCTCACGGTTATTACCCCCATGGGCTGCGGACCGCGGTGCACGCCGAAGACTTCGAACGCTGCGTGCCGCCGACCGTGTCATTGAGGTTCGTGAGCGAGGTTGCGCGTCATAGTGGTTAATTGAAGCGCTGATTCATGCATGCGCAGCTCATTCAACGATCCTCGACTCACGATGAACGCGGACGTCCGGGAACGTTCATGTTATGAGAGCAATATAGCGAATCTATTCCGTGTGCCCTATACTCGTCTGTTTCGGTGAGCAGGATCAGGCGGTTCGAGTCCAGGCCATCATTGACCCATGCTTGCCTGGACAATATTTGTGTTGCGGGGTACTAATGATGATGCGGGGTAGCTGGGGTAGGGGAAATGATCGATCTAGGAACAACAAAGATCGGTCGAGACCTATG
>KE504184.1:171386-186424 GCA_000344655.2 Fomitopsis schrenkii
AGCGCATGTTTGTTTCGCCTTTGCAGGGTACTAAACCTCTCGGGGCCACGAGAAGGCCTGCGCAGGGACTGTCGACGACGAGTCCCTCCCGAGAGCGGGGCCACGTTGTTGAACTTGACAATAATTGTTCCAGCCATGTTCCAGCCACTACACCACCACCTCGAGCTCGCCAAGTCATGCGCGCGGAGCTCTATACGCGAAGGTGTACAGTCGCTGGCTGAAAGCCTCTCCGTGATGGTGCGAGATACACTGCCCGGGACATACATAGCATGAGCCTCTGTCCCTGCATGGCAGTGCAGGGGAGTCGAAAGTATCTGCCTCGACCAACGTAGAGTATCATCGATGACTATAGACCCATTCTTCCTTGATCTCTGAGATTGGGGTATCGGCCCTTACTTTATGCATAGCGGATACTACGCCAGTGCCTGCTATATCGCCTCTGGCCACTGTGACTGGGTTTCTTGGGTTGTGGGCTACCTCAGTACGGTACCGTCGACGGTCTAGACACGGTATGTTGCCATCCTCACAATCAATACGTCAACTGATTATCAATCTGAGTCAGTGGTTCTATTAGGTCGAAGGTAACGCTCGTGGATTATCAAGGATCAAGAGTTATGCTTGCTCGTCGGAGGGAGAATGTGAATCCAGAGTACTGAGCTCGCGCCAGATGAGTCTGGGATGATTGAAGCTCGAGTGCACTGCCGTGTAACGAAAGTACTCAGGCTCCTGCTTCGCTAGATGCTCTGGGCTACCAGTGGCACTAGATGAGCACACAGCCTCAGTGGCAGTTTGTGGGTGCATTCGCGAAGTCTCAACACATGGCTCACCAGGCAGTGTCTCGAATACAGATATGCAGATAAGCATCGGGATGCGAGCTCTGGCGCGCTCTGGCATCGTCTCAACGACCCCCCACCAGGCCCCGGTGGGAGTAGCTGCGGATACCCATACCCTAGTGTATCGTCGTAACCTCGTCGTCAACGACCCGTCATGTCGCAATACAACCAGTACAACGTCTCCGTCGACGGCAAGTCACCTCTCTTCAACTACATGCCGTACCGAGCCGCCGGAGCCGCAGGCGCATCAACGGCGTGGACGCTCTCCAACTCAAATCCGGTAAGCGTTCGCGGGAACCGCTGTGATGTCAACATCTTGAAGGTTGACATGTTTCTCTATAGAACACATCCTACATCACCAACGCCGGGGCTGCGGCGAATGTTCAGGTGCAGCTACAGTGGGTAGGGACTGCCATCACCCTTTACGGAACGACGAACACATCCTCCGGTTTCGAGGTCATACGGAGCTGGAGCAACACTGTGCTTACCGGAAACAGCACCAACGGCGAGGAAGGTGTCCTTTTCCAGGAGGACGACCTAGATTATGGCACGCACATTCTATCGCTCACGATCAGTGAGGGCCCGATGACAGTCCTTGGCGCCAGCCTCATCACAGGCATGGGTCCCCTCGGGTCCATCCTTACATCTCAGAACCAGTCCGCCGTCGCGGGCTCCGAGTCCGGTCAAGTGAACCCATTCTTCCAAACCAACCCCAACAGCTCGTGGGTCCCCTGGATCCTCGAAGGCGCCCAAGCCGTCCTGCGGACCGACGCGCTCGGCGACTCCATCGTCTTCGCGGTGCGCGCGAGCGTCGGCTTCGCGATCTACGGGTCGACCGCGCTGTCGTACGGGGCATACAACATCAGCATTGACCCTGCGCCGGCCGGGGTCCCCGCGACAGCGCAGTACAACGCGTCGACGGCGTTCGAGGTGCTGGGTGCGCTGAAGTACTTGGCGACGGGGCTGGACGATGGGCAGACGTATACGGTGGTGGTGACGAACGCGCAGGCGAATAAGACTTGTGACATCGGGCAGGTGGTGTTGCATAGCGCCGTTTCTGCGTGAGTATCTCTTTCTCCTGAAGAGGCTGAGACAGCGCTGATCGAGTATTTCCAGCCCAACAAGCACGAGTGCCAGCCCAACAAGCCCTTCAAACACCGCACCAGTTGGTTCTAGTACAATGTTGAAGGGGCATCGTCTATCCGTAGGGGACTATGCCGGGATAGCGGTGGGTCGCACAGTGGCTATATACCTTGCAGAGACTGACTGCAGTACTGGCAGGTCTCCGCCGCTTGTGTCCTCATGATCGTCGTCTTCACTGCATGGTTGTGCATTCGCCGCTGTGCAAGGCGAGCGAACGAATACCCGCCTGAGAAGGTCTCGCCAACGAGGATGTTCCGTGGACGTCAGTATAGAAGGACCGCTCGCGACTCGGAGGGGTCCATCGTCATCGACGATGACTTCATGGGCCCGCAGCCCGTCCTCCAGGTGGATCCTTGTATGTCGGAACACCCTTGCGTAATTCGCCGTGGAGCTGATGTAGTTCCAATATAGATATCAAAGACTACGCGCCCTTCTATATTTTCCCTAGTTCCACCCCATCACAGCAGGCCACTGGCAGCAGTAGCGCTGCGTGAGTTTTCTTTCTATCAGTCTGGGGTGTCGACTCGCTGACCACCTTTACCATAGGACAAGCCCGACGGAGAACACCCGGATGACGTCTCCCTCTCCTGGGCCGAGCCGCCCACTGCCACCGATCCCGCCAATGCCAGCAGTGCCAGCAGACGAGGCTCCGAGGTCGACACCACCGTCGTACAACCCTGCGTGGAGGTGGACGTCCAAGTCCCGGCGCAGCACCAAGCGCGCTTCAGCCCAGCAGCCTTCCCACCGCATGATACTCCAAGGAGAGCCAGTTCCTTGAAGTATATGTTATAAACCTATTTCCCAGCTCAGGTAACACGTATGCTACAACTTCAGATTAGTATGTTTCGAATGTGCCCACTCGACCTCTCGGACAGCTACCCACCAGTGCTATTGTATCCCCGTGAACGGACACTGATCTCGATGTACTGCTACTCCTGGCAATGATACTAATGCAAGCCTCTTAGCGACGTTATTCGACCACGAAGCTTTCCGAGTCGACGCCCTGGTGTTAGAGACTGCACCAAAGGTACTACGACAAGCCCTCAGGCTATCATGACTTGTCAGTCTGAGATGTGTTTATGGGCTGGGGTGTTACCTCGAAGCAGCTTGGTGATGAACCTGATCTAACGGGGTTTGATTGTTACATAACCTGATAATCCGTTCGTCTGAGCGCGTTCCTGCGGCCTACTGTGAACTTGCGACATGTGGTGCGTACACATGTTAATTCGCACTTCCTTGATGTGTGCTATAGCTCTTAATTCCGAGTCTGCGAGCATATGGTGACGCTCGGAAGTTCATGATGTCAAGCCTCGTTTTCCTATGCACGCTATAATTATTGTTCTTGCCTATGGTCGTCAACGTGATTGGCGTATTCCCTTGGACGACTGACCTCGTACGTCCTCCCCACATTCTACGCTTTACAACTATCGGACCCTTCCCTGACGTGTAGTTGTGTATGGCACTATCACTACTAGTATCATAGGCGTTAGTGGTGTCCACCCTGCTCACTGAGAAGGGAGGCTCACACCGCGTCGTCGCAGATGCGCGGCCGTACTAATCATGCTGTACGTTATCCCCGCCAGTAAGTCTGGGCCACCTATAACATTGTTGCATAACATTCACACCGACCTCTGATGCGGTATTCTCCACCCTTCGCGTATATGCGATCACAGGGCGGAAATGGCACTTCGCCCTCGCGACATGCCTGACCGGCATCGTCGCGTTCGCTTCCATACTTGTACGCTTGTTCTCTTGATCATCATGGTATGATTCTCGACCTGAAACCGGGCCCGCACGGTCCAATGCCATACAAGCATCACTCGGGTACATCGTGTACGTCGGGCCCATTCCCTTCTGTACATACAACGCTTACTACAGCGTGCAAGAAGACTGCGTATAAGTACCATGCTCCTAACGTTGTATTGAGCCTGACTCACTTGTTCTTCTAATGGTACTCCTGGCTATGACGTAGACTGACGTAGATGGTAGTCTGTCAAGTTTGGGATACAATCTTTCCTCTTTCGGTCCCTGGTTTTCCTTCAGACTTGTTACATCACCTCTCGGTTCTCTCGCGTTCTGGACCCAGGGTCAGGCTTCTGGTTACATTCCTGTCTCGGCACATGGTTCCTGGCTGGGCCGGCGTGCATATATAAAAAGCGTGCCTGCGCCGTCAATTGAATCTCCTCTCTCCTCGAACTTCGACCCCCTTCTCTGGACCTAGACAAACCCCTTCTAGCCGGATAGCCATTCCAACCCGACGTGTCAATCTCAACATGGAGGTTCGGGAGTCAAGGCATATACAACACCTGACCTTCTACGACGACGCTCGTCCCACCCTGGCTACTGGACGCTCTAGTCAAGCTTGAGCTTGGGCCCGGGAATCAAACAGATCTAGAGAATGCTTCACCTAGTGACCGGGAGATGACTAGCTTTCGCTTGACAGGTCACCATTCAATATGCCGTACGGAATAGCATTTGTTCGTTGGTTATTGCTGATTTGCCAAGTTATAGCTCGTCCGACCCTCCCTGACTGCTTGATGCGGTGACTTCGCGTGCTGAACTTGAAGCCCCAACCATGCGGTGATCAGAAGCTTCTCTGTCATGCACACACAATCATGGCAATACGAGCTATTCACTAGGCTCACCGTACACCATTGGCCATCCAAGCGGTCTACGTACATGCATATGTTGCAAATTACGAACAAAGGAGACTCCTGCCTGTCAAACCTCGTTGAAGGATCAATAAATCAATCAGTCTGGTCGCGTGGACAGCGACTAGTGTGTAGGCATGCCCGCCTGACCCGGTTGTCCAGGCACGTCGGCGGGTCCCCGCGATGCGCGGTTCGAGCCCCGCAAGGAACTAAACGAGAAAGGGGGCATCATAGAACTTCGCGCCCCCGCCCCCACCTCGACCCCCGCATCTTGCGTCTTCTTTCCCACCTACCTGCTGCTTTTGTTCCGCCTCTGCCTCGGGCTGGCTCCTATGGCGTGGGATGAAGGGTCCAATGTGCACATAGGTAAGCATCCTTGTGCCGTATGCTTAGGGCCAGTGGACCGCAGCATATATGCATGTCAATCCTCTCAAATTCCACTTCTACAGACGCCTCGTTGCGTACCACTGCGTGCTCAGCCGATCCTCATACCCGAGGCGGTAGAACCAGCATCTGCAGTGTCACCTCAAGGCGATCTTCGTTAACGACATCCTCCATCGCAACCCATTCGTACGACCTCTAATGCCGAGGGTCCTGTTTACAAGGACGATTCTGCGCTCCTCACATGCGCATCTGAGCGGCCCGGCAGGTGGACTCTCTACGTTACTCCAATTGCTCCCCCCTGCGACGGGCGGCCCCTCCTTGCCATTACACCACCAGTACCTTGTACACTGGTTGACAGATGTAACGCCTTCCTACCTACCAGGGTGATCATCCACAGCAACCGGTTGGCTGCACGCTCCAGCCATTGAGACTCGAGGGTGATATGTACGTAACACCGATGAGTCCACTCACCTAGACTCACCGTAGCGCATCCAGTGAACTTATGTCCGCCCTTCCCTGTGCGGATCAGACCTGCGCAGGCCTCTACCGATTTTCAACCTTGCAGTCGTCTCCCTATCGACGAACGCGTGGAGACCACGACCGTCCTTCTCTGGTCAAGCGTGTATGGCACCAACGACCGCGCGTGCAAACGGTCCGCGTATTCCGCCCTCCTTCATTTGTCAGTTCGCAGGGCCGGCGGGACACTGCCTCCGCCTCACGCCGGAACGCCTCATCATCGCACAACCGGCAGGATGCTGGAACGAGGCCCTCAGTCACCAATTAGGCCGCTCCTCCGAGTCCCCGCCTGTGGTTCGGAGTCTCCCAGCGCCGAGGGACATTGCGTCCAGACACGCATACACGCGCGCGCCCTAGCGTGTTCATCCGATCGGTGAGCAAGAACCGACGTGTGACGGGACGCCGGCTCCTGCAAGTGTGCTTGAGATTGACAGGTCGCGCATGAAGGAGGATGAGGAGGAGGGAACGAACCCGAGCGCGTTTTGCCTTGACACGGTCCCGTGCGCCTGCGACCCCGTATTCCTGTGCACGGGAGAACGCACGCAGGTCGTGCCGTGGCCCGTGGGGTTCCCCGCGCGCCCCCGCAATGCGAATCCGCGGGCGGTCAAGATTAGCAGCGGGGTAGAGCGGGGTAGGCTTCGTGTGGTAGCGATCGGACGGGGTTTGTTCCCAAATGCCCGTGGTCCGATTTTCGTTCTTGTGGCGGGGCCTGTACGGGAGCTCCGCAGCGGCGTACGAGGTTGAGCTGCTGGCGTCGGGAAGCGGTCAACGGCTTCTGTTCGCCGACGCTCAGGCGGCTCAGCGCTGTGTGCCTGAGGGACTCAGCACCCTTTTCGCATCGCCGTCACGATGACGAAACTGCTCGCACGCCGCGCCACATGCCTCAAGCATGCGGCGGAAGAAGGTTCAATCAAGTCTTCTGGGTTTGATTCTGTGCTTTCGTCACTCGTGGTTCTGACGAACGCCGCTGCTCGCGGACGACTGACAACTCGTCGCTATGGGTGCATGTCGCAGCCGGTGTCAGCCCCGGACCAGCCCCGGATCGAGTCTGGAGAAAAGATACGAACCAGGCTTTTGCTTGCGCGTTCCAGGATCCATCGGTGGTGTGGCAGAGGAGGCGAGCAGGAATCCGGATCTTGGGCTGGCCGCTGGCGTCTGGCCTGAGAGTTGTTCCGGCTTGCTGCGGCCGACGAAGCCGGGGATGGAAACGTTCGGTGCCATGTTGTTCGCGCCGCACTCACGCGGTATGCTGCAGAGTTTCAACAGGTGTGTCAGCCCGATATGAGAGTGGGCTTACTGCTAGGACGTAGCGTGGTGCCGCCACCGACATTCAAGCAGCCGCCACCAGGAGTGTCAAGGAGAGGGGGACGACCCACGTGACGTGTGGCGGATGACGGAGATGGGCCGAGGATCCGTCCGTCGACGGTCCTGTCGTTGGCGCGGAGCATACGGCCATACTCAACGCCTGCCACGACCAGCGACTTTCGCCCGTCGGGCCGCATCTGCGAAGGAATGCCTCGACAGATCTTATCAGCCGCCGGCCCCCGCTTTCTCTGATGTCTCATGTCGTTTTACGCCGAACGCTCGGCGGAGGGAGAGCGGAAGAATGGATAGTCTTTAACTTTGCGCCGGGAGCGGAAGCGGGCTAGGCTGTGCGCAGGGCGGGCGGCGACGAGGCGACGAGGCGAAGGAAATGGGTGGTCGCGACCGAGCTAAGACTGAGCGGTTAGGATTGGGAAAGGGACAAGCATCCGAGTGGCCGAGCGGCTTCACCTGCCGGTCCAGTTTGTAACGGACGCGGGCGCTGGGCGAAGAGCGAAGAAGGGAGTGCGGTGATGATGTCACGATGTTTTGTGACCACTCCATGCCGGTTGATTATTGAATATTGACAGGCGAGCGTTCAAGTTGAGCCTGCCGGCTCGCGTTCTTCCATCCTCTCGTAAGAACTCCGGCACTCCAGTTCCTCAACCGTCTAGATATATAGCGCCCCACTTTGCGCCTTCCGGCCCCTCTCCACTTTACGACCCTTCCGACGATCCACACGACCTTCTTCCCTCCTGCCTAGCGCAAGCAATATGGCCGTCCTCCTCTACGTGTACGCCTCCCGCTACCTGTCCCTCATGTGTTGTCGCTGACATTGACGCATGCAGTCAGGGCCTACCCGTCGGGTACATGGCCATTGCCCTGGCCATTATCGCGTCAATGGGAGGCTTCATCTTCGGTTACGACACCGGACAAATCTCTGATATCCTTCTCATGCCCGATTTCCTCCTCCGTTTCGGCAAATGTTCCACTCCCGGCGACGCTAGCACATGTTCCTTCTCCACTGTTCGCGAAGGTCTCATCGTCGCTCTCCTCTCCATCGGAACCTTTGCAGGCGCTCTGTTAGGTGCACCGTGAGTACTCCATTTCCTTCGCGAGAGTTGCGTTACTGATCACCCACATAGGACCGCTGACGCTCTTGGTCGTCGGTATGCCATGATCGCAGAATGTCTCATCTTCTCCGTCGGTGTCATCATCCAAATCTCCTCCACGCACGTCTGGCAGCAGTTCGCCATGGGGCGTTTTGTTTCCGGCCTCGGTGTCGGTGCTTTGTCTGCTGCCGTGCCCATGTACCAAGCAGAGGCTGCACCAAGTCAGATCCGTGGCACACTCACCGCCACATACCAGTTGTTCATCACCTTCGGTATTCTTGTCGCATGTGAGTATGACCAATACCCGTCAATGCGCGTCATTATTGACGTATCTGGGCAGATTGTATCTCCATTGGCACGCGTGAGATCAGCGGCGCAGGCTCTTGGCGCACTGTCGTCGGCATCTCCTTCGTGTGGCCCGCCATCCTGTCATTCGGCATCCTGTTCATGCCGGAGTCGCCTCGTTGGCTCACCAGTCGTGGGCGTTACGACGAGGCGCTCTTGTCTCTCGCGTCTGGACGTGGCATTCCGCGTTCGGAGGCGGCGGACCACTACATCCTCAATCGCGAGATGGAGGAGATGCGGGAGGCTATCGAGTACGAGAAGTCGGTGCAGAGCGGTTGGTTGGACTGCTTCACGTTCGAACACAAGCAACTCTACAGAACGCTTCTGGTTGCGACGCTGCAGATGTTCCAGCAACTGACGGGTGCCAACTACTTTTTCTACGTGAGTCATCCGCGATGCGATACTTGTATCGCCTCGGTGCTGACAGCTCCTCATTCAGTACGGTGCAACAGTGTTCCAGGCTGTCGGTATTCAAGACTCCTTCGTCACCCAGATTATCCTCGGTGCTGTCAACTTCGGGTGTACGTTCGGCGGTCTCTACATCATGGAGACTTACGGTCGCCGTATGCCTCTCATCATCGGCGGTATCTGGCAGTCGATATGGCTCTTCGTCTTCGCCGCCGCCGGCACCGCTAAGGACCCGTCCACGGACGAGGGCATCGGCAAGCTCATGATCGTGTCTGCGTGCCTGTTCATCCTCGGCTACGCCATGACCTGGGCGCCCGGTATCTGGATTCTCGTCGGCGAGACCTTCCCAACGCGCACCCGGTCGAAACAGGCCGCCATCGCGACCTCTAGCAACTGGCTCTGGAACTTCCTCATCGCCTTCTTCACGCCGTTCATCACCCGTGCCATCCAGTATAGGTACGGCTTCGTCTTCGCGGCGTGCAACCTGACCGGTGCCGTCATCGTCTACTTCTTCTTGTACGAGTCATCCGATCTTTCCCTCGAGAGTGTCGACATGGTACGTCTTCTCTCGCACAGATCCTGCTCGACTTGTACTTATCCCACTGCTGTTTTTCAGATGTACGGTGACCCGTCCTGCAAGCCCTGGACCTCTGCCAAATGGGCCCCGCCAGGCTTCAGCTCGCGTGCGGACCTCATCGAGCAGACGCGTGCCGCGGAGCAGCGCAAGCCGCTCGCGACAGGTGTTGAGGAGGCGCGGATCGAGAAGACCGACCCCGCGATCAACAATACGGCGAACAAGGTATAAGCCGCGTTCGTCGCCCTTTCTTGTGGCGTCGTTGTTGTCATTCTTGGGTGCCTCGGCGGGTGCTTGAACCCCAGCAAATCCTCGTCGTCTTATTATCCAATACGAAAAATTCGCAAATCTATAGCATAATGTGTACTTTTATATCACACTGTTATCTTGCATCATTCACACCATCTTCAACTCCATACATGCACGAAATTGCACGTCTCATCTCATCGAAGCATATAGCCATGCATACATTTGATGTATCGAGTACAATGCAATCCAAGATGAGTGCTCCGTCGAGATAGGAAGCCATTGCGTCCTTCTCTATCATTGGGTGATTCTAGAACAGGATGTTCAAGATCCTCAGCCATGGGTAAGTAGCGTGGTTGATCGTTCGTGGAGTGCGCGCAATCGCTTCGGCGCCACGAAGATGAGCTGGTATTAGACTATCAGCAGTCGATTGGTGCCTGATGCCTGAGGGCCGGCGGGACCGCCGAGTTTGCCGTGAGCACCTCTGGAATCGCGGACGTCTACGTATGCTGAGACAGACAGCAAGAGTTGACAGCCTGAGATCGACAAGACACGGGGACGAGTGAGGTACGTACGTGCGTTCCGATAGTTGGTCTCGAGGAGGAGTGCGCTCCGTCCTCCGGTACCGGTACTGTTTTGGGGTACAGTCGATCAATCGAGAGCAGGCTGGGAAAGACGAGAAGCCTAGGGGCGGCATAGCCAGCGAGAGTATCGGACGGCGACCGAACGTACTCGACCGGGCATGAGTATGTAGGGGCGGTGCAATACCGGGTTCATATGCGGGAACAGACGGCGTTGAAGCCACAGTTTCCGGGCAAAGCGTCCGATTCGGAAGTGTCCGAATTCCGCGGCGACCATCGTTATTCGAGGAGACGAGCAGTGATACCGATGCTCGCGATAATCTCCCGTAGGCAGACCCAAAGAAGACCTTTTGAGAGAGGGGAGGGACGGTCTTCTACTCTCGCGAGGGGCGGTGAAAAATCATACAGTGGGTCATCACTCTGGAGCAGAGTTGCGTTGTACACGAGCCGTGCGGCTCCCTTTTGTGTTCAGAGCCAGTGTGACAATACTGTCGTGGTTGCGTAGTCCAGGATAGCTATACAAGCACTGGTAGAGCTCCGCGTATATCAGAATGTGGATACTCAGCAGCGAAACAAGGCCAGAGGAACGAAGATTGTTGAGGGGGATAGTGACGCGTGCTTCAGGCGCTAACTATGCCGTAGTAAGCATAGGCATATTGTTTGAGTCACGAGAAGTAAAGTTCGGCGTCCTGGCTTATGCCGCTATGATGTCGCTCTCAGTCGCAGTTCAACTGGCGTTCAGCCGGGGGGTGAAACTGATACTTACAGCACGATTGGATTCCGCAACCTATATTTTGAATCCAGGTATTCACTTGCTTGAATCTGAACGTCGATTTAGTGGGAAGGCCTCACTAGTAGAAGGTGAACGTTGAAGGAAAGTAGCAACAAGGTAGCAACACTTGCCTTTCTGGGAAGCTACGTCGGCAGTAGGCAGGCGCTTAGGCGAGTGGCTTTCACTGCACACAGCTCACCGATCTCAGGGGGAATGTTGAATTTCTCAACCCCCAAGTCTCGCTTCAGCGGAGCACGAGTTGTCGAATTAAATGTGGCCTGAGCTCTCTGCGGGGCCAGATAGAGCTGACCGTTTGCGCTGCGGATGGAATATATTCTGCAATGTTCACGAAACCGTTATCATTTGCTTTGTAACCAAGAGAAGGATGTTTCAACTCGGTGGCCGTGACTGGACCCGGCCCTGAGGCGGATTTTCAGCATTGACTGGTGGGTCGCTCTGCAACCTATCTTACATGCTACTGCCTCTGACGCAAGCTTTGCCAGCTCGGGACCTTCGACGAGGGTCCAAGCGGAATTATTGGAGCTGATTAGAGAAAATATGGAAGAAAATGCGCGGATAAGACGTCGCTGAGTTCCAACGCCTCACAATGTGCGAGTCAAAGCACTTGTAATGGCACCTATATAGTAGAGCTACGTTCGAGAGCCAACCGGTGGCCCTCGGAGTGCTCCTGCGCTGATACCCCACACCCTCACGACCCTTCACGACAATCCATGGAGTCCTCGGATGGCATCAACATCGGTCCCTAGTGAGTGCATCAGACTCCGGTTTAGCACTCGCCCTAATGCACACGTCGAAGTTTTGGGGCGTTCGTCCTGGGCATATACCTCAACATCCTGTTGTACGGTGTAGTCGTCGCGGGCTACTACCACTACGCCCACCATTCGAAAGAGTATGCCCCATCGTGCTATGCTGCTATCTCCGTTGCTGACGTGACCACAACCAAGCGATACCTTGCTTCTCCGCTCATTCGTAAGTCCTGCCGTACCCAATTGTCCCACATACGAAGAAACTCATTCCTCCTCCTAGATCCTCTTTCTCTTTTTTGCAGACACACTGCATACCGGCTTGTCCGTCGTCTACGTTTATGACGGCTTGGTCTTCTCATGCAGCTTGATACCATCGTCGTAGGCTCAACACGTTACCTTGAGGACCCCAAAATAGGTGAGCGTGTGCTTCTTACACCAATGCTAACGTGATCATATTGATCGCGTGGGATAGCAACTGTGTCGGGTACGTCAAGCATGCTGCACCCTAACTTCGTGTTCCTCATGTACTGTTTCTTGTCTCGCAGTTCTCGCTATCACGGTAAGCCTACATTCACTGTTTTCTCGCCCATATCAGAGGCCTCAACTTGGTCTAGGGCATCATAGCCTGTGCCGTTTATTTCTTCTTCCACAGGGAGCGGCTCACCCTAAAATGGGGCGGAATATGGTGTAATTATGCTGCAAATGTGGAAAACCCAGTTAGTGTATTGCGCGCCCAGATCGGCTTATCGTATTATGATCGCGTTTTGTATATGCGGGCGCGAGATATTGTAATGAGATACTGAAGATTGTGTGACACGTGCGTCACTCTGTTTCTTCACCGCAAACCCGAGCGAAACATTGTGATGGCATATTACAATGAGCTTCGTTTATCTCGCGGCAGTGTAGCATGAAAGAAGTGTGACACCTGTCACACCATATCTCTTTGACTATCTCGCCATCGAATATGCTTTAGGAAAAGTGACAAATGTCACACAATATCCTCACAATATGTTGCGTTCCTTTATGATGAAGTAAGTGTGATGCGGTAGTCACACTATACCTTCAGCATATCTCGACACGACTTATCGAAAAGGAAAGCTGATATCACACTGAGATATCTCGACTCAACTTATCAGAGAGTAAGGCTGATATCGCACTAAGTCAAGTTATGGTAAAGAGCAGCAATGTATCACGTGAGTTTAGTTTCACTGTACAAGGGCATCTCGGACGGATGCCATCGTAGATTGAATCTCGCGCGTTGTACTCTTAGCGACAGGTTTCCTTCGAGGCCTTCGCCGAGTAGCAGCTATGAATATGAGCTACGCCGGCATAGTCGTCGATTCAGTGCATGGCCACGTACCGGTAAGAATTCGAATGGTGAGCGTAGCAGCCAAATGCGGAACACTGTCCAAGCTCTGCCTATCGCTGTAGGCGCTTGAGGAGGTTGACCCGCAGCCGCCGGTCGGGCTGTTCATCCGTCCGGTGACCGTCAAGGACACGCAGTTGACCGTCAACTATAGACACCGTCCATGAGCTGAGGGTCATGCATGACCGGGACGCTCAACTGTAGACGGTCAACTATGTACGGGCGGCGGTCAACGCGCTCGACCCACTGCTGGCCCAGCCGATTTCGCACCCGCCACCCACACGTTGCGGGCATGCCCGCTCGCCGCATACGGCCGTGCCTGGAGGGCTCACAGGAGGAGACGGGCAGGGAGGACGTGGGGCGGACGTAGGAAATGGATAAATGCTTAAATTAGGTGTGTCGTCAGCCCCACCGATAATCAGTTACTAACCACCGCAGGCGATAGTCGCTCTCCACATGCCTCGTGTGCCTGCGCACGACATGCTCGATGTGCGCGTACATCCTCACGCGCCTCGTCGAGAAGACTCAGGAGGGCGGCATGTACGTGCCCCTCACAAACCTCCGCGCGGTGCAGTCGCCCCTGCCGCAACGACATGAAGTGTGACGACGCGAAGCCGCTGGTCCCGCGCAGAGCGAGGATAGCGATCAGCACACTATGGGGCTCTGTTCGACGCACCCCGCGCTGCCCTGCCCTCGTCTCTTGTCACCGCGTGCAAGCTTACTGGCTCCATCTACGCCCACGCCCACGCCGTGCTGCTCGCCGACTACTCTGTCAATGACTTGCACACGTAATATGGCAACCCCTCTCTGATTCCTATCCTTGTAGTCGTAACGCGCCTGGAGATCATGCTCCTGAGTTTTGGCAGATACAAAGTGCAACGATTGTCTACATGTAGAGTATCAAATAGATGAGAGGGAAGCCTATTTCATGCCTATGAAGCCACAGAAGAGGATGCCCGAGACAAACGCTAAGAGGACAGCGTCAAGCATCGCAACCAATGCAGAACCTTTCATCTCAGCAATGCTAGAGATTCCAGCTCGCATATGGTCTTCAAAATGCACAGCGGCATGCGCAAGACAGTCGATGTCCTCCATATACGCGTCGTAATCGTCGTTGTTCTGTGGGGCTGTACTCTCCTTAGCCATGCCAAGACACTTCGCGAGCAGCCAGAAGTCTGCGGCCGTCCGGAGTCTGAGCTGAAGCCACATGTTAACATCGGGGCTGAACAGCCTAATCGTCAAGGTGGGCTGGAATATCGTCAACGAATCAATGCGTACACAATGAATAGAGACGGCCGAGTCATACCTCGTAGATCACGGTGGCGGCAGATGTGGAGACGATCATTGCTACCCATTGTGCGGTGTTGCTGCACAGGATTCCATCTGGTGTGGCGCTATGGTGAGGTACGGGACCAGTGTGCGAGATATAGTACTCACAGTGACCGTTCGGGAGTGACACAAACATAGTGTCTGCGCTATTTCTTTCTTCAACGTCCACTTGGAGCATTGCGGCCCCCATGCTGAGCGGGTCGTTGAACAAGCGGAAATCCTCCACGTAATCAGCAAATAACACCGTCATACGACGGTTGCTACGATTTGGAAGCATGAGTAAGCGCAACGTGGAAACAGAATGAGTTTGTAGCACTCACCTTGTGATTGGATAGAGAACGCGGCAGAGAAACCTGGTAAAGACATCCCAGAGGGCGGCGGCGTATTGCAGAGCAGTGGCATATAACGGCATCTTGTATATGTATAAGTGTTGGGTTGAGTGGCATGCACCGTTCGTGGCATATATATGAAGAAGACGCACTACGTGAGATCTACTCAGTTGCTCGTGCGCTCCAAACCGCCTGAATATCGGACCAAGTATAGGTACTGATTTGTTACTTTGTTCACAGGAGGGTAGCGACCGGGAAACAATGGCACAATGGTACGTCCATTGTTAAGAACGATGCGAACCAACCCTCGGATTGGCACATGCCAGTGGTTTTGCTTTATGGCCCGCTTCCACTAACTGCCCGCCCCATGTTCTACAGCC
>KE504184.1:188430-198913 GCA_000344655.2 Fomitopsis schrenkii
GCACGTACCGCATCCTGTGCCGCCCGTACCGTATTCGGTTCGTAGGCATTTACACGGAGACGCGGGTCATCGTCCCGAACCGGTGCGCGACGTGTGCGCATGGAGCGACGTACCTCTGGTGGAGGTGCTGGATTTGGGTATGGGAGCGGTGGACCAGGAGGAACAGATTTGCAAGAGGATCGATGAGTCTGAGCAGGCTGACGAGGTGGAGGAGGCTGGCGCAGATGGTCAGCGGCAGGTGGTGTAGGCGAGCGTCGCAATGGTGGCGGATACGGGAGGTCATACTCCCCGTCATCATCAGAGTCGTTGTCATCATCGAGGAGCTCAGGTAACGGGCCGTCCTCGTCAGGGACGTCCTCGATGTGCACGTGCTTCTGCACTGTTGGAGAAGCTGGCTCAGACGCAGAGTGATGCATCGGAGGCTGCAGCTCGAGCGACTCCGGGTCAATCACCACGCGTGTGGGTTCTTCGCCGTCACCTTCATCAAAGAAGACATCTCGTGACTCGTAGACACGGCGGAAGTTCTTCGCATCAACAGCAACAAATGCCCGACGATTGTGAGCGTAACCGAGGAAGCGACATTCGACAGATTTGACGTCAAGCTTCTTGCGCAACTCGTCCGGGATGTGAACCCAGCACTTGCAGCCGAAGGTGCGTAGATGCGCGAGGTTGGGTTTGTTGCCCGTGTAGGCCTCGTGTGGCGTGACGTCATCAGGGAGAGCATGAGAAGGGGTCCTATTGAGAATGTATGCTGCGTAGAGCACAGCATCACCCCAGAACATCTTGGGTAGGCTTGCATCAGATAGCATTGCGCGTGCCATCTCGACGAGTGTGCGGTTGTAGCGTTCCGCAACACCATTCTCCTGAGGTGTGTAGGGGTTGGTTTTCTCGTGATGAATGCCCTTCAGCTCGAACCACTTCTGGAGGGTTGCTGAGCCGTACTCGCCACCGCCATCGCTGCGAAAGAAGTTCGCGCGCTCTCCTGTCTCTGCTTCTGCACGCTCGATGTACGCCTTCGTGTGATGTTCGGCCTCGCCCTTGCGCTTGGTAAGAGTGACCATGCCACGATGGCTCTTCGCATCGATGTGCGTGACAAAGGAGGTGTGCCCAGTACGTGCAGCAGTGTCCATGGGACCGCAAACATCAGAGAACGTGCGCCAGAGAACGCGTGGATTCTCGACGGTGGACTCCTTCGTGATTGGTGAGCGGGACTGCTTTCCTTCGAGACAGGGAGCACAGGCGAGCGAGCGCTTCGGCTTAAGGCTGCCGATGATGTCCATACCCTTTACCATACCCTTGCGCACCATCTTGACGACAGAGTCGACGTTCAGGTGGCCTAGGCGTCTGTGCCAGGTTGCGAGTGTGGCCTTGGAAGACTTCTCGGCCTTCGCAGGCATGGCAATGAGCGGTGGAGCAGTTTCGACAGCAGATGAGTCATCAGGGGAAGCGGAGGCGACATAGACACGTTCCGGAGCGCACTGCTTAGCGAGGAGGGTGTAGAGCCCATCCTGTTTGCGAGCGAGAGCGACAGTGCGGCCTTCCTTCGAGATCTCGCAGAGGTCGTCGTGGAAGGAGAAGGAGTGGCCGCGTTCGGCGAGGCGTGAGACAGACAGGAGATTACCGTTGAGGTCGGGGACGTAGTAGACCCCACGCAGCATTGAGGTGCGAGTCTTCCCGTTGCCGACATCCATGTCAAGTTGGATCTGGCCGATCCCGACGGCGTGAATGTAGCGCTCATCACCGAGCCAGACGCGGACAGGGGAGGCGAGTTGCTGGTAGTTGATGAACCAGTCACGTCGCGAGCTCATGGTGTTCGAGGCACCGGAATCGACCAGCCACTTGTTGAGGCTAGTGCTGCGCTGCGCGAGCGTTTCCGCAACGAAGAGCTGGATCGTCTCGTTGACGGGCGAGGAGGGACGTACGTGCGCAACCTTCGCCGTGAGGTCGGACTGCCCTTTCTCGTCTTTGTTCTCATCCTTGCCCTTTGCCTTCTCTGCCACCTTCACCTCCTGGTCTCGCTTCTTCTTCCGACAGACGTCCTCCGTGTGGTTCGGCTTCTTGCAGTACGTGCAGGTAGGTCCTGACGTCGCAGCAGCCTTCTTCGACTTCTTGCCCTTGGACTTAGGGGGCGGCGCGTTGCCGGACAGCTTGGCAGCGTAGGCGTGCTGTCGGCCTGCCTCGCGGCGCGCGCGCTCCTCCGTCAAGATCTGTGCGATGACCTTGTCCGTAGTGAGCTTGTCCTCGGTGGACATGAGGATGGTACGGAGAACCGAATAGGACTCGGGGAGGGAGATAATGATGGCGATTGCGACCAGTGCGTCGTCGAGGGTTTGACCGAGCGTGCGGAGGGTAGTCGCCTTTTGTCGCATGGCGTTGAGCTGCGGCTCGAGGTCGGACTCGTCGGAGAGAGTGGCGCGGAAGAGCTCGCTGATGAGGTACGCGATGGTTTGCTTACCGCGTCCTTCGTAGCGCTCGAGGAGCTTGTCCCACACGTCTTTTGCAGACGTCGCGTGCAGTACGCCGCTCAGAGGCTCATTCGCGAGCGTGAGCGTGACTTGCGCCTTCGCTTCCTGGTCGCGCTCGGACCAGTCTGCGAGTTGGTCGGGCTCGCTCTCACCTGGCTTCGGCTCATCTCCCGTCACGATCCTCCACAGCTTCCGAACCCGCAGAACCATCTCCACCCGGTATCTCCACATGGTGAAGTTCTTGCCCTCGTCGTCAAGTGACAAAAAAAAAAAAAAAAAAAAAAAAAAAAAAAAAAAAAAAAAAAAAAATGACTTGCACACGTAATATGGCAACCCCTCTCTGATTCCTATCCTTGTAGTCGTAACGCGCCTGGAGATCATGCTCCTGAGTTTTGGCAGATACAAAGTGCAACGATTGTCTACATGTAGAGTATCAAATAGATGAGAGGGAAGCCTATTTCATGCCTATGAAGCCACAGAAGAGGATGCCCGAGACAAACGCTAAGAGGACAGCGTCAAGCATCGCAACCAATGCAGAACCTTTCATCTCAGCAATGCTAGAGATTCCAGCTCGCATATGGTCTTCAAAATGCACAGCGGCATGCGCAAGACAGTCGATGTCCTCCATATACGCGTCGTAATCGTCGTTGTTCTGTGGGGCTGTACTCTCCTTAGCCATGCCAAGACACTTCGCGAGCAGCCAGAAGTCTGCGGCCGTCCGGAGTCTGAGCTGAAGCCACATGTTAACATCGGGGCTGAACAGCCTAATCGTCAAGGTGGGCTGGAATATCGTCAACGAATCAATGCGTACACAATGAATAGAGACGGCCGAGTCATACCTCGTAGATCACGGTGGCGGCAGATGTGGAGACGATCATTGCTACCCATTGTGCGGTGTTGCTGCACAGGATTCCATCTGGTGTGGCGCTATGGTGAGGTACGGGACCAGTGTGCGAGATATAGTACTCACAGTGACCGTTCGGGAGTGACACAAACATAGTGTCTGCGCTATTTCTTTCTTCAACGTCCACTTGGAGCATTGCGGCCCCCATGCTGAGCGGGTCGTTGAACAAGCGGAAATCCTCCACGTAATCAGCAAATAACACCGTCATACGACGGTTGCTACGATTTGGAAGCATGAGTAAGCGCAACGTGGAAACAGAATGAGTTTGTAGCACTCACCTTGTGATTGGATAGAGAACGCGGCAGAGAAACCTGGTAAAGACATCCCAGAGGGCGGCGGCGTATTGCAGAGCAGTGGCATATAACGGCATCTTGTATATGTATAAGTGTTGGGTTGAGTGGCATGCACCGTTCGTGGCATATATATGAAGAAGACGCACTACGTGAGATCTACTCAGTTGCTCGTGCGCTCCAAACCGCCTGAATATCGGACCAAGTATAGGTACTGATTTGTTACTTTGTTCACAGGAGGGTAGCGACCGGGAAACAATGGCACAATGGTACGTCCATTGTTAAGAACGATGCGAACCAACCCTCGGATTGGCACATGCCAGTGGTTTTGCTTTATGGCCCGCTTCCACTAACTGCCCGCCCCATGTTCTACAGCCGGCCCGGGATCTCGGACGCAGCCCTTAGTCCGTCCTTGCGGGACGCGGGTCGCGTGTGGGAGCGAGCAACAAGTACAAGTGTCAAAAGTTGCATTGGCCTCTCCACTATGTATTACGTATCAGCGCATAGCAACTCAACTTGGTCATCGAGATCAGTGGCTTTAAATTTACAATGCTGTAGCGTCTGGCCTCGAGGCTGGCTTACCACCGGCAGACATTCTCCAGATTGGTTCTAGGAGAGCTCAACCCCCTGACCAGCCCGACGCACATCACAAGCTTGCGTTGCGCCTCATGATATGGCAGTGTCGGCCTGCCAATCGCAAGTCCAGGTATTCCACTTACTCCGCTCACACTGTCCGTCCGTTCCACGCGTTGGCACTCTATCATGATGGGATCGCGAATATACTAATTAAAGTCATTCACCCCTCTAGACGGGGCGAGTCTACAACTGCTATCTTGTGCGTCGTTTCATCTGCCCTGGCACAAAGGCTAGTCACTGTAGGCATCAGCTGGGCAAGATTTCGGGAGGTAAGTCGGGTGGTGCACAGATCGGGCTCAACTATGTGCTGGATTTGTATACCGTGTCCACAGTATGGATTGGGGATGCTCGCGCATGGTGTTGTTCCTGGATGTATCGTGTGAGCACCACCGCCTACGTACATCTTCAGCCCGATCATCATCCGTCAGGATCGGCACGTCCACCACCGCGCGGCCCACTCGACGAGCTGCTGCTCAGGAATGCAACGCGTGCAGCATCGTCCCACCATCAGCGCATCCACGGTGGGCGCCGCAGGAAGTTGTTGTTGTAGCGCGCATCGCGGTGTCCCCCGGAAACTCTGCAGCAGTTCGAGACAGCAAGCGTACACGCCATTGCTGCGAGCGGCGAGCAGGCTGCCCGTCACGCTCGGGCATATGGGGCCGTAATTTTGCTGAAAGAGCTCGGAGTCAAGCCGGATGCCGATCGCGGTGACGTCCTCTTCCACTATGAGAGTGTTCAATTGATCAGCTTAACCAACGATGTGCACTCAGCATTCGGCACCCCTCACCTCGAGCCCGCCGACCATATTGTGCAAGAACGACCTCTGCGCGCCAAACCACTGGCCCACCCCGTGGCAGTACTAGTACTGTATCATGAACCGGCCCGCCGTCATCTTATACACCGAGGCAAGGCCCTGCGGCACATCAACAGAGAGCTCCGACAAAGTGAACTGCTCAACAGTGTCGAGGTCCACACATCCAGGTTGAGGAAGGCCATGATCGGGACCACCGCCCCGCTCTCACCGCCGCAGGGAGTACTTCACACCGATATACGAGGACACCTTCACTGGGATGCCCATCAGCGCTGCCTGCCTAATGGTCACCTGCGAGACAATGATACACCGAATGTACGCGCGCGGGAGGCTGCGGCGGTCCCACTATCACTGAGGAACGCGGACAGCGGCAGGTAGATCTCCCGGAAGCACGTCTCGGCGTAGTCCTCGGTAGACATCCCGCACCGCGCAGAGAGCAGTCTTGTGGCTCCTCCCGCGCAAATCGCGCTGGTCAGCGGTCTGCCTGAAGAACGGGTGGATGCCTCTGTCCGCGCCGTCCACCATGACCCGAGCCACCACTGTGAACAGACGGGCGCCAGTGTGGCAGGAGATCGGCAAAGTGCTTGCCCTACTCACGGTAGTTCAGGGGGAGCATATTCTGGATCGTGTAACGCACGCGGGTCATATCCTGATACAAATGGCTGGTGAGCCGCATTTACAGACGGCGGATGTGAACGTACATTGGAGCTCTCTTGCCTAGCCTGACACGTGAAGTTATACGCGTGCCGACAGCCTGCTCTACAGCCTTACTCAGTGTCGTCGCGCTTCTGTAAGGTATTATTCAGGGCACTAGCAGGTTGATGCGCAGAGAGGAGATATACTCAAAGGCTTCATTCGCTGGCGTGCCAAACAAGACCTCTCCGATATCGTTGAACCCCTGGAGCCACGCCTGGCTCGAGTGGTCCGCGCAGGCCATCGGGAAGATGTACCGCTGGTTCGACTTGTCCGAAGTTTTATCGCGCTTCTCGCAGCGCCAGCCGTCGTGGCCCTCGAGCAAATTCTTGTTACAGCCCTGCGTCGGGCACCCGGGGTACGCAATATTGACCGACATGATCGTCGCGCGCGCGGAACGTGTAGACCTTGTCCGACGTGCTAGAGCTGACGCATCTTCACCTCGTTCAGCGAGACCACCTGGGCGGTGCGGTCGAACTGCGCGAAGCGGCCTGCACCCGTGTTCGCGTGAGAGTATGGTACGTCTGCCCCGAGCACACTACCCGCGCAGCGCGTATGCTCCGGGATGTCCGAGTTCCCTTGCATGTTGCTCATCGAGGACATGGAGAGCGAGTGCCCGCCGAGGTCGCTGGCATTCGCGGCCCTGATAGCGACCACGGGCTGGTCGCCGTCGACAAATGAGTCGGCTCGTTTGCCCCAGAGTGTCAGCCGCACGGCATACCCAGAGTAGTCGACTAGGGTCAGCCCGTGTTTTTGCAACTGACCGAGACGCGTGAGCGAGGGCTATATAACGAAAATAATCGACTGACGGTCGTGCCAGCTTTGATGGAGACTAGCTCTGTTGGAGAAATAACTTCCTTGACTATGCCAACCACGTCTGCACGGAGTCATTGTTGATCAACGGATACATACAGTCAACATTCACACTTACCACAAACGGAGTAGGATCAGTAAGCTTCGCAAGGTCAACGAAGTTGTAGCGGATGGTCGGCATATTTGTTGTGTTGGCACACTATCGAAAGGGCTGCATGAGCATGGCGTGACACTTGGAGATCTTCGGTGCACCTCCTCTCATTCGGTACTCTGCTCGAAGTTGAATTTGCACTCGTTTTGGACGTTCGGGGATAACTTCTTCTTGGCCAGGCTGACCCTCGCATGCGAAATGAAGTACACCTTGCCTTCCTGTATCTTGTCAATCGCAATGGTCAGAGACTCCACCAATCACGATACAGAGTGAGAGACATGTGGGCGCGAGAGACAATACCCACATACTACCCAAGGTTCTCCGCCATCTGACCCGTGTCCTCCGTACTCAAGTGACTTCCTCCCCCTTCTTGTTACTACTTCAAGAGCTTGGCAGTGATACGCCTGCCCCAGCCGACTCCCTTCCCCTGGCCGGTATGCTTGTTTGCGACGGCAGCATCGGCGGGGTAACCTACGGAGCTGCGCGCAGCGCGTGGCGAGGTTCCTAAAGTATACGACTCAGGCTCGTTGTGGGTAGACGACAGGTTGTCACGTAGTCCGGCGTTCCATCGCGCCAGGCGGCAGCCCTCCAGTCACTTTGTAGATCGGCTTCGCCATGCAACAGAATCCACCAATAGCCTGAAGACACGCCGTCATGACACACCGTCAGAATGAAGAGACAATGACGTACGGCAATAGAGGAGATCCCGCCTCCCGCAGCACCCGGGGCAGTCAGGATGATTGCAGAACCATTGTTCTTCATCTTGTTGCCGACGAGCTGGCTGAGGACGAGCTGCGCTGCCATGTCCGCCGCTTCACGACCAATAAGAAGCGTGAAGTCGCACAGTCATTTGAGCACGCGGTAATAGCTGCCTCTTGAGCGATCGCTGGGAGTCACTAAGCGGTGCTTGTGGACTCGATTTCTGGCAGCGCGAGACAACGCGATGGAAACGTCACGTTTGCGCTCGCCGCCTGCTTGGGAGTCGGCAAATTGTGAGCTGCTGTTGAGCGCTGAGCGGCGAGCAAGCGAAGCCGCAGGCGAAGTCAGACATCGGTGTGATGGGCTAGTTGGGGAGCATGTAGCCTATGAGGAGTGTGTGTGTACGCGCCTCCTCGGCGCGCGAGGAGGTCCTCCCACCCGTATCTACACGCGGCAGAAGGCTCGGAATGCTGCTCAGAATTCCCGTGACGGGCGCTACGTACATGGGCTCGGAATAGACGCATGTGGCCTTCAACGTCACCCATTTCATCCGGCATGGACAGCTCTGCATTTGCAGTGCGCGAGAGCGCCATAATTACATTCCAAAGTAGGTATACAGCTGACATTCAACAAAGAGAAGGGTTCCAACGACGCTGCATGGTTGGAAGAGAACAAAAAAAGAATTGTGTGGCTCGTATGCTAGTACCTAAGCCGCTGTCGTTGACTGCTCCAAAGTGGAGAGGAAAGCTCCGCGTTCTAAGCGGTCCAGCTGCTCGAGCAGGGTCTGAAGTTCATCATGGGCGACTCGTATCACAGGGTTACATTCGAGGTCGAGCCTTGCCAGCTGAACGCAACGGTTGATGGCCCAAAATTCATCGGACGTGTTTAGACGCAGGGCAAACTTGGCACCGTCCTTCGTCCATACCACCATTGGAGGTGCCTGTAATGTGGCTGCAGGATGAACAAAGGCGAGAGTAGCGGAAGCACATGAAGAAACTCGCCTCGTTGAAGCAAAAGGGTACGTCAGGGGTGCAGATGAAGCTGATATACTCTACCTCCGCCCCCGACCCGGGAATTGATCTCACAACGAGTGCGACTGTATTCCTTCCTTAGTATACCATGCATGCAGAAAGATTGAGAGCGCACTCACAATACCCGCTAGGCAGGCGGGAAAACACAACGCTGGCCCTTCGAGGAAAGTCGAGTGGCGGGTCGTCTTCAGACGCAGGGCGAACGAGGGCACAGTCTATGACGAGACTACTAGTACTAATGGCCAGCATGATACGAAAGCGCCTGCCATCGTGGGAGGAGGTCGTCAGCAGAACTCACTTTGGAATCAGTTTGGATGACAGCGGACATGTACTGACCGTTCCTCAGGGGAGGACGCGCCTTGCTCAACCGTCAGAATTCTCATCCATGGCGCGCTACGCATGTCAAGCGGCCGTGTTGACCCGGGGACAGGAGGCTGGTTCTCGAGGGTGATGTCGACGGGGGCTGACTCGGCGTCCATGTTCGTGCAGTGTACAGTAGGTCAGGCTGTTCACCAGCCTTTATACTCGAGATGGTGCGCTCGAGAGAGCCACCTCGGATTGCGCACAATGGAGAGACCATACTGTTCTCCAAATGCGTCGTGCATTGAGCCGTTCGAGGACGTCCCCATGATGCCCCAGTAGGTGAGCACGTGACACTCACCGCTGTACCTCCAAGCCACACTATGCCGACTCTTGTCCTCAGATTTCCCTCTCGCGGTTGAATAGCTTCAACATAGGGTGATACGTCGGACCTCAAATCGGACTGATTTGTAACCCGGCTTCAAATTTAGAGAGAGGAATGGCCGCGGAAGGCTCACTCAGGATGGCACTTACCTGAGGCCCGGGGGAGCTTGAAGAGCCCCTTACGGGGCACCACATTTGGATGGAACAGTCAGCACGGTACACTCGCACCAGTGAGATTTTGTTTCAGCCACCGTGACTGGCAGATGTAGCATAAACGACAGGAGGCCTAGTCCCTTCCATGCCAGCCGGCGTCCGCCGTACTGCCAGTGAGCACCGTTGGCGAACTAGATGTCGCATGATACACGCATACTCGTGCAAAACAAACTGGTAAATGTGACTACTCGTGGGGAAGGACAGCGTAAGGACAGCAGTCACCCTGTGCTTACAGTCTCCGTAAAGCGCAACACCCTTCAAGTTATCTAGATGTATTACACAGCAGTTGACAACTGGGTGCAAGACGACATTCCGTTCAACAAACAGAATCGATCGGAGACATGAATACTATCGATCTACTGTCAAACTGCACCGAAGCACAACTTCCACGTAGCCCTGGTGTAATCATCTGGTCCTTCCATGCCACATTCTATCTCTCCTCCTAGCCATCACGTACGCATAACAGAAGTGATCAAGGGAGTGTGGTCAAGACCCACCAGCATATGTAAATGATGAGAACCGCCCACAATTGCATGTAGGCCACCCTGAACCGCTCAACAACGTTCCTCGTCTTCCGACGAAAGGCGCCGTAACGCACGCAAGCTTTGAATCTACGTGAGACTTGGGCGATCTCGTGCTGGGCTAGATCATCCGAGAATTCGTTGTCGGCTTCCGGGGGTGGCGCAACCGTGCTCTCATCAAAGCACTCTGCAAGCAAATCGTACTTCTGACGGCTATTGAACGTGGCTTGATAAAGGTGGATCGTATCCCCGTCAATGTGCGTCCATACGACGGTGGCCGTCTTACAAAGGCGTCAGTTTCAGTCGAACGGTGTTAAGGGTGCATGCTTACAAACCACCCGCGTCGGAACATCGTCCACCCAGAGAGGTGCATGATGCGGTGTGGAACGTGCGACACATTTGGTGGGAACATCAAGATATCTACGTTGCGAATTTGAGATTCATCTGGATCAAGACGGTCACTAATAGAAACTTACACCTTCCCCCGGATAGTCTGACAATTAGCAAGGCGGTTTCTACCTTTTCGCGGTAACTGTCCAGCCAGTCGTGGTCAACGCCGAAGTCCCAAGCTT
>KE504185.1:21333-118874 GCA_000344655.2 Fomitopsis schrenkii
GTCATCTAGCAAGTCGAAGCAGAAATCGCGAAGGAAGCCTGCGTCACAGAGGACACAGGCGAGCAGCGATCAACCGACTGAGGACGATGAAGACCATGAGCGTAGTGGCAGGTCTGCTGGTGAAGGCGATGCAACAGAAGGTGAGTGCTCGGTGTATAGTTGATGAGTAACTTCGACTCAAGTTGATCTGTTGTCATCCCAGGGCATGAACTTGAAGATCAGTCTGGTCGCGAGTGAGTGATGTTGCAGGACGGGTTCTCAGTGAGCAGTGCCTGTTCACCCTACTGTGCAATTCTCGCCGGCTAAGCATATTCAGTAGCATCTGCAAAACGACTCGAATATGAACCCGGCGGATCTGCTATGCGTCGTTACTACATGCTACCCTCCTCTCCTTCATTGCTTCATACTATTCTGTCCTGTGTACTACTGTCTACTGAGTGCGCTCGTTGTCTCCTCTGTCGTTGTTTGTGTACTTGTTTCGCTGTATAGGTTGTACGATTAGTAGCTGATGTACCATGGAGTATTGTATAAGCATTGTCTATGCTGAACAGAGCATTGTTTTACCTAAATAAGTGTGGTGAAGTAGAGTTGAGCTCCAAAGTCAAATAATGCATATCTCAGCATTGAATGTCCATAGAGAATCAATGATGCATAATGATGTTGAATTTTGCTCAAACATGCATAAATGGCTCAATGCAAGGAAAAACAAAAAAGGAACTTACGTATTCTGTGCTTCATTGCCTTCATCATGCTTTGGGTCTTAAACAGTATCTTTAAGACCATTTGAGTAATGTTGGTTTTTCCTGATGTGGTATGTGTGTCCTATTATACATTGACCGCGGTGTTCACTCCTGATCCATGTAACATAAAACAGAGGGGTCCACCGGGGTAGCAAACCTATCTGCAAAGAACACTGGTGCCAACTCCCTATAGTGCTCCTCTGGGATGTCCGACAGCGTGGTTGTGGCACTGCTCAGGTTGCTGCCCTGCCGTAACGCCATCAGACCATGTATATATGCGCTGCAGTCTTCTGCCAACGCAGTGAGGCCCTCGTCCGCTATACACACGTTAAAGAACTGTTCGCGGTAGCGGGACGGATCCCATCGGTCCCTATCCTTTGGGAGGCCAGTTCGCTCTCGCAGTACGCGCAGCTTCGTGCAGACGTCCTTGTGCGGGAGGGAGTCGTACTTCCACGCCGTCCTCTGGCATTCGCGGGAGCAGTAACGCAGCACGCCGCATCCGGCGCATTGGGCGAACTGCCGCTTCGCAGAGCCAAATGTCTCCTGGCATTCTGGTGCGCAACAGTGGCGTACTTTGAAGGCCCAGTGGAAGCACTCGAACGCAGCCATCCGGGGATCCAAGACCAATGCGACTGATCTCATGTATCTGTCGAGTATGTCCTGGTGGTACATATTCTTGTCCTCGGGAAGCCTGTACGCAAGGTAGACTGCTCCAGAGGAGCTGAAGACCTGTGCAATGGAGTCGACAAACTCCTCCGTGAACAGGTTTGTAACCTTGGGGAGTCGTGGGAGGAATTGGAGGGCAATGGAGCATGCGGCGAGCGCATAGGAAAACACCTGAGGTGGTTCCGCGGCCTCAGCCTGAGGCTCCTGGGACACGGAGGTGGTCGCGTCATCTTTAGGAGGCCATTTCCGGATGAGTATGAAGAGGCCTGTGGGGTCTCGTACGTCGATGCGTGTAGTGATCTGGCAAAATTCCAACAGTACCCAAATCGTACCAAGCCAACTCAGCTCAGTACGACGATCGACAATCTTTCCATCCGCGGCAGTGACCGCGCGCTCAATCACTCGGGCAAGGTGGTACATCGCGCACGGGGTTTCCGATCCATAATTGAGAAGGTGAGGTACGATGGATCTACCGCAAATGGCAATGAGCTTGCCAAGGAGCAAAAGGGGGTCTTGGAAGCGAAAGTCGGAATCGACAGGGGTGGTGTCGCGGAGCAAATTATGGCAGAGGCAAATGGCGTCAGCGTATCCTTTAGCGGAATCAGCTAGGCCATGAGGGAGAAGCTGGTCGGAATCCATGGGCCATAAAAGGTTTCCTGTGTGCTTCTTCGCCTGCCTCCTGAGCCCTCTCATCGCAGTGAATGCACCGACACTCCTACTCTGAACGGCGTCAGTGAGGATACCGCCGAGGTGGCGTATAAGTGCATAGAAGAGGTCGCGAAGGATAAATTTCCGGGATGTGTGGAATTGGTGAAGGTATCCCAGTAAGCGTGTCACCTCGACAGTGGGGCCCTCCATGGAGCACACACACACGCTGCCCACATCGGTATCAAGTATGTCCAATGACTCCTTCTCGCCGAGCGGCTGAGAGAGATAGGCGGCGCACGCGCTCAAGTAGTCGGGATAGTGCTCGCGAAGGTATGTGTAGTGCGGACTTCGTGGGTAGACGTAGGACTCGTCGGGTGCGAAGGGATCGGTCAAACGCCGACCGTCGAGAAGATGGAGGCAGCCGCAGAGGACCCTAGCGCAGTGCACCGAGTGCACAGGGCCGCTAGGCTTCAAGTATGATGTGAGGATCGACGTGATGTCGCCCATCGGTTCCCAGTGGACGCGGGTGCGGGGCTGTGTAATCATCGTTTCACAGTTAGTCGTGACGGACACTACGCAAGCTGTGAGGCGTGGCAGCTCACTGGTGGTGCGGTTTCGTCCATATTGGCATGGGCGTGCAGCGCGTGCGATGGGTGGGCCTTGCGAGGCGGGACACAGGGGAGATCTTGCAATCGATACAGGGCCGAAGCGGGAGGAGACGTTTGAACCTTTCTGTGTCCCACGGAGCCTGTACTAATAGGCAAGCACTAGAATGTGGGAATGCGATGCCTCAGATTACCTGATTCAATCGTTCATACGGATAGATACACTGCAAAGAATGAGAATATGCACCCTGAGTTTCCCCGGAACCTCGTGTAGAATTCGCGCATGTATTCAAGGCAACCGAGCCAGAGCCTTCGTGCATTGCGACCTCACCACGTTGGACAGATGCATCCGTTGGACGATTATACCGAACGAAGCGATAGAGAAATAGTGACGTTATGCTTGTAGTCTTGCTATGGTATGCACTCGGCTACCGCCATCTCTACTCATTTACTGCAGTCGGTGGGCGTGGCCTTCAGGGGTTCCTTGCCTTCCACTCACAGTCCAAGTGATATTCGCACGTTCTACGGAGTAGAGTATTGAGTTAGCCTCCGATCTCAAAAGACTGCCAGCGACGACCTACTCGCAACGACGCTCCATCCCTTTTCGCACTCCCCTGGGCCGGCGCTGGCCATGCCACCAGCGCAAAATGTTGCGCAAATGCGCGTCCAGCTTCTGGCCGTCCACTTGGAACCTCTTCACACCGAGGAGGCCGTTCGGCAGTGCGTCGTTCCGTGACACTGCCGTGTCATCTGGATCCTCGTCTGCGACCTCGGTAGCGTCAGAGTTCTGCGATATGCCTACCAGAGTGACACCTGACTCTTGGGACGACCCTCCGTTGTCCGTCGGCTCCTCGTTAGGAGGGCCTGGCTGCGAGGCGCCCCCAGTGCTGCCATCACCTGCGCCAGCAGGTGTCTGCAGACTGTATTCGAGGGTCAGCGTATCGTCGACGCCATCTATGCTCAGGTCCTTCACGGCTTTGCGCCACAGTTTCACCAGGTCATCCAAGCATTCGAACGCGATATCGCCACAACCCGCACCCGTCCTGCCCTCAAGAAGGCCCCTTGCGCCGCGGATGAATGCACTGGAGAAGGGCCGCTGAGGGTTCAAAGACAGACGGCGCCATAGCTCGGTGAAGTCCAGAGGCTGCACCCTTCGCTCGTCCCCGGGGCGGGCGTTGGTGGGGCCTGTGGCCTCAATTTTCGCCAGAAGACCGCTCAAGAGTCGGTGGTAGAGCATCAGCTGGAGGTGATGCGACACGGAGTCTTCCTCCGGAGGAAGATCAGGCGTGGTGCGTGTCTTCGTGTCTGAGAGGTGGATCGTGTATCGCGTCGCCCTTGCGTCGTCGTCGTCTTCGGCTTGCAATTCCGCGGGGAGTGAGCACGGTGCTTTGTCCGCGGCATCGGGCGAAAGGCGGGCCCTCTTGGCACTCTCTGCTTGCAGAGCAGCCGTGGCTTTGCATTTCTTTTGGCTGAGCTCAGAAGCCACCTGTCTCTGGGTGTCCGGAGCGACATGCTGAGACTCTCTCAACATGATGTTATCCTGAGCAGGTATGAGGGTCGGTCTATAGGATACCAGAAAGGCTTCACAACGTACAATCTGTCCCGAGACTACGTTGCCGTCGATGAGGCCAAACACTGGCATTTCGCGCTATGTATAGTGGGTCATTGATCTCTCCTTGCAATGATTTCTAAGCTCGCGAAAACGCACGCTCAAACCCTTCTCCTTGAGAGTTACCACAGGCTCGATCACTTGCACCAAGCTGATCGACGGGCCCTATGAGAGACCGCATTTTGACACAGAGAACCACTTCACCACGTACCGAAGTGCCCACTGCTCAGGTTCACCATTCGGTTGTGGTAAATGCACGTCCGCCGCACGCAAGCTAGCCTGGCGCTCCAGCTTTTTGTGGATGGCCTGCTACGCATGAGATTCGAGGCGTACTGGGGAAAGACACATTGGCTGCTTATCCTGCCGCGGGTTGTCACACGATAATTCTCCTCCAGGATGGTCTTGTCCAGCCTAATCCAGTTCCCGTCCGCACTCCTGAATCCGCTAGGCCTGCGCTCAGGCGCCCAATTCCCTTTGGAGCGTAGCGAATAGTCATACAGCTTCTCGCACCTTGCGAGGTACCTCGAGGTCAGCTAGTTTTTACTTGACTAGGACACGGTGACTTGCCAGGTAGGTTGCACCAGATCCGTTACGCTGAGCCACCTTCTTCCCTTGCGAGATGATTGAAAGGGGGTGGGGCCAGGGCGAGGAGGTGGCCCGTCCTCGATGTCCTCGAGTTGGGCACCGGTGGTACCCATTGCGCCTTTGTCCGGACTGGTCGCTGCAATCATTTCGAGGAACACGGCCACCACTCCTGCTTCTGATGCTTGCTCTTATGTCCGAACAAAGACACCTAGACCGCATGGAGGCGTCGAATGTTCGCGAGGGCATTCTCGAACCTAAAGCTATAGCCGAATAGGAGTCGCCATAGACAGTGCCTTGGTAGAGCAGCAGGACAATCAGCTGGCGAGGTGAATAGGGGCAACGGGCATCACCATGTAAGCAGTTGTCCGGGCGCGTGTCGCCCAATGAAAGAGTCGTTGCCATGTTCTCGCCCATTGAACAAGGCCGAAGCAAGAGGTTAGGTCTCAAGATACCGTGGTGGGGGCAAGATGCTGCAGGACTCCATGTTCATGGTATGCATTTTCAGGACAAAAGGAAGCCACAGGAACCTCATGATACTTAGGAAGGGATGAAGCACAGAACGTTACCATGGTTGACGGTCGGGGGAGGCGGAGGAGGAAGAGTCAGACGAACATGCGTTGTTGATTACGTAAGCAAGCTGCACACCCCCATCATTCACTTGCTCAAGCATCCGACTTAAATGCCGTATTACGATAGCAACTCACTATGTACTGACGACTACATATCGTCAAGACATATATCATAGGCAAAGACGCATCAACTAATGTTATGCTTCAACATAGCCCATTCATCGCAAGTCGTCGATATTATCTTGACGACTTCTCTTACGCGCTCCTCACTCGTCCGCCACACAGCCCATTCCCCTTCACCTACACCCATCCCCATACCTCTCTTTCGATAGTGCGTCTCGCCCGGGACCCAGCGCCCTCCGCTCATGTGTATCTGCCGCAACCCAAGCGGCAGCAGTGCCTCGAGCACCGCGCGGACGGTGGAAGGCGATACGCCCGATCCGGGGAGGACATCGGGACAAGGAGCTTTGCCGGGCTGCCCGACTTCCTTGATGGTGCCAAACAAGTTTGAGATTCTTGAGAGACCTTCTGGACTCGTGCATGTGGGCTCCCCGCCGCTGGATATGTCTCTGTTTAATCTCACGTACGATGAGATAGTGTGGAGGAGGCGCACCTTGTCAGCACATGACTGAGATGTGGGATTGCACACAGGTCCCGATAAGCTGAGCAGCGGCAGCGTCAGCCATAAGAATGCTGGCGTACGGAATACGGGGGACTAGTGAAATACCTTGTTGAACATCCCGGGTCATATCGAATGCTCTGTGAAAACAGACTGCCACATTCAGATGAGCCAGACCCACAGAAAGTACGGCGGGTGACTTACTCTGCATTCCTTGGGCCTCGTTCGTGAGCCTTGGAACATAACCTTCTCGTCAGTGCGGTGGCATCGTACGAATATGCGCCCACATCGTGCGAAGGTGCACGCTGCTCACACAGTACTGCGATCAACGTCGACATCGCCTTCACGAGTTAGAACACCGAACACGATGCCGGACGCCCCAGCTGCTCTGAACGCGCGTATGTCTTCGAGCATCACCTCCATTTCGAGCGCAGAATACACGAAGTCCCCCGTTCGTGGACGGATCATGACCTATTGCGCGGAACGTCAAGTGATACCACATTGTCCGAGGGCGGAGCCGGGACGAACCATGACTGGGACCTGCGGTACCGCTCTCACAATAGCCTTGAACAAGCCTAGGCTCGGGGTGACGCCACCGCCTGCGGCGAGGCTCCCGCAGAGCTCGAGGCGGTCTGCACCTCCATGTACAGCGCTACGCGTGGTAACAGAGTTCTATCAGCATAGACCATGACCAAATACATACAGCAGGAGAACTGACGCAATAGCTGACTCTACGGAGTCGACGCAGACCTCGAGCAGCACTTTGGCGCGGCTGTCACGGTAAGGAGCCGCCCCGAAGTTAGAAAGTCGCAAGGCGGTATAATGGCGTCTCGTACAGGTTCGTCATCGCTGTCGGATGGTAGTGGCGCAAAGCTTGTATACGACACCGGAACAGCGCATACCTGTCCTGTCACGGTCACATGACCTTGTGTATACGCGTCCCGACGCAGTTCTCTCGAGGATCCTCGTCGACAGACTCATGTTCTCTGCTCATAAAACGAGCTCGAATCGACGCTGAAGAACCCGTATTATAATGCAAATGGGCCCCAGGCCATGCGCTCAATGTCCGGATTGAAGAAGTTCTCCACTGCATCTATCAATCCTGTCACCTGCTATGACCGAATGTGGCCAGAAGCCGAGCAAGTATGATGGTGGGTGCGCTACATTCTCTCCTTCTATCTAGGTTACCGCCATCTGTGTAAAACACACGTCCGATTGTCGTGGACCGCTGACAGCGAATGGGGGTAGCCATCGTGCCAGCATTGCGGTAACCTGGGAACCATGCGGGGCGCCCATTTTGAGAACTTGGAATAAATACCTACCCCTCCGGACTTCGAACGTCGTGAGCCTCACTGCCGTTCAAGCCAACATGAGCCTACAGCTAGAGACGTCGTCCGCTGAGCAGCAGCAGCAGCAGCAGCACTCGAAGATATGGTGGAGCAACGGAACGGCCTTCGTGGCCACACATGTTGCGGCCGCAATCGGGTGCTATCACTATCCTATCTACGACGTTCCGCGCAATACTCTCATCCTTTGCGTCGTTCTCTCTCAGCTCGCTGAGTTGTCGTCAGTCACCACTCACTCTTGTGAGGCACTGCTCGCTCACCATATCCCCGCCTAGCATCACGATCGGTTATCACCGCTTATACTCGCACAAGGCATTCCGCGCCAGCCTGCCAGTGAGGATACTTGTCGCTTTGCTCGGAGCCAGCGCGGTGCAGGGTTCTATCAGGGTGAGCGCCATCGTCCTCTAACGAAACTCTATAGCTGACGATCGTACCCTAGTGGTGGTAAGTTCTGTTGTTGATCACCAGAAGAGCGAGTCAGTAATTTGACGCCACCGTAGGTGCCTGAGGCATCGACTCCATCACGTACGTCTCCGAATCGACTGCTGTGTTTGATTCGCTGAGCATTGCGAATAGCGATTCACAGACGACCCGATTCATGATCCGTGAGCACGCCTGCGGCACACAAGTTGGGGAGCGCACATACTAACTTGAGTTCTGGCAAGCTACGCTGCGACGCGCGGCTTCTGGTGGTCACATATGGGCTGGATCTTCTTTAAACCTCGTTACGAGCGCCTTGAGCTAATTGACCGCGCAGACCTGGATAACGACCCCGGTAAGTCCCTCCCGCCCTCGCCCATTCGCATCCATCAAACACCCACCATCAGTTGTGCATTGGCAGAACAAGTACTATCGTGAGTACGGAGAGCATCCCGGGAGCCATCGCTGACCGAAGAGGGATGGAATTGACAGTGCCGCTCACGCTCGTCCTGGGCTACGTTATCCCGCCATGCATCGGTAGTTTGTGGGGTGACGCCATGGGGTCGTTCGTCTGGGCGGCCCTCGTCGCGCGGTTGCTTGGTACGCATCCGCTACACGCTCACTTCCCCTTGTACGACTGACACGACATTAGTCTGGCACGGTACATTCTTCGTGAACTCGTGAGTATCTTGAGCCTCGTGTGTACTCGCTGTGGTTGACTGAGCTCCGAAGGTTGGCTCATTGGGACGGACTGCAGCCCTACTCGGACGAGAACACGTCTAAATCCAACCTGGTCAGTCCCTCCTTCCCTGTGCCAAGCCTAAATGGTCAGGTCGTTCACCGAACGCCGCACAGATCATCGCGCTACTCACCGCCGGTGAAGGCAACCACAACTTCGTACGTCCCCCAGTTCGCCCTTCCTGCAGCTGACACTAACCCTTTGCACTCACGCAGCATGTGAGCCCGTCGTGCACACACCGAGCGAGCGCACAGCGGTACTCACCGATCCCTGATAGCACGCTTTTCCGCACGACTACCGCTCCGGGCCCGCGCGTTACGACTGGGACCCGTCCAAGTGGGTGATCCTCCTCCTCCAGCGGCTCGGCCTTGCGTGGGGGCTCAAGCGCGCGCGCCCGGAGGACATCTGCGAGGCGCGCACGTACATGCTGCACAAGCACGCCCACGCCGGGGAGAGCAGCGGGGGCTCGGCGTCGGAGGCTTCGTGCTCGACCTCGACCGACGGTTCGTCGGAAGACGATACCAGCAGCGGGGAATCTGCTACGGTTGAGTGGGGTCTTGAGGACGTGCGGAGGTATGTGCAAGATAAGGGCAAGTGCGCCCTTGTCCTGGATGGCTTCGTCGTGGACGCCACGGCTTACCTCAGTGAACACGTACGTCCCCTGGCGCTCCAGAGGTTAATTGCGCCGACTGATCACGATGTCCCTCCGACAGCCCGGGGGCGCTGCGTTGATACGCAAGTACTCCGTGCGCTCCGACGACGCGTGGAAGGAGGCCGACTGGGCGTTCCACGGCGGCATGAACAAGCACTCGCGTGCGGCGCGGAGGCAGATGAGAGAGCTGCGGGTTGCGAAGTTTGCGGGTCCAGAGTAGGGTTGAGGCAATGCGAATGTGTTTGCGAGATCTTGGACACATAGGAATACACGACAGTGCAGCAGGAGAGTGATAGACAGCAGAACAGCGATCAACGATACACAGCACACGAGACCAGAATAATGCATTGTACATTTTACACGGACCTTGTCCAGAGATGCCTGCGCCGGGCGCATCCCACCCAAGCGTACGAGACCCGCACCTCGCGCCTACCCCAACCGCCGTTCGATAAGGATCGCAATGGACCCCTCCGGCATCATGAGCCGTCCCTTGCGCACACTCTGCCTGATATCCGACAGCAAGATGACATCGTGCATCCCCAGGCGCACGCCCTCGTCGTACGAGAGCGCGTCGTCGCGCGTGCAGAGCTCGAGGTACGCGGCCGCGAGCCATTCGGGGACGTCGTAGCGCCGCCCGAGGAGGATGCGGTCGACGGGCGAGGCGAGCTGCGCGAGGCGCGCGATGGCGAGCTGCCGGTAATCCGCGAACTCCCACTTCGTCGCGAGCGCGAGGACGGACGTCCATTCCTCCGTCGTGGAGAGGTCGCCCGCGCTGATGTTCCTGTGAGTCGGGCGTGTCAAGCATCGTGCGGCGATGGCGCGCGGATGGACCCCGGGTTGTATCCTCGGACCCGCCGTCTTAGGGAAGGTTTCGCGGCGTTGTGATATACAACCACTTGCCATAGGCTCCGGATCGTAGTGGATGTCACAAGGCCACGGAACCCCTCGTCTACGCGTAAATCATTACACGGAGCGACAAGTTCGAATTCGCATCCCGACGTTCATGAGTGCGGTTTTGAAGGTACTTACTCTGGATAGAAGAGGCTGAGCAGCCTCTCGAAGTCTCGGCATGTCACGTCCTCCAGGAAGATTGGACGTTCATCAGTGAGACCCTCCGCCAGCTGCCCTGCTTCCGGTGGCAACTCAAATAGATCTGCAAACACCTTGGAGCGGCGGGTCAGGAAGTGTCGATGGAATCTATACAGGGTCTCCTCGACCTGGGGCACAGCATATAAGGTATGATGGCCAGCAGGGAGTCGGGTTTGGGACCTACACGAATAATCACGGAGTCGTCCGTGATGTAGAGGGAATTGTGCCTTCTTATCCTTGGGCCTGCTAGAGTCCCGGTTCTGACCCTCGCCGACATCGTTCAGCCCACTTACGGAAATACACATAGTAAACCAAGATAGATAACTCACGCAACGTTGTCCACCATGCTGTATCAGCGTCGAGGAGGATGTGATTGAGTCCCCGTTGAGACGGCACAGGGGGATCTGTTCTATGGCGAGGACTCTCGCTGCCCCGGCGAGTGGATAGGTTGTGGTGAACACAGACCGCACTGCCTGGCAGCCTCAGGGTCGGGGATACCTCGGAGTAGGACTGGTCGCGTCAGTCACGTGCTAGAGGTGGCCTGGGCGCTGACACGGCGGATAGGGAAAGGGAGACCTCAGCCAACCAAGGCATTCGCTGCCGTCCTGGACACTGAGCTTGTAATTTCACCACGCCAGGGACGCATATAGCGAGGAGGAACACATGTCGAAGCGCGAGGCGAGCCAGATCGCCGCTGCAGCGGGGGTCGACATCGACGCACCGCGCGCCAAACGACGCAAGGACGCAGCCCCCGACTCGAAACAATCCACAGGAGCGAGCAGCGCCGATGCAGCCAAGAAGGAGGGCGAGGGCAGCGAGCTGCCGAAGCGAGATTCCCCAGCGGTTGTGCACGAGAAGGGCCTGACGTTGTGGACGGTGGTGAAGGATGCAGTGGACAAGGAGTGCGTGACTATCCCGCTTGCTCGCCTTTCACTCAATCAGTCTGACTCCGAACGCGTTTACCTCTTACTTCCACTCATTCTCGCCTCTGTTCACTCGCTGCTCACTCTGCACAATGCTCGCGCCTCTATTCATCCGCAATTCTCAGGGGGAGGCCTCTTTCTGTCGACTTCATGCGTCTGCCATCCAAACGGCAGTACCCTGACTATTATGTTCAGATCAAGAAACCCATAGCTCTCGACGACATCAAGGCCCAGCTGGACCACCTTGCCTATGCTACCTTTCACGATATCAAGCACGACCTGGAGACATGCTTCAGGAATGCAAAGCGGTACAACATCAGGGAAAGCCAGATCTTCCAGGACGCGAAGGTCCTCCATGTCAGTAGTTCCCTGGGACCCAGCTATTGAGTGTAATGCTGAGTCGTCTTTGCAATCTAGAAAATCGTCAAGAAAGAATACGCTAAGATGACAGGCACCACAGAAGAGGCCGCTGAGGATGATGGCGAGGACCATCCGCCGGATAGCGCTGTTCATGAGGGCGGCTCTGACGATGAAGGCAGCAAGAAGAAGAAACCCCCCAATATGAACCGACTACTGAAGACTAGGCTGCAGAAGCTAGTGGAGAAGGCAGATGCTACGTACGTTCGCCAATGCTATCAGTATTTGCAGGCGTTGCATCTAAATGCATCCTTCAGTGGCCGTGTATTATCCACTGAATTCATGGAGCTTCCGAACAAGAAGCAATGGCCAATATACTACAAGACTACCAAACGACCGCAGTGTCTCGAGAGTATCTTTGTAGGTGGCGCAATGTGATCATGTTCTTTGCCTCATGAAGCTGCACAGAAACGTCTGAAACGGAAAGAATACCATACATCGCAAGAGTTAGCCAACGACGTCGAGCTCGTTTTCTCGAATGCACTGGATTTCAACCAGGAGCACACGGAGATATGGGAGGATGCTATGGTCCTCAGGGTGCGTCCCTTTGCGTACCCCCTTCGTAACTAGCCCCTAACCCCCCTACAGGACCACTTCCGCCACCTCATGTCCGACCTCCCCCCACCGCACACAATTCCTGCCTACGCCGAGTCTCATCCCACGAAGCTCAAGCTCAAGGTCCCCGCCCCCCATCACCCCTCCGCTGCCTCTCCTCCCGTGCCAGCGCCCGCGCAACCACAGCCTGTGCCCGGCACGCTTAAGATCCGCGCCCACCACCCGACCGCAAATGGCACACTGCCTCATGCCCCTCCTCCAGGCGAGCCGTCCAAGTCGCCGTCCGTGCCCGCGAAACTGAGCCCCGCCTCGGCTTCCCCGATACCTCCGGCGTCGGCGCTCTCGGTCATGCCTGCACCAGTCCCTGCCGTCGCACAGCTAAAGGCCACGGCCCCTGGTGGTATGGTCGGGCCGGGGGTGTACCCACAGACGTCGTACACCCCGTATGGGCAGTACGCACACCCAGGATACCAGCAACCTGCTACTACCCCCTCCGTCACTCCCGCCACACTTGCTCCTGCCCCGTCTGTATCCCCGGTCCAGGCACCCGCCGCGCCCCCGGCGGCGACGACCGCACCGGCAGACCCCCCGTCACCACCGTCCGACCCGCAGAACCACCGCACGCTGAAGAGCGTAGCGCTACTGACGACGCCGCGCGGGCGGCGGCTGCGGCTTGACCACACGGACGGCGTGCGGACGTGGGCGGTGCGGCTCGTGGGCGAGACGGGCGTGCGCGTGTCGGGGGTGCGGTTCTTCCGCGTGGAGGGCGACGACGGGGAGAGCAGCGACGAGGAGCCTGCGGCGCGAAAGGCGAATGACGAGGAAGACTATGACGGGGATGCGGGTGAGAGGCCGAAGGCGGAGGAGGCGGTGAAGGAAAAGGAGGAGCAGAAACCGGAGAAGAGGAAGCGGGGCAGGCCGCCGAAGAAGAAGAAACACCAGCAACCCGAGCAGGAGACCGTTGCCGGCTCCGAGGAGGCGCACGCGAAAGAGGCGTCGCCGAAGAGGAAGGGCAAGGCCCCCGCGAAACTCTTGCGCGGCGAGGTGCGGGTGAAGCTGAACGGCGTGGTCGTCAAGTCTGCGGACGGTGCCAAGGGCGAGTGGGAGCTTGCGCTGCCCATTGGCCCGAGTGTCGTGGAGATCGGGGAGAAGGGCGGCACGCCGTGGAAGGTGCACCTCGATAGGTTACCTGTGTGATACCTATACCCTCTGTTCACAGCGGCCTTCGCCTTGTCTCTTTCGACACCGTCTTGTGTTTGTGCTCGTGCTTTATTATCTCTCGGCTATGCGCGTTTTGTGTTTCTCTCACTTCGAAGCCTCGTGAACTACTGATATTGTTGTACCAGTCGGATATAATAATGATAAAGTCCCCTGCGATGTCCATACATGCGTGACAACACCCCATTACGATGGTTGAGACACTAAAGTAAACGTTAACAACGGTATGGGAATGTGCTATTCGGCGACGCTGAGCTGTCCATTCTGCATTTTAGTAGCCAGCGGGACAGAGTCGTCCGGGTCCTCCTCCGTCTCACTCTCACTGCTGATCTCGGGATTGTAGTATTTGTACCGCCCAGGCTCGTGTGTTCGGTCCTCGATAAACTGCTGCAGCATCGCGTCCCTGTTGACTGGCTTGACTTCGAAGCCTTCGGAGCCTCGCCGCACCTTCACACCTTCTCCAGCCTTCCCGCCATACTCGTCCTCACTGGAAGATGCAGGGTCGTAGGGTACGACAGCTTCAGGCTCGCGATAGTCGGGGTGGTAGGGCGGTACAGCAGAGAATGGGCCATCATGGGCTGTGTGGCGACGGCGGGTGTTGGAGGGTTGGAGATAGGGATTGATAGAACCGTTCTCGTATGTCCACGGGCTTGCGGGGAGTTGGAACTTGTAGTTGGGGTCGTGTTCAGGCATGGGCTGTATCCGTGAGGGGTCCTCGGGCGGCCAGGTTTCAGCGTTGGGGTCTGCACGAGCGGAGGTTAGTAACTAGGCTAACAGTACACGACGAGAGTATAAGGGGATAGGAAGGACCTAATAAGTGGTGGCAAAGGGGGGCGCATAAGTGCTTACATCACAAGGGTATCCATTGGTCGCCCACCTAGATGCGACCAGCGCATTCACGGCTCGAGCGGGCGTTCATGGCCGTTCATATAGACATTGGGAAAAGCCCGGGTATTGAGCTCGATCCACTTACCGTCGCCTTCGGCGAGCTCGTACTTCAGACCGGTCCCCCGCGGAGGAGTCGGCCAGCACCAGAGTAACGGTGAATTCCCGAGAATGGAGCAGATGTTGCGCCATATACCCAAGTTCTGCATTGACACGGTCAGTAGAATGCCTTACTGGATGGGTAGGCCGCATACATAGGGAAACTTGATCTATGAGGACGGTGTCAGACGTGACACGTAGCTGCAAGGAGGGAAATGCGTACTTCATGTATCCTGCCACGTCGTACTAGAGTAGCCACCTTGTCCTTCTCCCAGCCCTCGATGGTGGTCGTGTTGGTTGACATCAGGTAGAAATGATAGAGACTATTGCGACCAGTCAATCAATGTTGCGCGGCTGATTGTATACACATACCTGAAACCCCCGACGGCAAACAAGACAGGGATACATGAGACCATGTTCAAGATGATGAAGATCATCTCTGTGCTCTCGAAGTTCTCCTGCAGAAACGTCAGCCATAATTACACATTCAAACGCGCACGCGTACCCAGGTTTGCGTGGCGGCATAGATGCGTCTTGCGACCATGGCGAAATGATATGTACATGCCAAGTCCACGTAGAAGAGGAATCTAATAAAGTACGCGTAGTTGTTATGGCCGACGCAGTTGTTGATCCAGGGACAATGGTGGTCTACGTCCCTCGCCGTCAAGACCAGGACAGCGCCACCAATGGTACTACTCACCCATACGTAAGACACAGCTGAATGTGAGTTTAAGTATGAGATACGCTACAATTGTTCTGTAGACGGTGACATACCGTTTACACTGCTTACAATGGTGTGCACGGGGAGGCTTGTACTCTTCACACGTCCGACAATATCTCGGTCCACGAGTGAGCTTCTTCACTTCGTACCCATCGCCGTCCTGGACATCCGGTTGCTGCAGAAGTTTGTTCAGTACATTTGACGGTCGGAGCGCAATTGGTATGACGCACCCATCCCCGCGGAACTCTCCCCGGGTCAGTTGAGGCGCAGAGCCGGTAATTCCATAGCACCATGAACACCAGAGCACTACATAAGAATGGTTAGTACAGGGTTCCTCGCTAACTAATGGGTGGATCTCACTTGAAGGGGACAAGGAGCGAGATGAGCTCAACGGAGAGTACGCTTCCATACCAAGGCCAAATGACGAAGATTTGCGACGAGTAGCCAATGAAGCAGATAAGAAGGGTCACAAAGATAACAAACAGATTCCCCAGTAGTTCGCCCATGCGAGCAGAAGAAAATCAAGGCTCGAGCCTGCAGTCGCCAAGACAGGATAGAAGAAGAGGGCGAAGGTGCGGAAGCCCCGCCTGAGACGCGTAGTAAGTATTACGGGCATGACACAGATCGCAGCACAGACGCCCGTCGTGCGACGACTCTTTCCTCCCGACCATCACCCCGCACGCACCGGCAGGCTGCTAGAATAGCCCCTGGTGGCCACTTCAGATGTTCGCTAGACATGCGCGGGCAGTGTCCCTGTCGCGGGCATTCGTCCGGTTCAATTCTTCCGTTGCGCCCTCTGCCAGCGCAGAAACGGGGCAGCCGGCTACACACAAGCGGCCTAGCATCCCTATGGCCACGTCGTTCGGGGACATTGAAATCCGTACGTTGGCCCATGCATTATCATCATCACCGGTGGTTTGTTGATCGTCCCCATAGGCAACTTGGGCAAGAGCAATGCTGGTATGGACTTGCTCGGGTCCCTAGGGCTCGAGGGAGGCACCGGTCTGGCTGCAAGACTTGCTGCGCGCCGAAGGCAACAAGGGAGCGAGAACGATGGCGTGGCAGTAACACCTAGTGCCGATGGCACTTCACGCCCACGCCAGCGTTTTGAATCCTCGGGCGGGCAACGTTCGAACGGAGACAGGCGGGCATCTACGCCTCGGGGGGAGAGGAGACGCGATGACAACGCACGAGCACAGGGCAGGGGCGGGGCGGGCCAACCGCAGCGAGGCGACTACAACAACCGTGCGTCGAGGCCGCAGAGGTCGGAGCGGCAGGGAGGATACAAGCGAGCCACAGCAAAGTCCTCCGAGATTGAGAAAGATGGTGAGGCTTCTGAAAAAGTCAAGGCCCCCCGTCCGCGCGTGCAGGTCCACGTCCAGGATGACGGTGGCAAAATCGCAGTCACGACGTCAGAACTGGACAAACTGTTCGCCGGCACACTCTCCTCGGATCCTACAGCAATCACCCTAGCTGCCGTGAAACCTCGAGCGCGAAATCTTCAAAACGAGAACGTTGCTCGCCGAACGCAGCACATCCTGGAGAAGCGCGGAGGCGACTACTCGCTATACCTTCCTGCGGACTTGGGCACGACGTTCCCGGAGCAGCTGGGGCCCCTCGGGTCAGCGAGGCTGGTGATGTGCCATCGGCCCGACGTTGGGCTCAAGTCGCGGGAGAGGCTGTTGGGCGCTGTGCAGAGTATGGTGGTGAACAAGGTGGTTGAGAGCCTGCCTGCGACCGATGCTTAGACGTAGACCAGTGCGCTAGGGGTGTTCATGACATACAATACTGAATACATACGGGTATGTGATAGGTTCTTACACCCTGCCTAGCCTATCTGCCACCAAAGTCAACTGGTCATCCACAGGAACTACCGTACGAGAATTATAGGAAAATAATGGTGATGCGATGCATTCCAATGGTCATGCAAGCGGTCTCAGTCCCAGACGTTCGTCTGAGTGAGATGCAATAGATATGCTGCCATATGAGCACCTCACCCGCTCTCGCGACTGAAGCCTTCCGGGCTTGCCACTTCATCCAAGGAAGGTTGCCTGCTCGCCAAAGCGGCGGAAGTGACAGACTCTTGCTTGAAGTCTCGCGACGAGCTTCTGTACGCATACGGCCCGCCGTTCTGGTCGACAGAGGGGTCGTCGTGCTCCTCCGACTGCGCCTCCTGATCGAACACCCACTCCGGGATCTCGAAGTCGCGCATCAGCTCCAGCTCGGGCGGCACCCGCGCGCCGAACGCAAGCACGTTCCGCTGCGTCTTGCGCACATTCGGCGCGGCCGAGTTGCGCAGCGCGGCCACCATGAGCACGCACGTCGTCTGCTCCGGTTTGCCCGCCGCGCCCGCGTATGTCGCGAACTGCCGCGAGCCCGGCGAGTCGAGGCGCATGGGCCGCACGGCGCCTACTGAGATCGACTCGCCCTGGCTCGGGACTGTCTTCCCTGCGTGCGGGTGGGTGAAGGGCGCGAGGCTGTCTGTGCGCGGGCGCTTTTTGGGCGGGCCTTTCGCGGGGCTCGCGCTCGAGTGGTCGTCCCCTTTCGGGAGGTACCGCCCGGTGGGTCCGCGCGGGCGTGGAGGCGCGGAGGCGGTGGTGAGGATGGATGTCGCTGCGATTGGGACCGTCTTGGTTGGGCTCTGGAGCCTCTCGTCGTCCACCTTCCGTGCGAGCGCAGTGGCGGACTTCGCAGCCTTCGCCATGAATGGCGACAGCGTACTCTGCGTGTGCTTTGTCCTCTTGATTGATTTGGAGAGCGGGTCTTTCGCCTGCGCCGGTGTCCGGACAGAGAACTTGATTTTGAGCTTAAGGCCCTTCGAGCGCTGCCGGTTGCGCTCGTCCATGTCCACCTCCGACTCGCCCGACTCGTCGTGGTAAGATGGTCGTCGCGGCGACACAGGCTCGTCCTCTACCTCGGACTCGTCCAGCTCATCCAGCTCCTCTTCCTCCTCTTCGACTTCCTCGGCCTCCTCAACCTCGTCCTCTCCTTCCTCGACGTCGGAGATGGACCCCGCGAGAGCTCGCTCGATAGTTGCGCTCTCCACCCTCGTAAATCGCTTCCCTGAGGACTTTTTGTCGGGGTTGAGGAGGGTGCGGTATCGCTCCTCTAGGCTGCATGCGACAGCCAGCATCTCCTTCCTCCGCCGCTCGCCCTCGGGTGCGTGCGGGTGCGGGTGGAACAGGCCACCCTCGGCCATGTCCCCGTTCTGTTCATCCACTTCTGGGTAGCCGTCTGGCGGCGGGGAAAAGTCGGACGTGGGGAGGGTGAGGAACGCGGACGCGTCCATCCCGCGGAGCTGCTCGATGCGCTCCTTGAGTTTGTACTGCTCGTGTTTGAGCTTCTCCTTCTCGCGGAGGCGCTGCCGCTTCTCGAACGTCTCATACTTGCGGTGCCGCTTCTCGTAGGCCGCGTCGGACGTGTCCGTGGGCTCCTGTCCGTGAGCGGGCGCGGTGCGGGCCACAGAGAGTAAGTACAGGGCACCAGCAAGATGAGGAGGAGGAAGCACGAACGTCTTCTGCCACTCGTGGCCGGAACCGCCCCCCGACGCTGGCGTCCTCGTCTAGCTGCGTGAACTCGGGGGTCTGGATGAGCTGCTGCTCGCGATACGCCTTCTGGACCTCTGGCTGGTCGAAGTAGCGGCCATACGCGTGCGTGTTGATCTCGGCCTCGAAAGAGGGCGCGTCAGAGGTGGAGGGGACGAGGGCCGAGTTGGTGGTGAGCAGGAATCTGGTGGTTGCGGGGATAAGGGGTTCGTTCTCGACTGCGGTCAATGAGGAAAGTGAACCGAAAACATAAACAAGCAAGACATACGTCGTCTCCTCAGTGTGTCCAGTATCATTGCGTCTGTTTCGCAGCTCCCGACGCCAGGGCCGCCCCGACGCGCGCGTGATGGCAAGACGCGCTTGGGAGGAAGCGGGGTCGACTTTTTCGGCGAGCCATTGGCGGCTGCATGTGGTTGCGACGCGTGTTCGGCCGCATTGGACGGCAGTGGGGTCGTTTGCGGAGTGGTGGTCATTCGAACGGTGTGGCTTTCCCGGTATTGGTGGTCGTGAAGTCAAACACGGAGGCTCTTCTGAGCGCTGAGAATCTGGCGGGAGTGAATAGGCCAAAGGTTATTGTCCCGTGGCCTTTATCTGAGATTTGAAGACAAGGCGAAGACACAGGGGAGACCGGCAGGACGAGCGCGTATGAGGCACAGGGCGGGCGATCCATGCCTATTCTGGCGCGTCGGGATTTCCCATATATGGACATGATGGGACGAGCGGTCCGGATGCCGCGGAGTCGCCGCGGACAGAGCATAGTAATTTCTGACGAACAAACGTACCCAGTCGTCGAAAATTGAGACACAGTCACGCGGTACTTGAGCACACATAAAAGTCGATGATAATCAACGAAATGCATGGCTGCACATTTTATTGCTCAACGATGTCAACTATGAGGCGCTCCTGGGTCCCCATCTGCAGAGCCCCAGCCAGGGTTCCAAGACCCGTTACTGGACTCGTCGCCCATCGGGCCGGTACTATACCCCGCGTTTCCATAGGGCGCGTACTGGTTCGCCTGCGCGAACCCATAGTTCATCGCGAAGGCGGACGCAAAGCGGGGGTTGATGTGCGGTTGCACATACTGGTTCTCGTATCCTCCGTACCCATGCCCAGGGTAGTCATACTGCTGCTGCGGGGGCGGCACGTATGGGTCGCCCCAGCCGCCACTGCCGCCCATGTCCGGGTGGTATGGCGCGTCCGGCGCCATCGGCGACCCGTCCGTGTACTGGCCTGTCGCACGCGCGATGGCCAGTGAGGTGGGTGACAGTGGACGGGGCTGCGAGGGGTTGTATTCGTCGTGGGACGGGCGCGGTTGGAAGCCCCTGTCGCTGTTGGACCATGGCTGTCGGTCGTGCCCCCTTCCGCGGCCGCCTCTGCCGCGCTCGCCGCGTCCACGCCCGCGCCCGCGACCTCGGCCGCGGCCGTAGTCGTCTCGCCGCCCTCGTCCTGATGCGTTATAACGGCCCCGTGAACGCCCGCGGCCTGGAGTGTAGTCACTGCTCTCGGACATGTTGTCCTCAACATCTTGACGAGGCGGCACGGGCGGGAGCACTGCTGTGGGTGCCGCATCAGGAAGGCCATAGTTATCCGAATAAGGGTCGTCGTAGGGCATAGGGGCAGGGCGCGACGGCCCTGCGCCATAGTCCAGGTCATCGTACGGGTCCCGTCCGCCGTATGGAGCATCTTCAGCCATGTCTGAGTCGCGTCTCATCGAAGGTACGGGTGTTGTATGCCTCGATGATACGACCGAACGAGACCGGTGTCTACACGGAGGTAAGTCAGTCTTCTACGACACCTCTAGCCCACTCACCTATCCTTCCTTGCCCGCTTGGCGGCAGCCTCTGCCTCGTCATCGGAGTACTCCAGCTCATCCTCTGCAGGCTCTTCATCATTGATGTTACTCGCATCAGAGCCCCTGAGGCTTCGCAGGGCTCTCACGAAAACGAAGTTGCTCCGCTCCGGGACGTGGAACACAGCTTTTGAAACTTGTACTTTCTCCGGGTCGATAGGGTAGTGTTCGTTGAACTTCACCTGATATAGAGGTTGTGCAGTCGGACCAAATGTCTCGTAAACCTAGGAGAGGCCTCGTCAAGAAATGTACCGAGGGGACAGGAGGGGACGTACAAAACCTAGAACCTTCCTGTCTTCGAAGACAAGAAGCGTATCAGAATCGAGTGCCCTCTCAGATGCCCTAGTCACCGTATCCGACGCAGAGCCCTTGACGATGACGACCTTGTCCACTATGCTCATGACCTCTCCGACCTTCTCGAGAGCTTCATGCGGGCCGACCTCCTCAATAGTGGGGATAACGATCGCTGTTTCTTCGACCTCGTTTTTAGTCCGTACTTGCGCAGCAGTTATGACAGGCCCTTCGTCCGCGTCGTCCAGGTCCCCTTCGTCTGCTGCTGCTGCTGCTTTTGCTATGCCCTTTTTGCCTACGGCATTGTCATCTGAGTCTGAATCGGACGACGAGTCCGAGTCGCTGTCAGAGGTAGATTCTGAAGGTCTGACATGATGGGTAAGTTAGCAGATAGACACCTGGACAGACCGTACGTACCCGGATGGCTCCTCCGCCTCGTCTAGCCCAACCAGTATGTCTGCCTCCACTTCTTTTTCGCTATCTGCATCGCTGCCTGAGTCGTTATCATCATCTTTTGGGGCACCAATCTTCTGTGTCTGTGTGGCTTCTGTAGGGGGTTTGCTGAGAGAAGGCTCGGGTACCAAGTCACCGATGAGGTCCTGAATAAGCAGAAGATCCTGGGGAACGTTCGAAGGGGCTTTGAATGCAATTCCGCCCTCCATTCCAGTGCAAGACGACTCAGTCAACTTCTTGTAGACAGTGAAGAGGTTAGTGTGTCAGGAGGGGGAGGATCATCAGCTTGACGGAGTTGGAGGAGAAATTGTCGGAACCGCTGGTCTTGTGGCTGAGAGCAAAGTGAAAGAAAGGGTCACGTTTTCTGACGCGGGTACGACACGCGCTCGCTGCCACCGCATCCGAGACTCGGAGTCGAGTCCGCCGCCACGACCACCGTCCACGACCCCGCAATGCTCGCAGTCAAGAGGGCAACCCGCTGCGCGTTTAACTCTCGCCTTTACACCACGGAGGCTCCCAGAAAGTCGCTCAAGGAGCTCGTCACCGAGGTTAGAAGCCATGTCGACGTATCACCCATCCAGGCCGGGCAGGCTCTTCGGGCCTCGGACATGGACGTGTCGAAGGCCCTCGTTTGGCTCGAAAGGTTCCGCGCGGACAACGCCGTCAAGAAAGCTGCGAAGGTCGAGGGGCGCACCGCGAACGAGGGCATGATCGGAACCACCGTGCTCTCCCCCGGCGCGACGGGCGCGAAGCCGGGCGGTGTGCGCGCCGCGATGGTGGAGCTCAACTGCGAGACGGACTTCGTCGCACGCAACGACCTCTTTGCGGAGCTGCTCGACGATATTGCGCATACTGCAGCGTTCATGAGCGAGCCCGTCGACTCAGACAAGTTCTTCCACCCCTTCTCGCTTGACGTCCTCCATGATGCGCCCCTCCTCTCGCAGAAGAACCCAGAGAAAAACGGGAAGCAGACAATCTCGGATGCCATGCGTGACCTCACGGGCCGTGTAGGCGAGAAAATCTCGCTGCGCCGTGCCCTCACTGCCGTCCGCGACCCGTTCCCGTCGTCTCAGCGCGACATCGCTCTCCGCATCGCGTCGCGCGTACACCAGTCAGTCAACAACCCGAGGCAAGGGCGGATCGGCAACCTCGCTGTGCTCGCGCTCAAGTCTCCTCGTCTGGCGGAGGTCCTCGCGAAGGCAGACTTCCAAGACGAGCTCAACAGGGTCTCTATATCCCTCGGAAACCAGATCATCGGCTTCCAGACAACCTCCATCTGCTCGCTTCCCGGTATACAGGATGAGGGCGCGCTCTACGACCAGCCATTTGCTATGTACATGGGTGAAGGTAACGACCAGCTTGTTCAGACGTTCCTGCGCAACTGGGCCGTGCAGCACGGCTTGGTCGACTCCAGCGAGCAGGAAGGCGGCGTAGAGGTACTAGACTTTGCAAAATGGACGCTGTCCGAGACCAGTTAGATCTACTGCACACTTCCGCTATAGCCGCAACACCCCCACTCATGTATCGGTAAGTCGTGCATGCGTTCAAATTTACGCGCGTTAATGTTGCGTGGATGTAGTACACTCCTGCCGCCCTATGCCGGGCATTACGCAAGTATAATCACACTACGCTAATACGATGCCTGCGCCACTACTCACCATTCCCTGGCACCGCTATTCTCTATGCATATATGCCTCCGGTCATGGCGTCTCCTTCCAATACAATCGCGGCGTTCCGCGGAACGCCGTTCGATTAGTCCAGCCTACGTGTTCAAGACCAAGATCCCGAGTGCATCGCGGGGAAAAGCCACCGGGCTGGGCAGTCAGTGAAAGCCTCTAGTATCTTCGTGAGTGGTATTCTCGCGTCCACCAGAGACACTGTCCGTGACTTTCAACGAGACCAGTTTCTGGGTAGTCACCAAAGACGCTGCAGGACGCATCAACAAGTCTCAGTAGTGCGAACCTAGCTTGACAGCGCTACCCACCACTCACTCCGACCACGGCCGGTGTTCCGTTGGCATGTGCGTACGAAGCATCCTGGGAAGTCAAAGAATATTGCTTTGGTGCTCCACGTCCATTCTTCCGACCTTCAACTTACAACCTTGGCGGTGGTAGCGCCGTTGGCACATGAGCAGGCTTCTGAACTGTACTACGACCGCGACGCCACTACCTGTGGGGCATGAATGTATGGCGGCATAAGACCGCAATTGGGATCCAGGGTCTGGTCGTTATTGAACGCGTCCTTGCGCACTATAACGCGCATGATCATGTCTCCCGATTGCCTGTCTCGAAGGGCGCACCTAGGCCATTTCCTATCCTACCCAGCTCAAGAAGCTGACTACAAGGTACCGTCCCGAGAGGTCGAGAAGCTCACGTTAATTAGACCGACTATGCAACAAGACGCGTCCTTGCGCGACATACATTATTGGTCGTCATCCGTTTGGTCATAGCTGTAAGGTTCCTTCGGACTCATAGACTCCATCAATTGATTTCTCCTTGCTGTCTAGCGGATGAGGGCATGCACTGCGCAATCCAAGGGAGTTTCCACGCTCCACGCTACGTCCGAGGTCTATCCTCCGATATGAAACCCGGGCCATGCTCTTTTCCGAATATTGGCGGGCAGCATGTCCTAGTCTACCGCTCGCCAGCTTGTCTTCTTAGCACCCTCATGCGCTTTTAAGTATACGCAGAGGAGACCTCAGTGCCACTGACACTGACAGAGGAGGTAATTAGAACCCAGGGCTCCGCGATCGCCTGGGATCATCCCCATCCTTCTTTGGCCGCGGGGCCTTTGCTTCCCCCTCCGCCCGGCCATCTGATCAGCGCCGTAATGCGGCGGCCTTCGCGAGCGCCGCTCCCGCTCGAATACTTATGTGCTGGGCAGCAGCTAGCGCACCGCCGCTGTGTGCCACCATCATTCTCGCCGTGACGACCATGGCTAGTGCGCTGCCGAACCTGAACGACACGCTCGGGTGCACGTTCATCGGGATCCTCTTCGAGATCTTGTAGGTCCCTCGCGTCCGCTAAGCGAGCTGTGGGTGCTGATGGGAGCGGGTGGCGGCGCGATATCCGTTGTCCGTTGGGCGGGATGTAGGTTCTACGGGTTTTCGTGCGCTCAGACTCAGTACTATTTCCACGAATATCCGAAAGACAAAGCCTACCTCAAGATTTTTGTGCGCCCCACCAAACCTTTTCTCAATTACTGGCTAACATATACTCGCAGGTGGCCTTCCTCTGGTAAGTCTGACCACCGGACGGCCATCCCCAGGGAAGACTAACACCTAGAATCGGATTGCAGGTTAGTCGATACCGCTCGGACGGCGCTGGATATTCAGGTCCGCCTCTTCTGCCTACGACGACCATGTCGCCTAGTAAACCCCCAACTTTCTGTTCGTACACAGTACATGTGGGTGTTTATCGTCGCGGGACATGCCAATCCCGCTGCTCTTCTATGGGTCCCAAAGTAAGCCCACTGCCTCATCTAGCGGTCACTGGTGTACTCAGCACCTTTATACTAGGTCTTTCCTGGTACGTATGCGTCTACGATCATGAGTCGCCATGGCGCAGAGTATTTATGCTGCTATGTGGGCAGGCAGAATTTTTCCTGGCTGTGCGTAGTACAGTGTAGAGCTTGAGAGCACTCCCTGACGAGTAGTTGCAGTCTCTCACTATGGTCGTCGTGCAGTTGTACGCGGCTTCACGCCTCTTCCAACTCTTGATAACTGATGTCCCCTCGTAGGTATTTCATCCGATCGATCTGGCTCTGTGAGTACTATTTTTCCTTTTGGATAGGGCTGTACTCACATTGCGTAGTCCTACCCGGCATATGGTACCGATGGCCACTGACGATCACCGTTGTGAGTACCTGGAGCGTGCTATCTGTCTTTCTGTTCTTAAATTGAGCTGCGTAGACCTTACTCGCAATCTTGTCATTTGGTGAGTATTTCTCTGTCGCGGGGACCCTATGGGCGCTGATGGCCTATTAGCGGGAGGTACAGGTATGTCCACAAGATTTGATGATGTGGGTGCGTTAGGGTGACAAACCTCCGCTTGGGAAATCCAGCCACAGTATGGAAGTTGTGCGTTATCGCTGTAATATGCGCGGACCTTGTCTCATCATTTCCAATTGCAGCACGCTCGACCCTGGCTATGCCGCGAGCATTGCGGCTGCTATTGTAAGCCCCGGTCTGTGCGTTGTATGCTGGACGCTTCGCTGACGCAACACATGACTGTGCGTAGGTCACTGCGTCCATCCAGACTGTAGCCGGTTTTGTGACAGATGTATACATCACCGTCTGTCTCACGTGGATCCTGTACGGTAGGAAAACCGGCTTTACGAGGTAAGCATGTCATGGTACTCATTCAATTGCAGGGGAAGCTGACGCCTTCTCAAGTACGGATACGCTTATCACGAAGCTGGTCATGTACGCGATACACCGAGGGGTGTTTACGGCGTGCGTATCTCACGCCTCAATATCCGGTATCAATGACTTAGCGAGACTGGTGGCGGCGTAGCCTACTGCAATTACTCCATTTTGCGACGGTAAGAACCCGCAAGGAAGATATATTGCAAAGCCCCAGCACTCACTTCATTCCTGGCATCAGTACATCGGTACAATACAGGACGGCCCCAACATGCTCATTTGGTCACTATTCCACTTTCCGGGGAGCAAGAGTGCGTATTATGGATACCCTTTAACACCGGCGGCGCTGATTCGGTATCTTGACCTTGCAGTCTATGTCAACTCCCTGCTTGCTATGTACGTCGTTTCATTTAACCCTTTGCGTCATGAAAGCATGCTGATCCCGACGCGTCACAGACTGAATGTACGGCATTGGTTGCGCGAATCGCACTGGGTGGAAGAAGTACGGCTGGACAGTATAGGCAGGCTGGCGAGCATAAGGTGCGCTGCAGCGGAGCGGAGGCCCGTCGGGCTCAGTGCTGACGGTTGGCATGCCTCCCTGCTCGGCGTTCCCCTCCGTCACTCCCAGGTTCACGGTACCTGCGCACCGGAAGCGATCGAAAAGCGTTACCGCAGAAAGCCAGGCACGCTCGAGCTCCACTTGCTCGTCTAACTTGGCAGTCAAGCTGGCGTGCCCGAGGTACACAGAAATGGCGCCACTGGTAGCATAACTCGCGCTTGAAGCGTGCGATAACGAGTGCGTTCTTCGACGAACGAGGCCGTTACTACAATGAACCTCGTGTTCGTTTGCATAATAGCCCCTTTCTCACTCAAATTAGCGATGTCGAGGAGAGCCGTCGTAGCGCCCTTCATTGAAGAGATTCACGATGACTGATAGTCGTGAAGGAAGTAAGCATTATAGCATCTTGACAGCATCCCTGAACAGATACACCGAGAAAGGCAGAGGCGTCGGCCGAACCGGTCTCTGCCCCGAGCCTCGAAGATCTCGATCGCTGAAGAGCCTCGGGCTCCCCAGGTTCCCCGACTCTCCTTGCCTCCCTGTCTTCGACAGTGCTCAACAGAATTATACGTACCGCCGCCTGAACGAGCGCAATCGCATACCCGTCTTTCTGCATGTTGTCAGTGCGATGGGCGAAGGCGGTCACCGGGCGAGTTCTAGTCTGCCACCAAAATGCTTTCAGCCTGAGTACGCCGGCCATTTGGGTCAGACGCCGAGTGGCGTTCAATTAAAGAACATTGAACACTGGGCCGACGATTGTCCCGCTCGCCATCCACCCCTGTGGATCGTTCTCTGGGGTGCTGTACAAATATTCTGCCCAGACTTTACGCGCACTTATAACCCAAGGGTGTTTCTGTGGCGCAGCTTCAGCCTTGGGTCAAGTGCTGTCCTTACTACGCGAGTCGCCTATGCCAGTCATGTCCAGTCCACACTTAACTCTCAATGCCACTCTCGGTTGCATATTCATCGGGATAGTCTTCGAGGTTTTGTACGATCACTCTGTGTCCCCCATCGTTTGCTTGAGTTTAATCACTCCACTAGGCTTTACAGCCTCTCGTGCGCGCAGACGCAGTACTACTTTTACGAGTACCGGTCGGACAAACTGCAGCTCAGAGCTCTGGTGCGCCGCATTCTGCATTTCACCCTTCGAATGCTGATCATACCAGTTCTCAGGTGGCCTTTCTTTGGTTGGTACAGACACAACATGTCATATCGTGTCCATTTATCTCCTCTGCACGCAGGGCACTCGATACTGCACGGACGATTCTGGATATACAGGTGAGTAGTACAGCGGCACTTTAGCCAGACATAGTGCTCTCTAACAACCCCTTCGCCCATATAGTACATATGGCTTTGTATTGTAACAAATCACGCCAATCCCACTGCTCTGACTTTCAAGCTACCACCGTAAGTGCATTCTGCAGCCCACAGTAAGTTGCTTACGTCATATCCTCTCGTCATGCAGAGTATTCACGGTATGTCCCGAGTGCATCTCAGCTAAAGCGCGTGCTATGTAACTGATGCTCTTCAAGGCTGAGTTCATGCTTTCTGTAAGTCTCTTCCAGAAGACCCAACTATCGCTCGCTCAACGAGCTTCGTTAGTCTGTAACGGTTTTCGTAGTACAGATGTAACCATTCATTTCTCCACGGTTCGAATCATCTGATCACCCCGCTGCACAGCTACTTCATTCGAGCTATTTGGAGATGTACGCAGGAGCTTCATTTTGCAGTATGTCTGGTTTTGACTATTCCTGCAGTTCTACCTACAGCGTGGTATCGCATGCCCCTCATAGGTACCGTTGTACGTCTAAATCGGTTTTCCTGCCTTCATGCCTTCACCTCCTTGCAGCTCATCCTAGCCTCTCTCTCCTTCGGTGCGTCGACCTACTTTTTGTAAGCTGCCTCCTGCTGATACTCTGGACGTGCCTGTAAAGCCGGTGGCTGTGGTGTGTATCCATCCGTATCGCTGCCCTTCATCGCTGACATGGCCTCGTCACACATAGTCACCGTTGGCGAGTTGTAAGTGTACTTCAGACTACTACAGGCCCCTCTCTTAACTCTCCGTAACACAGCACACGCGACGCGCAATTCGATGCCGTCCTCGAACACTCCAAGGTACTGCCGGGCTCTCAGATCGCAATCCGTTGTGTAGCTCACTTAGTCTTGTTCGTCCAGGTCACGGCCTCGATGCAGACAATAACGGCGTTCATCGTCGACCTCTACATTGCGGTAGCGTTGTCGGTTATCCTTCGGGGAAAGAAGACCGGGTTTTCCAAGTACGTATCGATTCGTAGGTTTGACACCAGGGCGATCCATTGACGCAGTCGCTTCGAACAGCACCGACACTCTTGTCGGTCGCCTCGTCGCCTATGCGATATACAGAGGGCTCTTCACAGCGTGAGTATTCTGGCCGCCAGACAATAAACAGGTAAAGGCTCACTCTACCTGTTACAAAGAGTTCTGCAGTTGCTCCACTTCGTGACTGTAAGCTCAAGCCACTACAGGTGGTGGGCCGTTGGCTCACATGTTTTATCCCTGTAGTACGTTAGCACACTTAATGCTGGGGCGAGCAAGCTGATCTGGTCGGTGTTCCACTTCCCTGCGAGCAAGGGTGAGTCTCGTCGCCGCAGTTCATTTTTCCTCAACGACCTAACAGGTATTTTCCTTGCAGTTTACGTCAATTCCCTTCTAGCTCTGTGCGTCTCTGTCCCTGGAAATCGTACCGGGTATACTGCTGAACTAGGATTCAGCCTGAACGTGCGTCATTGGCTACGCGAGTCGCACTCCTCGGATGCAGTTCGTCTTGAAAGCCTGCGCGGTGGCATCCAGTACGTACCGCCTTACCCCTTCTCGTCGCCCTCCCCACTGAGCTTCCCCGGCAACAGAGTGCAACGCACGGGAGAGCTCTGGCGCTCAATCATCCGCACGGACCCGGGCGTGCTCGTCACGACGGAGACGCAGATCATGCAGGACGAGGACCGCCGCAGGCAACATGCTGAACAGGATGCTGACCCAGATAACAAGGTGGTCATATAGCGAAGTGTGTTGTCCGGGGCGACGCGAGTTGGGTGAAGGACAATTCCTGAAGTGTACATACCTATATGCTGTTCGGCGTGGTATTACAAGCGCGGGCGACTGTGCTGCAACTGCATCTCTTGGGCACAGAGAAACGAGACCATAAGACGGTCAGGTAAAAAGGCACCATGCCAAAAGGCCTCTGCGAGAAGACGAACAATTCAGTGATACTCTACCATCGGTGACTCGGATGTGGAAGGCGATCGCTGCGGCAATGTTGATGTTCCTGGACCTCTATTCTTAGTGTTATGTACCGTACAGAAGGTGTGAGCGTAACATATGCGACTATGAACTAAGATGCGACGAAACGAGGGGCGAGTGCAGCGTATTAGTAAAACAATGAATAGAATGCGTGCAGCGTGCGGGATCCAGACATGCATATGGGGGTCGGTGCATGTGTGGGTCGGTGCATGGGTATAGCTCCATGAGTGATGAGTCCATTAGGGCATACGAGCGGGTCGTGACAGAGCAACTGTTCGGCGTTCAACGCCTGTAAGAGCAATGGGTTCTAGTGCGGACCAGGGTCGAAAGTGGGTGGTCATTATGACGAGGGAGTGACGGTGATGGGCGGCACTGTCAGCGAGCGGTCGTCGTCATCATCATCATCATCATCATCATCATCATCATCATCATCATCATCGACGAGCAACGATGTCTCCACCTCGTCTTCGCTATCATGCCTTGCCTCGGCACCCTGCCGCATCGCGTTGAGCAGCGCAAAAGCGTCGCCGCTCACGTCCATCTGGGTCGACTCCCCGTCGTCTCGGTCGTCCGTGAGCGACGTGTCCGGGTCGATCTCGTCCAGCGTCTCGTCGCCGCGCCATGAGCGGACCTCCTCTGCGGTGAGGACCTTCGCTCCGGATCGCGGCTTCTCCACGAAGTCCTCCGGCTTCGTCTGCAGTGCCCGTTGGCACGTCTCGAGCAAGGTCTCCACCATCGCCTTCACTCGACGGTAGGGCTCATCGTCCTTACCCTCAATGATCTGGCGCTCCTCCTCTTCATCCTCCTCTCCCTCCTCCTCGTCCTCCTCCTCCAGGGTATCGTCATGCGGTAATGACGACTTGACCGCCCGATATGCAGGAGGCGGCAGTATGAGCCTCGACTCACGAAGCTTCCGCTTCAGCTCTCGAATCTCCTTGGCCTGCTTGTGTTTCTGCGCTTCCAGCGTCGCATTGATGGCAAGCAAGGATTTGTTCGAGATCTCCAAATCGGCAATCTGTAGACAAAGCACACTAAATGTAACGCCAAACACCCGACTCTCAAACTCACCTTCCGATTAGACTTCGCCTCATCCTTAACCTTCCTATCCGGATCCTCCCGCGGCGGCGGGCGCACCTTGGTGATCTCCTCGTCATCCCAACTCTCATCCTCACTCGGGGTCATCACGTCCGAATGCATATCTGACCCATCCATGCTAGCCCTCGCATACTTACTGTGTCCGTTGACCCGAGAGTGCACGGTCGGTGCTGTGCTACGGCTGACATCTGTGCCGTGTTCGTATGATACCGACGAGCGGGATGCGGAGGACCGTGATGAGAATGAGACGGTGGACATGGGCGGCGACTGTGGGGGTAAGGGGATGGCCGCGGGATCGACCTTCGCGGTCACGGTGTAGTTCCCGTACCTCGCGACAACATCCTCGAGCGATGCAAGAGGCTGATAGACATGCTTCTGTGTCGGACTATCCCCTGCTAGAGTCGAGAACGGGTGGCCCGAGGTGGGGACCGGGGACACATTGATATCGGCGGGTAGAAGCGGAGCAGCGAGAGATATGGAGGGAAAGGACGGTCCGCGGCTATGCACACTCGGTGACGTAGATGCGGGAGGGGATGTATGAGGGCTGCTGCTTGCTACACTGGATACCTTGGACTTGACACGCGCGACGACCTTCGTGGCAGGCGGGTGCGGTGACGAGAGAGGCGACGGGAGCGGTGACCCGTTCTCCGATGGTGACATAGGCTGTCTATGCGACTGCGTGCGGAGCTCAGCATGGGTAGGCGAGACGGTGAGGGATGCATGAGAGGATACGCTGCCCCTACGCGGTCGTCCTCCAAATGCTCGGGATGAGAGGGCAGAGTCTGAGGGGACCGTCGTGAGCGAACGCTGTCGTGACTCCGGACCAGTCGTTGGCGACTGCTGTGACAGCGGGCGTGCTGTGAGTCGCGACCTAGCTCCCGAGACACTGGTAGCGGATCCAGAATGTGGCAGCCCGGAGAGGGTCGGCTTGAAGGGAGAGGGTGCGCGCGCCGAAGGCGGGCTCCGCGCTGACGGTGCGGGGGACACGGTTCTAGATACTTGGATCTTGCGATTGACGACGGTCGCGCTGCTGTTGACTTTGGCCCTGGGTTTAATAGCTGGCGGGGATATTGTCGGGATGTGGGGCTTGAAGGGTGAGGGAGGTCGTGCTCTATCGTACTCTACTCTCGCGGTGACCTGCAAAGCCGTCTCAGCGCGCACAGCATGCAGGTCACTCGCGAATGCGAACCTTGGCTTTCGTCTGCCCCTCCATGATGAGGAAAGGACATGCAAAGGGTATAAGTTAGCTTACACAGCGGCGAGAGATGAGAGGACAGGAGAGAGGGAGTTGAGACTGAGCCGAGGTTGACCTGGGCCAAGCTTGTGGCGGTAACATCCGGCCCTGCCAGAAGCGGTAAATACCACGAGAGCAGCTTGCTCTGTCGTTCCCATTCGACGTTGCGAGAGTCGACAAGTCCTGTACTTACTCGTCGGCATACGTGGCTCCCACATCATTGAGACAAGGCGGAACAATTCCATATTTGACTGGTTCTAGTGGAAGTAACAGCCCACATGCAACACCCGACGACTTCTGTTCTAGACACGCTCTCAGTTACGCAAGGCCCTTCTTCACCAGTACATCCTCTACTACTTTCTCAATCATGCCTCTCACTGACTCACTTCCGCCTCCAGAAAGCGCGGCGTGAACGCTCTTCTCCACGAACTTACCCACCATGTCTACCTCAATATTGACTTTTGCGCCCACCGGCTTCTTGCTCAGCGTAATATTCTCTTGCGTGTGCTTGATGAGCATGACCCCGAAGGTACGCTGCTGGTCGTCAACCTGAGTAATGGTGAGGGATGCCCCATCAATAGCGATGTAGCCCTTTGGTATGATGTAGGGCAGGAGGGATGGCCTATCAGGCGTAGGCTCGGGAAGCAGGAAGAGCAAACGCAGGGATTCGCCATCTGGTGTGCGGTCGGCAACGGTAGCCGTGGTATCGACATGCGCCTACACAGAGAGTCAGTGGATGGGTAGGCTTTCAATCTACACCTGCTCACACACCTGCACGAAGTGTCCTCCGAACCGAACGTGCGCGCCCATCGCCCGCTCCAAGTTCACCTGGTCGCCAACCTTCCTCTCTCCTTGTATGCATGATGTCGTTGAACAAGGCCCAGCACAAAGCAATGAAGTTGAAACGTACCGAGGTCGGTTCTGTCAAGGGTCTCATTCGCCAGCCAGACCTTGAACCACCCTCCTCGTGCTTCCTTGTCGAACTCCGTCACAGTCAAGCATGCACCATTCACAGCGATAGAGTCGCCAATGTGGCAGTCAGCAAGTATCGGAGCCGAATCCGCGATGGTTAGGGTACATCCGCCAGCATCGAGATCGACAGAAGCCACGGTCCCGAGATGCTCAATCTATATTGACAGAGTATTTAACTGGGCCAGGTGTAGTATCATGGCCATGACAGCATACCAGACCTGTGAACATCCTCTCAATGTTGCAGCAATTCCAGCGAAGGAGGAAGGTAAGAGAATGAAGGCTCAGTCGAAAGAAGACACTGATATCGATCCTGATCTAGACGCCATGGTGGTGGCACGCTATATCGTGACAGTGACGAATCAAAGTGCATTCCTGCTACTTCCAATTCCTACTCAAGAACCTCTTGCGTGTACTGTATGCTACACAAACAGGTTCACTTGAGTTGCCACACTTCTATTATGTCTGAGTAAGTCTGAGTGCCATGGGCATTAACAAAGGCTTCTAAATTCATGAGGAAATCTTCAAGACATCATACCAATTGTTTATACCGGAGCTCACTCCTTTTCTTTCTAAGAGTATATCCCCAAACCCAAAATGAGGCGCAAAACGCTGTGCAATCACTTCTAGGATCTGATTGAGCGATGGTTGCATTTAGACGCCCGTATACAGACCAACACGATGCAAACTGGGTCGTAGTGCTAGTACAACAATCTGAACGCTTACGTCCTGTATGTAGAAAAGATAGACAACTAACACGACAATATCTCCTCGTCAAACCTCGTCAGGCTTTCTCCCAGACAACCTCGATACCGCGTGCTCAGGAAGGATGAAGCTCGCCACCGTACCGTTCCGTGCACCTGCATATCGCTTCAAGTGGATGACACGGTCCTCATACGACCCAACCTCCAACCCAAAGCGCGGGTCGTCCCCCTCGTCAGCGAGCCTCTCCCGTCGACGAACCGTCGCCGGGCACGCCGGGCAGACACTAGCGCTGAGCCCCGACGCGCAGTCTTCGCAGATGATGTGTCGGCAAGGATCGAGGCGGAAGGCTGCCTTCCCGTATACGCAGAAAACACATTCCGCCTGGGGCTTCGCTTCTCCGCGTGCGTCGCGCTCCGCATCGAGCGTCGCGACGGACTTCACTTTCGCCAGCCCGTATTCAATCTTCGCCGCAGGCACCTGTTCATCGTAGAATGTGAACCAGGGCGAGCCGTGCTGGATGTATGTCGCAGTGCTAATGGGAGTCGCTGGTGCAGGGAGGCCGGTCATCGCAGCGAAGTGGGCAGCGTTGATGACCGTGATGTGCAACCTCGTCGGCGTCGCGCTGTCATACGCAAATGGTGGCCATTGATCGCGGTTGATTTTCTGGGAGATGCGACCTCCAGCGGCGAATCCAGCCACTCCGTTTGAGGCACCACCCTGTTTGTGAGCACGCAAGTCGCCCCCGCCTCGCAAGCGGAGCACAAGGTGTAGAGTGGATCCATGATCAATATTGTAGTCTATTGCACATGTATTACCCGTGGAATTCAGCCTAAGAGCATGGCGGATGGGAATGCGTCTCACCAGAACAAGTCCTCCTATCCTCCAATTGTCGCCCAGCGAATATAAGCCTCTGCTGATCAGGAGGAATCCTTTCGGCGTCCTGGATCTTTCCTTTCAGACCGAGCATGGTATCAAAGCCATCCAGTGGTACGAGTATCTGTTTCCCCGTGAGGATCCTGACGAAAACTGTGCCCCGGGTTGGTCACAATCTCTGCATCAGGTGTAGGGACGTACACATACCAAATGGCTTGTCGATACTTTGTAATCGCATCATCGGGCAGGCAATGAGACTTTCTGATACAAGGGTGTCCTTCTCTTGAAGGTAAACAGACGTACTGCAGTTGGGATCGAGTATTGAAAGCGTGAGTATGGTGGACGACTGAGACAATTTTCCCAGAGAAGATATATCACCTCGCTGTGTCATGCATAGACAAGTGATCTCCTGGCCTCAAACCTTCTTGAGCCGGACTTTTCAGTCGGCTCATGGTTTTGTCGTTGCAATGAAAGGTAAACGTGGTCGGATGCGGCTTAAAGACATCAATCTGCATCCCACCAATATCCTGGGCATAAGGGAGGCAGCCACAGTGAATACGATGCCATTCAAGTCCGGCGTCTTGGCACTGACCTCGCGGCCAGTTACTTGGCTCTCCACGGTATATCCGTGGCCCAGAGGCATAGCGACAAATTCTGCAATGTTCACACTCGTAAGCGAACATCGTACTGGTAGAACACCTAAAGACTTACGCCGCACGACTCCAGGAGCAGTACAAACCCCATCCTATCCTAATTAGTAGCAGCATTGTTATATTCGCATCGAGGGAAATACATACTAGCCAGCTGCCGCGTCCATTCGTAAATTCATGATTAATGCATTCATCGGTGACTAGACCGAGACATACAGTTGCCCGTTCACCGTGTTGACCGGAAGATAATCCTGTTCTCCGGGTTGACCCGCCGTACCTTGAGGTTTTCCCGTCAAGGCATTGACGCCGCCGACAGACACTTTCACGGCCGCTCTACCCGATAGCGAGGCATTGGAGAAAGAGACCCACAACGCCTCGCGCTGGTACATAGCCTGATCCAGGGCATAGGTCATCGATAGGTCTCATATATCATACGAACGCGTCACATACAATGAACACTCCGCCTTTACTGACGACGGACTTCGGCAGTTTATCCGCGAAGTCTGCGACGTTGCTACCGACATGACGGTGAGCGCTCATTTGCAGGTGTCGTTCATCGAACAGGACTGACTAGACCTTGAATGCACCCATGTTGGGTGGTAAGGCGTGCATCTGTTCGTTGTCTACGGAAATGTCAAATGAGATGAGATAGGATGCCGCGAGGCTCTTACCGGGAACGCGTATGGTTCTTGGAGCGACAGCTTGAGTAGATTGCACACAAATGAATGACTAGACACGATCATACCTGCGAAGTTTGATGTTCACATTCCCGGCTATGATCTTCCTATCTTCGGGTCGAAGCTGAGCCTCACTAACGTATGCGTTCTCTGCCTGCGGTTCATCCTTAACACGAATAGCGGGTAGATACACTTTGTTATAGTAGTGAACAAACGGTTGATCGCTGGGGTATACTGCAGTCAAAACCTCCTGGAAACTGTAGCGAAAACATACATGTTGATCCTTCCGCCCTTTCTTGGGGTGAACTCAGAAGGTCCTTTCGTGACTTCGATTGGTTGATCAGCAGCCTGACATATGATAGCATTGGGTGCAGCAAAGCCTAAGAGATGTGGTAGCAGACAAGGTATCGGTGGGCTGGAAGACATGAATGAGGATATCCAAACCTCCTTCGACTATGCGCCGGCTCAGTTGTTCAAAGGTGAGCGGAAGTTCCAAGTCTTGGATGTGGAGTTTGCGGTCCTCGCCATTAACCCCGCTAACGGTGACATCTGCGCAAATCGCCGTTCGACGAGGTATGTCACTGTATGCGGGGGACGGGGAAGAGCCAGTGGTGGTTAGCAACATCTAGCCAACGTGGGGATGGAGACAGAGATACGAGCTATTTTGACGCGCATGGGCTGGCTTTTGAGCCATCCTACCGAGCGTCTGGCAGCTGGCTCGCGCAGACAGGCCGATTGGTCAAAGAATCGTTAAGCTCGATCCAAGACCGTCCGCGCAGCGATAGCATGACTGCATTTGATCTATGTATCGAATTTGAAGAACTCGTATACATTGCAGCTTCTGAAAACGCGTCTTCGCCGCGACAGCAGCTGAGAAAAGACGGTTCTCATGGTCATCAGTCCATACACCTGACGCGGTGAGGAAGCGCACAAGCTTCGCGGAAGTCTTTCAGTGAATACTGCTGCGAGCCTCTGCTAACTCACCCGCACCATTGGACGATCAAATCAGGCCGTTAACGTTATGCGCAGAAACGGGGCAGTGAATCGTGTGTGCGACAAGGCTGATGCGGACCGGTCATGATCAGGATCCACAGCTGCAGCGAGCGGGGATCAGGGTATTCGCCCGATAAGTGTTGAGGCTGGAGGTTAACGATGAGGTAGCAACACGTCTGCTATGTTTGGGTCAGCGTTACAGTCCGTACGATATGAGTATGGGCCCTAGTACCTATATGTCCAGACAACGTTGACTGGGCTATCTGCAGCTGCGGCATATAGAATTCATATAGAAGAATGATCATGATGAGGGTGGTGAGGGAAAGAAAGAAAAATGCGACGCGCGCCGCTGTCTTGAACTGGGAGGCGTGATCGCGAGGCGGAGTTCAGCTGGGCAGTCGTGGCTGAGCGCTGCCACAGTGCCAGGTCTGCGTCCGTCAATAAACCGTTTCCCTCGGACAAATACATCGCTCGCCATTCAACTCCTCAAACTATTCTATTGCTGCTTCCCCACCACCTCGTCGCACACCCGCAACACCATGAACGGCACACACACCGCCCGGCATGCCAGACCAGCCCAGCCGGGTGTCACTCCGCCTGCACCAGCTGCTGCACCGCCCGCACCTCCGAATCACACCCCGAACCACACTCATACGACAGCGAACAACCGTCAGGTAAACGGCCCTACGACAAATGGCACTCATCCACCCGCGCAGAGGGGTAAGAAGAAGGCTGCTGAACAGCCGGTCGATCCTTCACAAATGTATGAAACCTTGAAGAACCGGATCGCCGCATTAGAGGAGGAAGAGGTGCACGAGGAGGAGGAGGAGCGAAGGTTTGGTGAGTGGCACATTGTTCTTTGCAGTGGCACAGTTTGGATTTACAGGTCACCAGCCGAGGAGGCACAGAACTCGGTCTCGGGGATGGGAGAGAATGCGATCCATGCAAAGTACATTGAGCTAGTGCGTATCAGTGCATCCTGTGTCACTGACCCCCCTAACTGTTGAGACCAGTTCGCCGAGTACAAACGGCTGGAACGAGATCATGCGAAGGAGAAACAGAAGCTGGCGAAAGACAAGGATGCAGGCACGTTTTTGCTTTGTACAGCTGCATATGCCATCTTATGTTATGTTATCTCTGAAGCCAAGAGCCAATTGACGAAGGCCAACCAAACGAAGACGAAGATGGAGAGTCTTGCACGCGAGTTGCAGAAGGTAATTCCGCGTGGCTGGCGTGTCCGTCCATCTTAACGCTTTCCGCAGGATAACAAAAGGCTACGGGTGGGTTTCCTCTGCTTGGACACGCATCCGAGCGACGGCCCTAGGTGCTCATGCGCCACCGCAGGAGGATAGCAAACGGTTAGCAGTGTGCGTAGAGGAAGCACAGGAAGAGGCACGTTCCCACCGCTTCCCCCCTGTGCGTACTTACCGAGGCACCCCAGATATTGCAGATGAAGAACGACATGGCGAAGCGAGCCGAGCGGGCGAAGATCCAGGAGACGAAGTACCGCGAGACGCCGAACATCGTCGTGCGGGTGCACTGCAAGTACCGCGCGGAGCTGTACTTCAAGATCTCGCGCAAGACGAAGCTCGCCCAGCTGTTCAGCGCGTGGACGGAGCGAATGGAGTTCGGCACCGTCAAGGGCGTCAAGACGGGCGGTGCACCGACGCTGCCCTCGAATAGCACCGCGCTGTCGACGAGCGCGACGAGCTCGGGCGCCGCTGTGAGGAAGACTACAATGCAGTTCATCTTCACGCATGCGGGGCGGGGCTTGGAAGCGGACCAGACACCGGAGGAGGCGGGGATCGAGGACGGCGACGTCATCCTGGCCGTGGAGATCATGGATCTGACGGAAGGGCCGGGTACCGAAGAGGTGGTGAGTGGTTGATCGCTCGGATGCGCTAGCTGAGGACCGACGCGAACGCTGCCAGGACGAGCCGGAGCCGAGGCGCCAGAAGCTGAAGAAGGAGTGGACGGAGGATCCAACGGAGTACGTGTGGTGACCTTCAGTGGGCATGGGTTACTCACATCAGTGCAGGGCGAGGAGGACGATGGAGGAGATATTCGACGGCGTGTACGTTCCTTTGCTGTTGCGTGGCCAACTCACATCCTGACATTGAGATTAGTGTCCGGGAACGCCTGAAGGAAGTCCTCCGGCAATACGAGCTACGAGAGCGGCACTTCGAGTGTGTTATCCGCTCAAAGGAGCTCGAAGTCCTGCTCTCCCGTGCGCGTGCGGCAGAGCAGAAGCAGCTTGCGGAGGGCCAAAATTCACGGGCTGAGAAGCTCGAGGAGCAGGTGCGACGTGCGATCTTATGCTACTACAGTGCCCGTACTGATCTGCGGCACAGGTCAAACAACTGCGCAAAGATCTCGAAGACGTCACAGAGCAGCAGTCGGTGCTTGTCAATAAGTTGTGGGCTTGTTGTCACGAGGTGCGTTCCAACGTTGGGATGTGCTACCCATCTTGTCTGATATCTGCCTCAGTCGAGTGCCGCGCGGATGCAACAGCTCTTTGTCTCCCTCCGGGAAGAGCTAGACACCCGTAAGTTCACGTCGTCGTGTTCGCTGCAATCGATTCTTGATCCTTGGATATAATGCTCACTTCCCTCGAGTAGGGTGGAAGCCAAGTTTGAACGGGACGGCTGACCGTCCACCGGATGGCGAGGCGATCTGACGCTTGGGGCGGCGGACGCGATGTATGGGTTGGAGAGGACACTAATTTTCCTGCATGTGCTTACCCAGCCCCTACGCTCGCATATATCCGCAATCACAAGTGCGGTAGTTGTCTCAGTAACGACGATACCCAGTGCACTATGATCATCATCAAGGATAGATTGTACGCTCGAAGGTATCATTATAGTCCGGGACACTACGCACAACATCCAAAACAAAGTCCTATGCGATGTCCGTGTCCAGATGGGCTAAGCTAGTCATACGGTACAAGTCCGTGCAGGCATAGAACCCGCCATTATCTTCGTTTCGCTCTTAGACTAGCGCATCCAGCTCCTCGACAGCCCCTACCGCGCCGGAACGAGTGAACTTCTTCCCCTTCACCGACTCCAGCCCCTCGCCGGCGTAGGAAACCAGCGGTGAGATCTCAATCTCAACACCCTCCGCCACGGCCGCGCTCGCACGCTCCAAGAACCGCCTGTGCTGCGAGAGCAAATCGCGACGGCTCGTCTCCGGGTCGTCGGAGCCCGTGCCGGGGGCGTTCTTGAGCGGGCTGAACTCCTCGTTCCGCGCGACCTCGAGGACGGCGAAGCGCTTCGTGAACGGGAACACGTCAAAGACGAACATCTCGAGCTTCATGCCGTTCGGCTTCGCCGGCCTGACCGTCTGGCCCTGCGCGTCGACGAAGGGAATCTTCTTGCGCGCGATGTGGAACGCGAGCTCGTCCTCGAACGTGCGCGTGCCGTGCAGAAACGCGGTCGTGTAGAAGTGGTTCACGATGTTCGCCGCGCGGAACGCGAGCTCGCCCGTCCTAGGGTCGCGCCGCTCCGCCTGCTCCTGCGAGATCTCCGAGTACTCGATCACGCTGTACTTGGCGCCGCGGCGCGCGACGACGCCGACGGACTCGGTCGGGTACGCCTTGGACACGACCTTGGCGGCGCAGTCGGCCTGCTTCTGGATGCAGTAGCCGACGAAGACGGGGTCCGCGACCTTGACGAGGCAGTTGTCCACGCAGTAGCTGTGGATGTATTGCACCTTGCGCTCGGCGAGGTCGGAGAGGACCGTGCGTGAACCCCCTGAGGAAAGCGGCTTGTGCAGGGCAGCGTAGAGACCGCCATTGCCATCCGGAGCTACGGCAACTTGCGAAGGGCTCTCGAGGATAACCTTCCCTTCGAGCGTAAGACACGGAAGCGTTCCTGACGGGAAGACACGTCAGCTTCGCTCGGTGGATGTGTCACTTTACAAGAATATGAGACGGATATGAAGCACATGTGAGCGGGAACTCAGGAAGAGTTTGTTTTCTGTGTCTATAAACCACATGCGTAGGCATGCTCCGTTCGGCGGTAACCGCATACACCCAATTCTATGTTAGATCACTCGAAGTCCCGTGTTCGGGATGGGGGTAGGCTGCATCGCACAAGGTTAATCAGGCATGAACGTACCTTGCTCGAAGAAGATCACGTTCTTGGACGAAAGCCCGAAGAACTTATGGCTCTTGAAGAAGGACTCCGTGGCCTGCCGAGTAGGTCCGCTGGTCATCACGTACCAGGGGATCACGACCGACCCCTTGGGCTTGCCAGTCTCCTGCTCCGCGACCGCCTGGAGGCGCGCGATCCGCTCAGCCTGGTACTGGAACAGCGTCTTGTGGGAAGGCAGCCCGATGTCGTAGCAGCCCTTCGGCGCGCTGCTGCCCAGCCGCGTACCCTGGCCGCCGGCCATGAGCAGCACACCGACCTCGCCGTGCGCGATGGCCTTCAGGCCTATGCTCCACCACTCGTTCTTCTTCGCCGGGTCGCCGACCACGCTGTCGGCAGCGTCCTCGGGCAGCGGCTCGATGGCATCCTGGCCCGCGTGGTCCGCGGCCTCCTTCTCGCCGCCGACGGCCCGCTTGTATATCCTGTTCACGCGGTCGATGTCGAGCGCGTCGAGCTGCGCGAGGAGGGCCGCGCGCTCTGCGTCAGAGAGCTTCGGCCAGAACTGGAGGAGATGGCCCTGGCCAGCGGCCTCGTAGCGCTTGCGGATGGTTTCGTAAGACATGAGCGGGTGTGAGGATTGAGGAGAGGGAGAGATTAGGGGAGGCGGAGTACTGCTGGCAGAGATTTGTAGGGAAGGGGGGTACGTAGCGAGGGCGTGGGGGAGGCGTTGTGAACACGTTCGACACGATCTACGGCGACAGAAATACGCGTCGGAAACTGCCGCCCGCGTACCGCTTTGCTCTGCTGCCTCTCTCTCTACCCCGCCGCCCAGCTTGTCTCTCGCCGCCACCATCCGCGGTTCGCACTGCGTCGGCACTGCGCAGCGACGCCCCTAGAGTGGGTCGCTTACGTTCGCCTCCCTCGTTGCCCTGCGGCGATCTTCGTACCGCTTCGGAAGATGCCTGCCATGGGTGTCCCACAACATGCTATGCGTCGACGGATCCAACTGCCAGCGGCCACCATTCTGGTTCCTGCTCGGGCAGCTCGTCATCAATCAAGTACGTGCACCGCATCCACGAAATCCATTCTTGTGTCAGTGATGTTTGTAGGACTCCGGTGCCACGGAAGGCGACCACTGGAAGTGCGTGCGTCTGTCTTCTACATTCACTCAAGAGGTCCCCGTTTATCCGCTGTATCGCTACAAACAAACAGACGCAATGCAGGCTTTTCCACCGAGAGCATGGTGCACGCTGGGGAAGATGCTACTTCCTGACGACATGTACGCTGTCCCTAGTGCGATGCCCGAACGCACCAGAAATCAGCGTCGATATCATGCCACTAGCTGTTGAACATATCTTGGATCGGGACTATAAAGGGCAATTCCCATCAGGGAATGCTATCAAGATATAGAATTACAGAGCTCAATCTATCTGACAAAGAGGCAGGCAGGTGGGGGACATGCATATATTGAAGATATTCGGAGGCCCAATTGCGCCTGCGGCCCCCAGGGCGTATGTCCTTCCAATCGCCTACCGCTGCCTTACCCGAGAAACAAGAGTTTCTGTGGCGAGTAGAGGCAAGTGCATCCAAGCGGGTCGCTAATCTTAGTATTCCAGGCAAGTATTCGCTAGACACATTCTGTTCGGCGAGCACGTCACCATGCCTCCTCGTGGTCGTCTGTTGGCGCGGTTTGCGATTTTGGGTTCTGTCTCCGAATGCTGCACAATCGCGAGAAAGTTGCGATGGGTTGAAAGGTGGCATCTTGAGATGGTGGGCATATCGCTGTCATGAGACGAACGAGTGCTTACATCTCTTCCTAGGCCCTAATCGGGAAGATGGTTGATACCAATCTGCCTAATCCCTGTGTCAAAATCCCAAAGTAACGCTGACTCCATCTTGCGGTGTTAGTCCGGGAACGATTCAACTGCGTCAGTGCTCTCCCGAGGGAGGAGCCTTGAACGGATACCGCTCGCTTGCGGGTCAGCTGCGAGACCCGATATGTCTAGACGGCTGACCAGCGCAAGATAGCGAATCACTGGCGGCAGTGTCTGCCACCTCGCCGCAGACAATGCAACAGAGAAGCCTCTGAATGTCAGCCGAATAGACGGATGACCAGGCACGTCGAGACGGTGTTGACGGCACAACTCCGCACGGGGCCTGTGCGTCGCCCCCGGCGCTGTGCTCAGCGTTTGTCCCGGTCATCCTCATCTAGGGCGCCGCAGATGGCGAACCTTACTTGCCACCTCATTGGGCAGTCCAGCGTCGACTTGCGCGGAGGCTACCCACTGGCTCGATCACGGACACCGCGTGCGGAAGGGTCCATTCCGATGCCAGCCACGATCGGCGGCTGGCAGGGAACACAGGAAGAGTTAGCCAACTGTCCCGCGGCTTTGAGGCCTACGCATATATAAATACCGTCTCTGCGCCTCTCCCCCCTTCGTCCCCCTTCGTGTCTGCGATCCACGATGACTGCCACCTGGCGCCGCGCTGCGTTCCTCTCCCTGCTTGCCGTCTTAGCGCGCTGCGTCGTGGGTGACAGCCCCATTAGCCCGTCATTCTCTTATGGCTCAGAGACCGTCCGTGGTGTCAACCTGGGAGGGTGGCTCGTCCTCGAGGTAAGCCGTGTCACCTACGCCCCACGTACAGAACGCCAATGACGTCGTTCACAGCCATGGATTACCCCAAGCCTTTTCGACAATACCGGCAATGACGCCATTGTTGACGAGTGGACCTTCTGCCAGTACCAGGACACGGGAACGGCCACTTCTGCCCTCCAGAACCACTGGAACACTTGGATAACGCAGCAAGACCTCCAAGATATTGCAGCAGCCGGGTACGTCACGTGGCCGCGTCACTACCGCTCCCGACGGAGGCTGACCCTTTCCACAGCTTGAACCATGTCCGGATTCCTATTGGATACTGGGCCTTCGAAGTTGGCCCCGGCGAGCCGTACATCCAGGGCCAGCTCCAGTACCTCCAGAACGCTGTCGGGTGGGCTGGTGATAACGGTCTGAAGGTCATCGTAGACCTCCACGGTGTCCCGGGAAGCCAGAATGGGTACGCGGTCCTGGTTCTGGTAGAACTCCAAGACGCTAATCGCATCGGTGGTTAGCTACGATAATTCGGGTCACAGGATGTCGTACCCGACATGGCAGTCCAACTCCACCAACGTGCAGCGGACGGATACCGTCCTCAAGCAGATCGCGTCGCTGTTCGCTAATAACCCCCAGGTTGTCTCGATGATCGAGCCCGTCAACGAGTAAGTCTCGAGGTGTGGCGTGTCTCGGTTGCCGTGCTGATATGCCTTCGATAGGCCGGCAGGGTATGACGGGTCCCAGATGCTGGATGTCGTGAAGCAGTACTACTACGACTCGTACGGAAACGTCAGGTGGGTATTCTCGCGTTTTCTGTGTAGTCCACGGATTGAAGAGATCAACAGGTACCCATTCGGCAACGCTGAGGAGAGCAACACGGTTCTCCTGCTCCACGACGCATTCCAGACTCTGAGGTGCGTGGTCTCACCGTCCCCGGGGCGTCGGATGGCTGATCCACTGTCTCAGCTACTGGCACGGCTTCGAGACCCCTTCCAACTGGCAAGGCGTCGCGATGGACACGCACATCTACCAAGTCTTCTCCAACGCCGAAGTCGCGTACTCCTACAGCCAGCACATCTCGGCCGCGTGCGCGTACGGCTCGTCCCTCGCGGGCTTCGACCTCTGGCTCGTCGTCGGCGAGTGGTCGCCCGCGCCGACGGACTGCGCGACGTACCTGAACGGGCGCGGCGTCGGCGCGCGCTACGACGGGACGTACTCCGGGGGCTCCTCGTACGTCGGGAGCTGCACCGGGATGACGGGCTCCGCGGCGACGTTCAGCGCGGCGTACAAGACGTTCTTGCGCCAGTTCTGGGAGGCGCAGACGATCGCGTTTGAGCGCGGCGCGCAGGGGTGGCTGCAGTGGGCGTGGAAGACGGAGAGCGCGGACGAGTGGTCGTACCAGGCCGGGCTCGCGAACGGATGGATCCCGCAGAACCCGACTAACCTGCAGTATCCTAACATCTGTGGGTGAGTGCCGTTGAGCGCACTGCGAATGGGGTGGAGGTGGGGAAGCCCTTTTGTATCATTTCGCTCCTTGCTCGTTTATACCTTGTCTCTTAGTCGGTCCTTACTCACGCTCCTGGTCGGTGGTTCCATCTGTTTCAGTAGTCTGCTCACAATTGTATCGGTATTTAACTGTTGGGGTGGCCTGACGACGGAACTCATTGGCATGGGTAGGTCCGACTGACGCCTTCATTCAGAACAGCCCCGTAGATTACGGCCCACTCCGCGTAGGCACGCTTGAGGTAGCAATCCGTCCATGGCTCTTCAGCATGGTGTATCGATCTGTCCGTGGAAATCAGGGCCAGCGAAGGCACGAAGTGTTGAATGCTCATTAGATTCACTTCAAGGTCCATAGTACCATAGTGAACGGTCCTTGCCTATCACAGAGTGGAAGTGACTGAGAACGCGACGTGTCGCCACGTGTCACGTGGTCGCGTCAGAGTCAATCTGCGCACTCGCGAGACGTCGAGCGAACCGATGTTGACGTTGAACGTTTACCCGCGAGGGCCAGCCGAGCTGGGGCAAGTTGGCCTTGCTGCATCGCCCAACCTTGATCAAGAGCCTGCTACTCTCTTATTCTTCCTCCTCGCTACTCCTCGTTCGCTGCGCTGTTCGCCACGACTCTATGCTGTCCTCAGTATACTATACAACTACTATCATCGAGAACATCGTCCTAGCTGCTGCATAACTTATCGTCGCCGCGGAACTGGTCACCAGGCACGTGCTGGGGTGCTGTCTTCAGGACAACCGATGCCCCGCCGGTTTTGCTTTCGCCCTAAGCACCACTTGCGGTCAACCGCAATTGCTGGATACACGCACCTGACAGTAATGCTGGGTCCGAGATATTCATCACGCAAGGTCAATAATATATCACATAGCTCTCTGCATGCTCAAATTTCAATATGTATTCTCATGTTGCTGCTCCACTGCAAAGACAATCACATACTTAGCCTTGCATCCAAATCCAAGCTCAATATGTGAACTTACCTCAGCTGTGACATAGGAATTGATATAAATCCTGATTCTGCTCTGTGCCCCTTGAAAACTCCATCTTTTTGATAGTAGCGTGTGTTGAGCCTGAGACACTCAGTGTTAGTAACACATATCTTCCTAGTGTGCCTCAAGTTGAAGAAACACTAACATGGCCATTGTTGAGTTCCCATACACTAGGTATACTCCTCAATGAGATGATAGTTGTCAACCCAAGACCACTTACCTTTTCCAACAACATACATCGGAATGATCCAGATAAAGCTATTACCTGACTGAGCCTCCTGTACATACTACAGTGGTTTGTATTTAGTGAGGGAATATCAACATATATTAACAGATTAATGAATCACTCACCAAGATGAGTGAAATGGCCTCGAGAACACTGTATCATTTTAGCAAGAGCAAAGATGCACAAAAGCAGAATCATACATTATGAGCAAGCCACGGTTGACAGTGAATACAATCAGAGAATGAAGTATTGACTCTGTCCTGGGTACTTCAATTATGAGAATATATAAAAAGGTTCATGATGCTACCTCTTGAATCCAGTCTTGTGCTTTCTGAGAGCCCATGTGAGGGATATTGTGATGTAGGCATCAGTGACCAATGCAGGAACTACTTCTGTGATAGCTTCTGGCTGAGAAGTACTGATTAGGCAAGTGCAACACTTTTATCTGTCAGATATGTGGTACCTGAATGATCATGAGGGCATAAGGTTGTTGTGATCCAAGACCTGATCCCTTGCTAACTCTAATAAACCAATATCAGCTGATTGTGATGGGACTTCCAGAGGACTAAATACTAACTGGAGAAATATGATCCCTATATGCAAGCTTAGTTATCCAAAACAATCAAAGGATGAGCTGACAATACATACCTAGTCCTGCTGCTATATGATGTTGCAGTAAGTCAAGTGAGATGTATTATGATGATGCAATATAATGCTCAGACTTGCACAGTGACACTAATGACAATATGATCTTGCAGACAGTTAAGAGTTGCATCTGGTGTTATGATTCTTGACTTACTGCCATGCAAGTCAAGGCTACTCTCCAGCTTTGCTTGACTCCTGATGTGCCAAACACTGGAATGACATCAATGCTTCCTGAGGGAAAGTCATGATCCTAGTACCTACATAACCAAATTTTATGAATGTAGAACCTGAGAAAGTGTGAGTACAGACATCTGCACACAAAGGGCAATGTGAAATATATACCATTGAGCCATCAGCTGCAAGGCAAGATGGGCACTAAGCAGCACCTATGCAATGCACCAACTGCTCAGTCTAAGTCAAGTAGGCAGTGTGTTTATCCCTTACATGGAACATCCTGTTGTAATTCTGGTAAATGTCTCATATTTACCTACATTTCACACACTCACTTTGGCAGATGTACAAGAGCACCAGGGTTTGACCTATGTTGTACTACATAGTACCAGATCATCTTCTCAAATGAGGCAAGCATAAACAACATAGAGGACAAGATACATACTAAGATACCTCCCACACTGTTGGCAGTGTCTAGCACACTATCAAAGAGAGCTGTCCTTGAGTGTTGTCAAAGCATGGAGTTGTATGAGCTACTCCTACAATATAGACACCACCTAGAAGTGGAACATCAGATTCACATGGTTCATTGTGTCAATAACTTGTTACATACCAACAATTTTCTTCTCAAAAAGTCTTCTTTGAAATAATAGAAGTAGTAGATGACCTGGGAACATACAAGGCCATAAAGTCTGCTTGGTTGCATAAGCACAGCAGGGAGATAAAACATGGCAAATTATACACACAGTGCAGCAAGCACATTGCTGACAAATAAGCTACCAAGTGTTGGGCCCAAGTTGATCTCGAGCATTGTGCCCGCAATGATATTGGGTCGAAGTCGAGAGTGGAGTGGCCGATGGGGCTCCATGGAGGTTTGGCCACTATATATACATACACTTTCCTACCATCTCACGGGCACCGCATCAGTAGGCCACACTGTCCACTCCTTGATTGAATCACACTGAAAAAATGTGTCATCTACAAGTGAGTCTGCATTTAAAGTTTGAACTCAAACCCCGTACATGCTGTGCTTGTGAGAGGAACTGGCTTTGCTTGGCACATCAAATGTTACAACATTGTCAAAGGAACTGTATTCATACCGGAAGATTTCCGGGTGGTCAACAATTGAGATTCACACACTGTCAATGCATGTTGAGAACATCATCAGTTATCCAACAAAGATGAGCTGAAGAGATTCACCACAAGCTACCGAAATATCCTTCAGCTCTGTGAATGCATCAAGTTGTGATTTTTAGACCCACAGGAGATTGAATGCTCCACGGGCTACCGTGCCTGGACTCCGCTGCATGAGGCAGAGGCAGTTCGAAGAAGATCGGAGCATACAGACCATTCCTTCCGGTCTGAAATATAGCACACATCGCCCACCACTACTGCTGAATCCGAGAGTGTGGTTCCCTGCCCTGCACTGTACTTTACGGCTCTCGCCTTTGTTGTGTGAATCCGCAAGTGCGCACCAGTGGATCAACTCTGCCAACTATGCAGGACTGATCACAGCCAGCATTCGGGTGCTCTGGACAAGCCGCCATCTCTCCACTGCCCCTGACATGCCGTGACTTGACCAGCAGTGCTGCATTGAGTTCAACGCCCCAAGTAGCTCGGATGGCACCACTGCGACAGCTGTAAGGCATAGTCAGCTATCATATGAATCAAAACCTTTCTATAAAAAGAGTCGATTGAAACCAGTACACACCGTTATAAATTTAGTCGTAATCACGAAAGGGTACGATGGATGAACATCCGAATCGTTGTCCGCTCACCGCAGGTGGGAAGATTTGTTCGCAATAAGACATAGGAGAGAGAGAGAGCACAGTGCCCTGAGAATTATGAATGAGAAAGACGGCGAACAAGGAAACCACAGAAGCTCAATGAATTCATCCGTGAGCCAGTGCAAACTTAGAAATCGACCACACAGGCCTAGAGCAATAGCGCATGGATGTTGGCGAAGGCCTCATACCATCACCGGCGAGATGTACCCCCGGGTAGGTGCGAGTACGACTTGGTGGAGCTGCCTCGCATTTGCAACTACCGTACGTATGCCACATCAGGGGCGCGTATGCTTCGCCGAGGATCGCGCAAGCTTGATCGCGCCTACGGCCGGTGGCTAAATCGATACTTCCTCCTGCTACGGCCCGCAAACGACGACATGCAAGTCCATCGTATCGCCACGCAAGGTGAACGCCCGGTGCTGACGTCTACGAGGATATCGTCGGCACCAGGTATTCAACCCATGCACTTGATGTGGGGATTGGCGAAGGACAATAGTAGCCCCCCGCTATGCGCCGATCGAGATGTCGCAAGCGTCTTGGCTAGTTTCGCCAAACGACAACTTGAACGATCGTTTTGATCAACAGGTAAAACGCGCCACGAGCTGGTTGTGTATCTGCATGAATAAGGACGGCTACAGTTTGGGGAGACAGGAGAGTACTGGCACCGGGCTTTGCGCAAATAATCGCTCCGCACAGTGCGGTAACCCTCTTTCTCTGAGGATATCCGCATGGCCTCAGTGTATCTGCAGTTCATCACTACGTTTGCCCATGAATCCAGTCAATGTGCGTCCTTTTGACGATGCGCCTTTACTTCCGTCAGCGTCAAGGTCCCGCTACATATCGCGAACACTTACAGCTCTTCTCGACGTATGAGTCGTCCCGATCTGCTCAGTTCTGCAGCGCAGAAACGATGGTAAAAAGTGGGGGTACAAGAGGGGGCGGGTATAGAGGCACGCTTGGCAGCATCCTTGGCGAGGCGGTCGGCGACAGTGTTATACTTGCGGGGGATATACCAGAACCCGACGAGGATGTCGTGTTTGGCTTCGGCGGCAGTGATCTCTTCATCGGGCTCCAGGAAGGTCAAGCTGGCCGGCGTCGCTTCGTCGCTTCGTCGCTTGTGCGCATATACCTAGGTCTAAGCTGAATACGACTCCGTAGAATATGCAAACATACCCTCAGCCACTTGTTCGGCAACCAATCTGTCATCCCATCTGTAACGTACTATGAGTCCGTCGCGAGGATCCAGATGCAGGATACATCTGCGTCCGCGTCCCTTCTCCAACTGCGTCTGTCGGCAGGATGCGCTTCTCCGGCTCCCTTGAGGCAGCGCAACGCGCGGAGTCCAAGAATGGCGGCAAGCAGCTCTGCGCGCTGACTAGTCCTCTTTGCCCCCGGATCGATGGCATCGTCCACGAGTATGGACATATGAAGAACGGCTTCTATCCCCATGGCGATGCCTACGCCTGATCCTACTTACGACGCCCCGTTCGAGAGGCAGGTGCCGTCCGTGAATACGAGACGGTAGCCGTGGCATGCTTCAGGGCCAATCTGACGGCGGTGCTGGCAGCAGAGAGAGACAAAGCAAGAGCAATCCAGTCAGGCCCTGGTGATTCCGGCTGTTAAAAATCCCTTTTCTAAGCAGTCGCAGAGAACGTACTTACTGTCTATAGGTATAGACACGGTGCCGACGGACGCAAGTACAGGTGTTGCGGGTGGTGTGCGTCGCGAGAGGAGGTTGCAGGCAGGTAGCGGCGGGAATAGCATGCATGTTATATGTTGACCGGGCGAGGGTAGAGTAGGTAGGGAGGTAAGCTGGACAAAATCGACTCTAGGACGAGGTGGACGCGTCGAAGTATAGGCGCTGGCGTCGGGGAGTCCTGCACGTGAACGTGACGCAACAGAAGTGCGCCCGAATGGGGAAGGTCTGAAGTTGACATTCAACCGTGACACTAGTCCTCCCGAGCTATGCGAACAGTGCGATCCCCTACCATGACAGATATATCGCGGTGCTCTACTCACATTGATAGCACAACGGCTCCTCTCAGGGTCGACACAATGGACGGAATGACGAAGACTCGGACGCGGTTGGTTCTGTTCGAATAAAACCCGTGAGATATGTATGTGAGTTGCATCCAATACAGCCCATTGGAATTTGACGGGCGACTGACTCTTGATATAATGATCAGGTCACGTCTCCAGCTCCAGCGGCAGCTGCGCGGCTTTGGGGCCTGCAGATTTGAGGTTGCCTCAGTGCTTCAAATGGAGTCCATGTACGACAACTGACAGTGCTAATCCGTATCACTACTCATACTGACCCTTATGTTAGGTTGTCACCAGCGCAATGCAGCACAGACACGCCAGAGTCGTTCCGCATTATCCTCGAGGAGGTGAATAAAGTCTCCGGCTTGCTCGCCGCTCAGAAGAGCCACGGAAAACTTGGAACGATTGACGATGACCCTAGGTGTGTGCGATGAATATGTCCCGGGATGGTGTAATAACCCTTGTTATACTCAGTCTACGCATCATCACACTCTTCAAGATGACTTGGACCGATCTAACGTATCGCGCAACCTTGGTAACGAACATGCGCGCCAGCGCAGAAACACTCTCGCGCTTCATTAACGTCTTAATCCTCGATACTACCAACCTCATGAACACTATGCTGAGCGACCTGGCCCAAATCCATGGGATCGAGCAAGCGATGGCGGACACGGAAGGTTGGAACGCGCAGCCTCCGCAGGACCGCCATGATCGGGAGAGCGCGCTCCTCACATTCCAGTTGCACACGCCCCGCGACGTCCACCTGGCCGGATCGGCCCTCGAAGTGCTCAGCGCGCTCACGAGAGAGATCAAGGAGCCGTTCCTTTCCCCAGAAATCGCTGAGCGGCTCGCTGCGATGCTGAACCACATTCTCGATGCTCTCGTAGGTCCAGCCTGTCAAAACCTCGCGGTACACGACCCGGAAAAGTATCGGTGGGATCCGAAGGCGACGCTAGGCACCGTGATCGAAGTTTATCTGAACCTCAGCGCGGAAGGCCAGTTCGTGCGGGCCGTTGCAGCCGATAGGGAGAACTATCGGAAAGAGCTCTTTGAGCGGACCTACGGGATTGGGAAGAGACGGCACATTCGGGGCGACGCGGAGCTCGAGGCGTGGCTCGTGTTTGTGTCTAGGGTAGAAGAGAAGAGGGTGGTGCTTGAGCTTGAGGCTGAGCCGCATGGCATCTCTGGTGGGTGATATCGAAGCATCTTTTGCGAAACCATCCCTGAGATCCTGTTGACAAAGATGTTCATCTGGCCTAATGTGTTGCTGATGCGGCGGATGCTATGGCATGTGCTTAGGCCTCGTCCAATCGGTGGGACTCAAGAAACTGTATCTGCGTTGAAATGCTTTGAGCGTGGCGGTCGGCGTCGTCACTCCCGAGTCTCGAAGGTTTTGGGGCGCACCTGAAGCCTGAAGCGATGTAGTTCGAAGTTGCCTGGTGCGTGCACATTGGTGCTGGTATAAGCTCCAGTAGCTTTGGCTAGTTTTCCCAATACGACATTAGTTTGGACAGAACCTTATCACGCTGTCAATGGTTCTTCGGATGGTGCATAGGAGTATCAACATTGGAGTTGTGATCACTTGGGAAAGGTTACGTCGCAGTGCTGTGCTCAAAGCACTGTCGTGGTCTTCATCATCCGTATGATCCTGAGCAGTGTTCATCAACTCAAGGATTCGCCACCAGTGCGAGGGCAAGCCTCGCGTTTTACGGCACCACTAAGATGGTGCGCTTCGCTGCTGCAGGGGATGCGCATACACCAGGAGACGCAGAAGAGAAGATCGCTCGAGTGGATATGTCACCGTGACGGCGTATAGGCACTCCACCGTGACGGAGGTGTTCGAGAGGGTTTGCGTGTGTATTGTACTTTAGATGGGGCACATAGTAGCATACTTATAAAGAAGTGGCCTGTCACAAAGTTGAGGTGACCAAGCGCGTCGCCTTGGCGCGACTCGCTGCGTGTCGCCATGTGTCACGTGGTCGTGTTGAGTCGATCTTAGTTTGCGAGACGTCGAGCGTATGTTGAACCGCAACGGCCAACCGACCTGGGGCAAGCTGGCCTTGCTGCCTCTCCGGATAACTTGTCACTCTCTGACTACACTCTCCTTCGCTGCTTCTCCTTCGCTGCGCTGTTCGTCATGAAGCCCACCTTTCTGGTGCTCCTTGCTTGCTGTACCCGCGTCCTGGGAACCCACGCCTTGCCACTGCGAAGTCACGGTCCTCTTGCGCACGGGCACGCCGTCGGAGACAGGCGAGCACTTCCCGCGCTACTCGGCTGGGGGGGAGGGACGGCGGACGAGCCCACCGACGGGGAGACGGAACAAGAACCCACGGACCTTCGACCTACTGAGACAACTACACGCGGCGAGGACGCCTCGTTCAGCTCGTTCGCCCTCTTCCCTGGGATGCTTTCTGCTGGCTCGGACTCGGAGACTGCCAAGTCGAAGGACACCGCCTCGAGCACGGCGCTGCGAACTGCCTCTGCCTCTGCGACCCCAGAGTCCCGCCTCGCCACCACCACCCAAGTGGAGCCCGCCGCACTCATGACCGGCTCCGCGGCGACGGCAGCGGCGGCGCAGCCCACGCAAGACAAGCCCGACCGGATGCCGTCGAGCAACAGCGGCGTGTCCTCGTCTGACTCGTGGAAGATCATCGGCGTTGCGGTCATCTGTTTCACCGCCGTCGTCGTCGTGCTCGTCGTCGCCGTCTTCTTCGACACATGGTGGCGCTTCCTGCGCGACCTCTTCCGCACGCGGCGCGGTGCCGACGAGCGCGAGGAGATGGTCCCCGACTGGCACAAGGCGAGCTGGGAGGTGCGCTTCGGCGACCGCCAGCGGTACCCGTCTTTCGGCTCCGTCCCCGCCTCCCCCGTCCTCCGCGGCGACCCCATCCAGCGCCAGCGCTCGCTCAGGGTGCAGGAGTGGCAGAAGGGGGAGATGGCGACGACGTCGTCGGCGCCTGTGGGGCTGGCGATGACCCCTGCGGAACGCCTCGCACAACACCCGGCCATCCCGCCCAGCGTGTATGTGAGCCCTGACCCGAGACCAAGCCCTGGCGGCGTCGACCCCTTCAAGGACAAGTCACCCTCGATGTCCCCGGGCATGCAAGAACTGCACAAGGACCCGTTTCATGACGCGCGAAGTTCCCCATACGATGGAATCGACGACAAGTAGGACAAGAGTAAGCGGTCCACGTCCACGGACAGATCACGACTATCACGCCCACCCACGACTCGCCAGTGTATCCCTAGCCATCCTAAGCCACTCTCGTTGTATCATGTTCCCTCCCTATGTTGTCCTTCCTACTACAGAGATGCAATGTATCATTTCGGTGTTCTGTTCATGGTGGCGGCTCCTTCGTAACGCCCTCATGCATATGCTTCTGGAACTCCTTGTCCGCCGTCGGCGGGAGGACGCGCTCGAGCTGGTCGGAGAGGTAGACACCTGCCAGCGCGATGCCCGTAACGACGAGTGAGATGCGCAGGCGCGTCTTCGGCGGGAGGGCTGTCGCCCGTCTGCAGAGTCAGGGAGGTCGACGTGAAGAGGAGCGGGGGAGGCAGCTCACCGACCCAGGACTCGCCCAGCGAACGCAGCTTCACGGGCTTGCTCCGCACGGCCGCGTACGGATCCTTCGGCTGCTGCTGCTGAGCCATTGCGACAGCGTGTGTTGAGTACTCAGTGGCAGGCGATGAGATGGTAGTACATGGTCGAGCGGTCGTCGCGCGCTGAAGCCAGGCTTTGCATCTCTCTGCCATAGGATTACGTAATACAACTACGTACATCCGCGTAGGCAGCACTGGCAGAGCATACAAGTACATAGCATCGGGTTATGTAGCGTACGCGGAACGTATACACCTCGCATAGCAAGAGCAAGCCAAGAAGCACTACCCATGGAGATGAGCCCGAACAGGGCATTTCACCGGACGACACCTGCAAGTGCGTCCTTCCGCATCATGTCCGCGCACTTCTCCGCCAGCGCATACACGAGGGCCTGCGGGTGCGCCGCAGGCACATTCGGGATCACGCTCGCATCCGCGATCCTCAGCTTCCCCACCCCATGCACCCGCAGTTCGTCGTCCACGACGCCCGGGCGCGCGTCGCCCTCCGGCGCCATGCGGCACGTGCTCGTGTAGTGGAACATCGTGTCGAGGTGCGCGTCGATGTACGCGTCCAGCGCCGCGTCGCTCGCCGCGTCGGGCACGCGCGCGGGTGCGAGCGCGTAGCCCCCGTCCGCGAGCTCCTGCGCGACGGCGGCGGCGACGCGCAGGGCGGCGCGGAGCGCGGTGCGGTCGGCGGGCGCGGCGAGGTATTGCATGTCGCAGAGCGGCTCGACGCGCGGGTCGGTCGTGCGCAGGCGGACGGTGCCGTAGGATTGTGAGAGCATGAGGCCCGCGTTGAGGCTCATGATCCCCTTCGTGGTGTCCACGCCCTGAACGCTCGGGTCGCCGATCGGAGCCTTGGACGGACGCGGTGAGCGAGGCGCAGGAAAGAGTAGAGGACGCAGCTTACGAGGAGCACGCAGAAGTCTGGCAGGTTGGCGGGGTTGTACGGGTTCAGCTGCTCATCCGAGAGCGGGGCGACCTTCCCGTTCGACTGGATGACGCTCGACAGGCCGAATATCTCGACCTCTGCCAGGGTGCAGAGGAACCACCCAGAGCCGTGGCGGAGATAGTTGTAGACCTCCCGCAAGAACGCGGTAGGCTGCTTAGCCATCGAGTAAAGTGAGTCTGGCAGGGGACAGTTGTAGATTGTCTGGATGATGACATGGTCTTGCTGCAAGCCGTTGAGAACCTGGTCACTCTGACAAACTTGAAGATAACTTACTAGATTCTGGCCAACTCCTGGTGTATCCCTGACGACTCGGATGCCTCGTTCACGTAGGTGAGAAGCGGGGCCGATACCACTAAAGGCTGTCAGCGTCTCCCCGGAAGAACAGAACGAAACATACCTCAAGAGGAGTATCTGAGGGGTGCGCAACGTGCCGCACGACAGCACAATCTCACGACGAGCAATGATCAGCCGCTTCAAGCGACCGTCGGCCGTTTCAAGCTCCACGCCCTCAGCACTAACAGTGCCGTCGTCCGTCTCTGAACACTGTAACTTCGTTGCTAGTACTTTGATGCAGACGTGTAGATTCGGCCGCGCAGCAACGACGTCCGCGGGTAAGTAGGAGCGAAAGCTCGAATGGCGCCGCCCAGTCGAGTCGATCGTGTACTGCATCTTGTTGAACCCAATACTGGGCTCAAACGGAGAATGCATGTCGAGGATGTTCCTGAACCCGATCTTCTGGACTGCCTCTGCAGTTCTACAGTAGAGAAATTCACGCGTCAACGTTTGGGGGGATTGCAGTTGGATGCTAATACATGCCTTCTTGAGCATTCATAATGGTAATTCTCCCAGGAGCGCACTTCCAACGGTCCTAGATTGTCATGAGGATATAGCTCTGAAAATCGAGAACGCGGCTCTCACCATTGAGCCCATGATACTCTTGAGGTACTGGCCCCGTCCATCGCTCGGACTTCAGGAAGTATGGCTTCAGTTCGTCGTACGACCACCCTTTCCTACCCTTATCGCTCCACGCATTGTACTGGGCGGGGACGCCGCACGTGTACTGGGAACCGTTGATGCGCGACGTGCCACCCAGGCCGACTCCGCACACGAGCGGGAAGGAGCGGCCAAGCTGCCCATGTGGTGCGGATGGGATGACCGTGCTTCGCCGCCCGCCAGACAGCTGGTGGAGAGACAGAAGGGGGGTCGTGTCGAGGAAGCTGAGGCACGGGCGGTCAGCACGGACCTGCGTCACCAGAGCGGCACTCGCATGTTAGAGGCGTCGCCCCTTTCGACCAGTAATATAGTACACTCTGGTTGCTCCTCGCTGAGCCTACGTGCTAGAGCACAGCCAGCCGTGCCTCCTAATTTGGACGTCAGATACGTCTTGACGACTGAGGCAACGAAGCACTACGCACCTCCGGCAACGATGTAGTCGTACTGCCGTCTGAGCCCCTCCAATGGCTGCGCGGGGTATCCCTGTGTAAATGGCCACATACTATGGGACGGGCCACTAAGTCGCCGCTACTTGTGGCCAGATTGGTCACCGAGCGCTGGGTGAGCCCTAGCTTAAGGTCAGTAGCCATAAAGAGGCATTGAGCAGCAAGTCGGGCATCTGGATCTCTTATGGAGACGGTTCCCCGGCGTCTGAAGGTCCCTAGGTGGTCCACTGGGGCGCCTACACTGCCGGATATAGCAGGTCCTTCCGCATTGAGATTAGTACACGTGATGTGGCCAAATCGTGAAAACCCAACTTCGTCAATTTTGAGTTTTAGACAGATCGGTTAAGTAGATTTACTCCTAGACTTAAAAGGAGCATTTCTACAAGAGCGATAAGAAATTGGGCGGAAATTGGAGGCTCCCGAAGCCTTGTCACAAAGTAGTGGAGTCTTAGTGGCCCGCTCCATAGACAAGCTGGTAGACGACAGCAGCCGCAGCCTGGGAGGACCGCGCCAATAAGAGGCGTTTAGGCGACATGGCTGTTGATACTTCCTCCATGTGTGACTTTGGACGTAAGCCTTCGAGATGCACCGTATCGTGACGACGAAGATCCATCCAGACCGTATCAGAGAAGGGCTGAAAGGACAATGCCGTGGGTCGAAAGCAACGCGGTTGGCTCACTTTGCGAGGGGACAGTCAATTGCAAGAACACGATGCACAAAAGTCGACATTGAGCGCCTTTCGCGAGGAGCCGGCGCCTCGGGCAGCGGCGATCGAACTCTGCAAGGCTCTGGGTCTTGTACCCGCACTTTTCCTCGATTCTACTACATAGCGATACCCTCTAGACCATGAACACGGGCGAGGGACCATCCCAGGCGTCGAAAAATACACGGGAGGATACTATACAACTAGGCAACACACTTCTGCTCAAACTACCGAGCGGAGACATCAAGACCTGGAAACTGGAGAAAGACTCGTGCGACCATCCCTCAATCCGTATCTGACTCGGACTCATCGCGAGACTGCCTCTAGGACCGCTAACTTGGGAAAGTTTGGGTCGTTTTACGCGAACGAACTTGTAGGACAGCCGTTCGGCTTGACATATGAGATCGCCGACAAGAAGCTCAAGGCCGTTCCGCCTCGGACTTTGCAAGAAGTAGGTATGGGTTCATATCAGTGTCTTCGAATCAGTCTGACTGGATCCCGCAGAGGATACTGAGGCGACCAACGAATTAATCAACGACGGCGAATTCGTACAACCCTTGACCGCGGAGGAGATCGAGACGCTGAAGAAGTCCGGTGTCCATGCATCCGTGCGCTCAGAAATGCTGCTGTGGGGGTCATGACCAATCCTTCTTGCAGGAGATCATAAAGAGGCAGATAGAACAACATGCAAATTACTCTATGAAGACGGAGTACAGCAAGGAGAAGTACAAGAAGCGCAAGGAGGCGAAGTGCGTGCATTTCCCTGGCGTCCCAAACCTCTCCAACCTCTCCCCAGGTTCTCCAAATCCTTCTGCGTGATAGACCCAACTGTCTTCAATGTCTGCGAATACTGGTTCAACAAGGACCAGAGCAGACTCCGCGACATTCGGCCGGATGCGTTAGGCCAGATGCTGAACCTCGCCAATATCCGGCCCGGAGGGAGGTACCTGGCGGTGGACGATGCCTCTGGAATTGTCGTCGCGGGAATTCTGGAGAGACTTGGTGGTACGTCCTCTTCCGCTTCCTGCATAGCGCTGGCGTGGAGACCCGTCGACAGGCAATGGCCGATTGATCACAATATGTGACGTCGACTCGCCGCCGGCGTACCCTGCTATGGTGCATATGAACTTCAAAAAGGAGGTGATCCAGGCGTTGTCATCTCTGAACTGGGCGACCGCCGACGAGGAGTATACACCGAGTGAGTAATAGCGTGCAACCCGGAGCGCGCTGATACTGAGATCATCCAGTCGTGCCGCCCGTCGAAGCTTCGACAAGCAAGGCCAGGTCAGATGCTCAGAAGGCGAGACTCAACAAGCGGAAAGCCGTGAACGACACATTGACCTCAACACGGGAGGAGCTGTTCGCTGGTGAATTCGACGGGTACGTGTCATTGTAGCCCTACGAATCGTCTCTGATACTTATGCCTTGTGGTCAGCCTTGTCGTAGCTAGCCAATTCGACCCCTTCTCAATACTACAAAAGTTGTTGCCGTATCTTGCAGGGTCTGCGAATATCGTCGTGCATAGCCCATACGTTCAAGTAGGTTGGTCCCGCTCCCGCACAACCCGCCCGCTGACCTCGCCGCCCCAGATCGTCACTGACCTGCAAAACCAATTACGGGAGCTCCCTCAATACCTCGGCCCAGCAGTCACAGAGATGTGGCTACGGAGATACCAAGTCTTGCCCGGGCGGACACATCCGATGATGAACATGTCTGGTTCGGGGGGCTTCATCCTACACACCATCAGAATGTACGCTCCCCTACGCACTTTGGTGCCTCCGCACTCACGCGTGTCGTCCAGATACGACGACCCGACAGCGCAGTCCATAGTGGCACACCGGCAGAAGAAAAAGGCGAAGCTGGATGCGGACACCGCGGGGAGCTCGAGACAGGATTCCGTCATGAGCGAAACGTCGACTCCTGGCAAAGTCGACGTGATCGTGAGCTCGAGCTCAAGTCCTGGCGTAGCGCAGCCCGACTCGTCTGCGGACGCCGTCACACGGACATCATAGTGCAGCAAGTATCAATGCTCCATACTGTACAGTCCAAGCGGGTATCATCTATATCATCAAGCGTCGTAACAAGCCCCACAGCCGGAGGGACGATGTCAAGTTATGCGGATGGTGCGTCGGTGAAGAGTGCAGCGAACACCTGACAGACAGCAGATCAGCATATGAAAACGCGAATACGGGAGGCACGCACTTCGTCGGCGATCGTATAGAGCAGGTGTTGGTTGAGTCGTCGATTCTGCAGCACGGCAAATATTCGTCGGGCTCCGCGGCGTGCGTTGGATCGACCAATCATATTTGCAACCAAGTCTGAGGGCGCGCCAGTGAGTAGAGGTAACAGGCGATGCAGGGAGGTGCTTGCCTGGCATCAACGCAGAAAGCTTGCGGTTGGCTTCGTCCCGTGTATGGAGCCTCTCCTCGGCCGTGCGTGGCGGGGAAGGCGGCTTCAACTGACCGCCCGGCCAAAGTCCATCCTTGAACTTCCCGATGTAGTCGACGAAGTGTGGCTCATCCAGATACACCTTGAGAGTTTCCCGGATTTTCCTGCCCGAAAAGTCAGCACTCCCGCCCCGCTGCCGGCGTTGAGTAGCTCACCGCTCAATCGTGTCGCCAAAGACTTGCTGCAGGATGATGACGATAGCTTGCCTTCGTAACCAATTGTTCTTCTTGTCCAGCTCAAAGACGGCGAGGATGAGGTCACATATCGGGGACGAAAACGTAGAGTTGCTCGTCTCGCCCTGCATCGGCTTCAGGTCTCCGGAGAGCTGGAGCAGCGCGTCGTCCGCGCCTGCCTTCCCGGACGCCTTGAGCGCCTGCGCGACGAGGTCCTCATCGTGGACGCCGCTCCCTACGATCCCCGCAAACTCGGCGGCCTGTGTGGTGAGCCGCTGGATGATGACGTCGAGCATGGACGGGCCGAAGAACATGTCGTCTAAGCTGTCCGCGACGGATTTGTACACGGAGCTCACGAGGCCCTTGCTTGTTGTGGGTGCCTTGACGGTTGCTTCAGCAGGCGCACCCGCAATGAAAGGGGAGTCGCGCGAAAGGAAGTTCCGGAGCTCATCACTCTCGCATACCGCTGGTATGGCTATCAGGCTCTGCATGCGCTTATTAGCCTGCAGAAAGCGAGCCATGCCTAACCACGTACCTGCAAGTACTTCTCGAGGGCCACCCGTCGATTATCCACAAAACTTTGCGTCAGGCTCGTCACTAGCCGCTTGCCCGGGAAGTCCAGATTTCGAACCAGTGCATAACGTTCCCTGAGCTTGTTGTGCATGTAGAAGAACTCGTTGTAGCGCCGCGCGACGACCCAGCCGGAAGTGAAGCTCCCGTCGGGCGCGAGCTGCTGCACCTCTATCAGGTAGCGGACCACCGATTTGCCATCCTCCTCTCCGACTGTCGAGTTCACGATAGCCACCTTCGTCCGATCTGAGAGCAAGCGATTGGCAGACTCCTGCTGCTCGTACTGGGTCTTCTGGAAGCCCAGCTCGCGAAGCTCCCTCGTCAGAGACGACTTCGACTTACGCAGCAGCCTCAGCTCCTGGGCGTCGCCGGTCAACTCTGCCTTCTTGATGAGGGTATCAAGCATAGCGTCCTGCGACTGCAGCGTCTCAATTTTGCTCGCTAGCCGAGCGATCTCGTGCGAGAGCTGCAGGTCTCCAGGCCCGGCAAGTTGGAAGGAGCCATGCCCCTCGTCCACGTCGTCGTCCGCATGCTCCTCCTCGTTGACCTCGTCGTCGAACAGGACACGCTTCTTCTCGCGAACCATGCTATCGGACATGGAGCCTTGTAGGCCATCGGAAGTCCTCGTCGGATTATCCCTTCTGTCCAGCGCGATGATGTCCGTCAAGGCAGCCTGGATGGCCTCCATGCGTCGAGATTGCTCTGTTATCTGCTGCACTTCAGGATCAGAAGGGTCGTCGAACAGAGGGGCCCTGTTCGTCGATGTAGAATGAGAGTCAGGAGCAGGGGACATGAGCAATTCCAGGGTAGAAGCGGAGGCGAGAGGACGGGGAGTAGCAGTCAACGGTGCACCTATCGGCGTGGCCGGAGAGGATATAGCGATGGCTGTGGGCTTCTGAGGGATCCTCAGGTGCTTGATATGTGGCGAAGAGTGGTAACGAGGAACCGGCACCCTGATGCTGTTATCGGACGAAGAAGACGACTGCTGGGATGCTCTGGACGTCGTGCGCGACATGGCTGAGGATTCCGTACCGGTGCTCTGAGAAGACGTGGCCGCCACCCTACGGCCTTGCAGCTCTACATCTCCTACCACGCGGAACCACAGCTCCGAGCGCTGGAACTCCTCGAAGTCCTGTTCCATCTCGCGTTCGACCTGCCTCTGGGCAAGCATGACGCTCCTCCGCACCCGACTCTCCTCAGCCGGCGTCGGGGCCTCTTCAGTAAGAGCGAATGCGTGAATAGCCTGGACGTGCTTCTGAGAGATCGCTATAAGCACCGGATCTGGTGCAGGGCCGGAGAAGTAGAGCTCGTTCATCATGGATATGTCTTCCCGCAGTGTGGCCGAGCGTGCGGGATCCAGCACTGCTTCGTCGTCGTCGTCGTCGCTCGAGGAGTCGACTGACTCAAGCGGATTCTTGAAGCTTTCCACTGTGAGCCAGAACTGTACCAGCAAGGAACGGTGTCGGCGGTCCATGAACTCCATGAAGTATGACAGAGAGCTGGGGTTGGTGAGCACGTCGCGTAGACCAAGGCTTGAGGTAGTCTCGGTTTCCGTGACGCTCGCTGAGCGCTGTGTGGCCAAGTCAGTCGATGTAGCATTTAGTCACACAGAGCGTTACCGGTTCTGGCTCGCCACCCAGGACGGCGATTCGCTTCTCCACCGTACGCTTCGCGGTATACAGGCGGTCTAGGAAAGCGACGATGTCCTCTGTCTTCTCGCCATTGATCCAGTCGTCCTTCTCGTGATTTGCTGCATGATAGCACTTCATTATGCATACGGGGGTATAAACAGATCCAGCGCGCACCAAGTAGAGTTCTGTTGCGACGAATCTCGCTCGTGATGTCATTCTTGAGCCTCCGTGCATCCAACAGTGAGGAACAACGGTTGATGCTACGCAGGAATGACTCAAATTGGCGTGGGTCGGTGCGGATCGTGATGGTCTCCGTGGTCGGTGCTCTAAGCTCTGGTACCCGAGCGTTGGGACGAGGCAACTGAGCTTCGAGTATGTTGCGGACTTTGGATACAAGTCGCCTGATGTGCAATGGAAATTGAATGAAGGCTCATGATATAAGTTACAAACACATACTGCTGCCGTATCGCTGCACCAGCCTAAGACAGTGAGAATATATCCTCAGCAGTGTGTCGAGCCCGGCTCACCACAGAATCAATCGAGCGATTCCAAAAGTCGGGGTCGGCGACCATATCCATGATAGGGTAAAGAACCGTGCAAGCTGCAATCTCCCTGACTACCAACCGCACAGCCTGGCTCCTCGCCTCCTTCTCAGGTAAGATGAATGGCAGGGCCTTGTCAATGAGCTCTCGTAGATGATTTTCCTCTGTTTGTCTGGTGAACGTCGACGACAGATTATCCACGGCGCGATGCAACTTCCCGCCGCCCCTTCCTGCATAGCGGCTGGCAAGCAACAAGTCGAGCTCCTCCGACTGCGTCAACCTGCGTTCCAGTTCGGCACCTCGGAGCGCGACTTCGGATTGGCGAAACTGCTCGATATGTGCCGTGACTTTGGGGACGATTCGCTTCACTATGAGGGCGGAGAGATCCAGGGTCTCGATTCGCGCGAGCAATTGCTCAATGGAACTGTGTAGAATGGAGGACACCGCGGTCGGAAAAGAGGGAGAAGATGAAATGTCACGGTACCAGACCAGTACGAAGTCTCTCACAATCATGATTAAGATGTCGTTGAGGGCACTGGATATCACTGGAGAATCCGGACAAAGAGGCGGCAGGGTCTGTGGAGCCTTGTGCGACCACTGCGAGCGTGTCAGGACGGCCTGCCACGCGGCGGGAGTAGAGAAGGCGAGAGGTTTTGCCGCGAAAGGTAACGCGTTAGAAGCGGGCGGCCTCGAGCTGTCCAGCAAGTATCCAAGGAACACATTGAGCGACACGAAACCCAGGGTCGTGAATACCAGAAGCAGCGGGAGACATAGGACAAGCGCGAGTGGAGAGGACGCAATGCGCGCAACCACTGGTAGCACTATCGCCGTGATCGCTGCCAGAACAGCTGCCTGACGTCCATTGAGCAGCATCTTCCAAGAGTGAGCAACGGAGATCAGTAGAGGAAGAGTAGTCGCGGCCGCATGGTGAAGCTGGAGGAGGCAGGAGGAGAGCAGCGGACCACTTGGTCGCCGTGTGAGGCGCCGCGTCGGCAACGCGCGATCGTGCACCTCCTGCTCGAGAGCTCTCGCAACTCAACCATGTCCTCGCCCTTCCTTTCTTCTCTCGCCTTACGCCGCATCCCTACGCCAAACTCCGACGTCGTATATGGCTGAAGAACTCGAGACCCAACTTGATGAACTTCTTACGGAACGCGAAGGGAAGCCGTGGACAGGGTTGTTGCCAGACGAGGTGGCGCACTTGATCAACTCCTTCCTTCCCTCTCAGCCCGCCTCGCTCCGACCCAAAGGTTACATCACATTATCCGCGATATGCACGAGTCTCAGAAAACGCGCACAACAAACCGGCAGTGAAGAAGGAGGAGATCCTGGAGCTGAGGCGATTCGCAAGGCGTTTGGTCCACCAGTCGTCTCCCGATTATCCGACACCACCGAGACAGACGTGCTTGCAGGCATGTCCTTCCTTTCTGCCCTCTTCGAGGTTGACTGGCAGTCCGCCGCCGCAATTTTCGCTGAGGATGGGTTGCTGGAGTCGGTCACGGATGCTCTCGACCTGTTCCCAACCTCCTCAGATATCTCTAGGGCTGTCGCGACTTTGTTCGCCAATGCCAGTGGGCACAAGGCATGCCGTTCTCTCATCTCCGAGAAGCATGTCGAATGGATATCCGCCCAATCGCAGCAAAGTGGAGATGACGTTCTGAAAGCTGCGGCAGCTGTCGCTCTGGTCAAGCTCTCGCGGGGTGTCGGGTCAGACGCGACCGGTTCAGACGGAGGCGAAAGGCCCCACTCTTCTGCTGCAGACGATGAACTTGCAAAGTTGATGAAGGGACTGATACTGAATGGCCAACCCTTGTCTCTTGCGGACGCCGTCGAGGGCCTTGCATATATGAGCACAAATCCCGTCATCAAGGAATCCCTTGCAGACGACGAGCCGTTCTTGACGCGTCTGTTCTCCATTATCCCTCGCCGCAAGAGCGGCCAGCCTTCTACGCAATCTCCGGAAGACGTGGCCAAGTCCCCACTCTACGGTGTTGTCGTCATCATCTACAACTTATGCTCTTATTGGCCGCGACTGACGGACGAGCAAGCCCAAGTCGCCAAGTTACGACGTATGGCAAACGTCTCTTCAAAAGGCGGTGCAGCTTCAGAGGAGAGTAGCCCTCTTAATGACGACGATCATGTCAAAGCGCGAGCGCGAAAGCTCGTAAAGCGTGGTGCACTGGAGGCGTTAAGCGCCGCTATTCGGGCAGCGGACAGCCCCGCTCTAAGGCTCACCGCGGGCCGCGCATTCTTGCACTTCGCGGAGGACAAGGACAATCGTGGAAAGATTCTCCAAGCTGGCGGTTCTAAGGCCCTCATGCTCATCATCCAGAGTATCCTGCCATCCCAGAAGCCTACCGCCCGATCCTCCGACGCACCCAACATCGAGTCAGCAGACATTGAGCCCATTCAAGCATTGGCCAAGCTAGCTATCACCGCCGCCCCGGTTCAGGTATTCGGCCCGAACCAGGGCACACTCTTCGACGCCATCCGCCCATTAGCACTCATGCTCGTCCACCCAGCGTCCAACCTGCTGCAGCGTTTCGAGGCGCTCATGGCGCTGACGAACCTGGCGTCACAGGGCGGTGAGGCCGCGGAGAGGGTGGCCCGCGCAGACGGGTTGCTCAACAAAGTGGAGCTACTTATGCTCGAAGACCACACGCTCGTCCGCCGCGCAGCGACGGAGCTCATGTGCAACCTTGTTGGCGGCTGCGAGGAGGTGTACAACCGGTTCGGCGGCGAGCATACCACAGCGTCGAAGTCGAAGCTGCAGGTCCTCATTGCGCTCTGCGACGTGGACGACCTGCAGACGCGCCTTGCGGCTTCGGGCGCAGTGGCTACGCTGACGACCTCCCCGCACGCGTGCCAGTGTCTGCTTGAGCTCCAGCAAGAGCGCAGGAGGGTGCTTCCCGTCCTTGGCAACCTTGTCGATCCCTCCGTACCCACCACCGAAGAGGAGGCTGGCAGCACTGATGGCGAACCGAACGTGGACAAACCTGACCCTGGCTTGGTGCATCGCGGGGTGGTCTGCATTCGCAACCTCTTCTTGTCAGTCAGGGAGTCCGCCGCGCGCACCCAGTTGGCGGGGGAGGTGGAGCGGGTGGGGATCGTGAAGGCACTCGTTGGCGTCGTGCAGGCTGCATCGGCGACTCCGGACTCGCCTGCCCTTCGACCGACTGCGGAGGCGCTGAAGTGGTTGTTGGAGAGCGGTATCCAGATCACCATATGACGGAAAGTCTACGCCCATGGCCCATGGGATATCGTGGCGTCAGAAGGTCTGACGGCCCCATACCGGTACGGAAGTGTCGCTCCTGGCTTTCACAACTTTCCACAGCTTACATCTCAGGGCGCTGTCTCAACTGTCGGTCTCGGCTCTGCTTGGGGGCGAAAGCGGGCCTTGTAGAATGAGGGATCCCAGCCTCCTTATGGCTATATTATGTCCCTCGCTCGCCGGGACACTAGCTTAGAGGGCACAATTCTACGGCTTGCTCGGCACACCACACACCACACCGTGGACTGCGTATTTCGAATATAGACTTCCCAGAGACACACCAGCATCATCTGTGCGCCCTCGTGCCTACAGTCTCACCGTGAACCAAAGAAACACCTCCGCGTGGGTCTCTGTGTTGCGTAGTCCTCCTCCTCCTCCCATACCTTGTGGCGTTTGCATCCTGCCAGCGCCAGAGGTACATCAGTGCGTGGTACGTGACTCAAGTTTAATACGTATACACCTGGCAAGCCGGGCCGACGAAGCCGGTCGATCAGCGTTCCGATGCTCCTTGTGACGAATACACTGTAGCACGACGGCACTGAACACCAACATCCAGTGCTCAGTTGTTGCCCTCACTCACGATACGGAGGACATGCGCCCCGCTGGAGTCTGCGTTCCGCACCGCGGCCGAACCTGCGGCATCTCATGATTGTTCTTGTGACCTATCTTAGGCTTCGCTGCCGGAGATACCTTCGTACCTCGTCAGCTATCGAACGCTCGCCATAGGTCTGATTCTTACGCTCTGCGTATATATTATACGCGGATTGCGGCTTGGCTCGCCAAGCAACACCCCCAGCGTACCACAATGCCTGCCCCGACATACATTGCATCTTCGCTGACCGAGCTCGTCGCTATACGCGCTCGTAAGTGATCTTCCTTGCTCTCGTAAACACAGTAGAATGACATCTTCGTTCTAGGGGACCAGCCGAACGATGTAGCCGTCTACACGGGCATTGACGAACCGGGTCCCTTGCTCAGGCCACTCACGTATGTCTTACGCCCTGTTTCGCAACCGAAACTAACACTCGTATTGAATACTCTTGAACCACCAGATACTCGCAGGTCCAGCGCGCAGTAGACCGGCTCTGCGCCCACTATGCAGTCCTCGGCCTCACGCCTCCACCTGAGAAGAACGGCATTCCGCCGCAGCGGGTCATCGCAGTTCTGACATCTTCTGCCGTCGACGAGACGCTCCTAGAGATCGCCTTGGCGAAGCTGGGCCTCACGCCCATCCTCCTCTCCGTCAACAACTCTGTTCCAGCGGTCGCTCACTTGTGCAAGATCACGAATTCATCGCATCTCGTTTACGGGTCGAAGTTCGTGTCTGAAGCGCACGAGGCACAGAAGATTCTTTCAGAGCAGGGAATCAACATAGGGATAGTCCCAGACAAGCGTTTCCCCATCTGGGGACCTGGAGGCGTTGAGGACGTCAAGACAGAACCGTTCCCAGCTGTGCTGAGACCACAGGATGAGCGGGATCGCACGTGTGTGATCTTGCACTCATCTGGATCGGTAAGACATGTTTGAACAAAAAACTATTCTGCGATGTTGCTCACGGGTTTTGGTCTTCAGACTGGGTTCCCCAAGCCCGTCTATATATCACATTTCGCTATGATAGCCAACGTCGCCGGCTTCGTCAGCAAACCGGGCTTCAGTGCTCTCCCGGTCTACCACGGCTTTGGGCATTACAGCGTGTAAGCATTCTGTGTATTGCTGCTAAGGGCTTCACTCATCTTTGTACAATATTTTAGGTTTCGCTGCTACTACGCAGGCGTCCCATTCGTCCTGTTCCCGGCCCACCTCCCATTGACATCGGCGAACATCTGCAAGGTCATCAATGCCATCCCTATCCGATGTCCGCTATGCTTTGCGGTACCGTACGTCATCAAGGTGAGCAATCGTGCACTTCATCTTCTTACGCGCTGACGTCGTGCATCAGCTACTAGGGGAGACAGAGGAAGGCACCAGGGCCCTCGCAAACTTCGAGAGCGTAACCTTCGCTGGAGCCGCCGTGCCAGTACGTTCGTCACCTATATAGCGGAGGACAGAGTTGACTCGTGTTTAGGACGATCTAGGTGACCGCTTGACCGAGGCGGGCGTGAACATCAAAGCGATTTTCGGTACCACGGAAGTGAGTCTGTACCAGTTTATAGACCTGCTTGATGCTAATCAACAGGAAGACCGGATCACTGCTTAATTCCGAGCGTGACTATGCTAACGATAAAGCATGGAACTGGCTGCGCATGCAAGGCAGGATCCGCGACTACCTTGTAATGGAGGACCGAGGCTCCGGCACGTACGAATCGGTCGTGCTGGATGGATGGCCGGCGAAGACCCAGTCTAATCGGCCGGATGGCTCGTACGCTACGAAGGATCTGTTCGTCAGGCACCCGCAGCATTCGGACTGGTACAAGTACATCGGGCGTCTCGACGATACGTTGGTTCAAGTTCTCGGGGAAAAGACAAACCCTGGTAAGTGTCCGCCCTTGGCTAGGATCATTGCATATGGTGATAACGATGCTGTACAGTTCCCATTGAACTCGCCATCCAGGGCAACAGTCCATACGTCGAGCAGTGTATCGTCTTTGGTGCGGGTCGGCCCCAGGTCGGTTGTTTGCTGCTTCCATCAGAGCTCGCGAAAGATCTCTACAAGGACCGCGAGGCATTCTTGGAGAAGGTGTGGCCTGTCATAGAAGAGGCCAATGCGCAAGCGCCAACTCATTCCAGGATCCTGCCCGAGATGGTGTATATCCTCGAGTGAGCTCTAGTGTTTGCTTCTCATCTTGGGAATTGATGTTGACCCCGTCGCAGATACGGCACGCAGATTCCTCAGGCTACCAAGCTGACCTTCCTCAGGCCGGCGTGTTACGCCAAGTTCAAGACCATCATAGGTATGTGATTCTTCTCGCCTCTCTCACTGCTCCGCTGACACTGTCCAGATGATGTATATGACCGTTTCGAGAACGGCTCCGATACCAACAAGCTAGACATATCGGAATCAGAGCTAGAGGACTTCATTCTCAATGCAATCACCCAGACGCTGGGATCGATAAAGGCCGCGAAGCTTACGAAGACGTCTGATCTCTTCGCGTTTGGCGTCGATTCGCTGCAAGCTACTAGGATACGGAATATCTGCCAGAAGGAACTAGAACTGAACGGGAGGACTCTGGGGCAGAACGGTATGCCTCAAACATAGCTCTTAATGCACTGTTTCCAATACTGATGGGCTGTAGTCGTTTATGAGAATCCATCAGTAGAGAAGTAAGCTGGGTGGTCGTGGTATTCGCTCAGCAGACTGATGGGCGCTCCTCGTAGGCTGGCCACATACATCACGACAGTTCGAACTGGGGCCGGTAACGGCAAATCCGTCGAAGAGGACCATGCCGCGATGTGGGCCATGGTAGACAAGTGGGCATCCAAGGTCATACAGCGGGAAGCTTCCGAACAGGTCATCAAGCCTGCATCGCAGACGATCGTGCGTATGCATACAATGAGCCTCGGAACGATTCTAAGTGCAGGTTCAATTTTACAAGGTTCTCACCGGGGCCACGGGCTCGCTCGGTGCTCACATTCTGCACCAACTGTTGGCCTCACCAGTTGTAGACCGCGTCATCTGTCTTTCCCGCGCGAAGTCCAACGAGGATTCGCTCGCTCGTCTGCGAGAGTCTCTGAACACGCGTCGGCTGCGGCTTACGGACGAGCAATGGAAGAAGGTGGAGTCGTTCGCCGCAGACGTCAACGAGGAACATCTGGGGCTCTCGCCGGCGGACTACGAGAGCGTAGTATCCCGGACGACTGCTGTTGTCCACGTTCGTGTCTGTCCTGATGTACGGAGTCACCAGTTGCTCACCGCTTCCATTTCGGCAGAATGCATGGCCGGTCAACTTCAACATGAGCCTCGACTCGTACGACGCTCACGTTGGTGGCGTGCTGAACCTTATCAACTTGTGCCTGCGGTCGCCGAAGTCGCAACCATCGTCGTTCTACTTCAGCTCATCTATCGCTGCTGTGACGGGTAGCGCTGACCCTGTTTGCGACGAGACCTTCCCGGCATCCGCAGGTACTGCTCTCCCGACTGGCTACGGTCGCAGCAAATGGGTAGTTGAGAAGGTAGCCGAGAGAGCTGCTCGTGCTACACCGCTGCACGTCAGTATCTTGCGTATCGGTCAGCTTGTTGGTGACACGCAGATGTATGTGCCAAACACCGAGGGGATTCTGCCTGTGCTGAATGTTGTCTTTAGCGGGGTATGGAACGAGACAGAGTCTTGGCCTCTCATGTTCAAAGCAACGGAGGCCACAGGCGCGTTGCCAGCATTCCAACAGGTAAGCCAGCGTTGTTACAAAGGAAACAGCTCGCTCAAGAGTTATGGTCCCCTTCTAGAACCCCCAATGGCTACCTGTCAATATCGCGGGGCGTGCTATCGCTGAGATCGCCACTCATTCTGTGCTGCCCAAAGCCGCGGTTTACCACATCGTGAATCCGAATGTGTCAGGTGGATGGGACACTATCATCGCAGGTCTGAAGAAGGCGGGTATGACCTTCGACGTCGTCAGCCGGTCAGAGTGGCTGGATCGCCTCGCGAAGTCGGATCCTGACGGCGAGCGCAACCCGGCGATCAAGCTCTTGGTGAGTAACCCGTTCCTCAATTGTGGCCGACGGTGCTGAACTTCTTGCAGCCTTACTACCGCACCCGCTTCGGGAAGCCGACTGAGAGTATCCCCATGGAGTTCCGGGTCGATACAACGTGCAGTATCGCTCTGAGCTTGGCTCATGCACCGCCGATCTCGCAAGACCTGGTCGAGAAATGGGTCCACTTTTGGCGCGAAGTTGGCTTCGTGGGCAAGCATTGAGCAGTTGTGCTTGGTGTAGAGCGTGTACAGTGTTCTCAGTGAAACGCCGTGTAGATGTATACCGTGTAGATCGAATCCAGAGTGGAATGACCGCGATGGAGAAACTCCTGCGCATGTCTGGCACCCACTGTCCCGCTTGCAACCGTGCCCTCGAGCACAACCAGCGTCGAATCGAGGTGACAGACATAACTAGGAATTGAGGATGAGGGTTGGGAATAAAAGTCGTCAGCATACGTAATACAGTCCGTCGGACGCACTGGTATCCGCGGCAAGCCGCAGCGCCCGCGCGATCGTGCGCATGAGGTCTTGACGCGCAGCGAGCCCGAGTCGCGTTCCTCTTTAACAACGGCGACCCCTCTGCTTCTCCTACAACACATTCCTTCAACCTTCCCCGACGACGACCAGTCTACTTGCACGCGCTCGTCAAACCAGAGCGCTTTCTTACCTACCCGTAACCGCCTCCCATCCGGGTTTCATCGCGCTAGGTGCTAGGCAACACCGTATCCTGAGGGAGAGGATCGACCGCAATATATCATGGTCAGTATGCTGCAGACGTCTGTGCTGCTCTATCCTCATCGCTCGGTTAGGCACCATCCAAGAAAGCAGGGAAGAAGGTCGCTGCAGCGCCCAAGAAGGGCGGCGGGCAAGCCAAGGTAGCCAAGGTGCGTCTACCCTGCGAGGTTGAGGCGTTCGACAGGTCTGTAATATGTTCATAGGCGGATTGGAAAGAGGGTTTCAAGAAGAAGCAAGTTGGAGTGTCGGATATGACCCTGTTGACCACTATCACCAATGAGGCGATCAATGAGAACCTGCAGAAGCGGTGGACGAATGGCGAGATTTACACGTATATCGGCTCTGTGCTAATCTCAGTGAACCCGTTCCGAGGTGCGTGATATTACTATAGTACTGTGGATATGCAGCTGAAGCAGTGCGACCAGATCTTGGTATCTATACCGACGAGGTGCTTCAGAGATACAAGGGCAAGAACAGGCTCGAGGTGCCCCCGCATGTCTTCGGTATCGCAGAGACGGCGTACTACAACATGAACGCGTACCACGAGAACCAGTGTGTGATCATCTCCGGCGAGTCTGGCGCGGGGAAGACCGAGGCTGCGAAGCGCATCATGCAATACATCGCTGCCGTGTCTGGTGGTCGCGACAGCAGTATCCAGGAGATCAAGGACATGGTACTGGCAACCAACCCTCTCCTGGAGAGTTTTGGATGCGCGAAGACCTTGAGAAATAACAACTCCAGTCGTCATGTGCGTGAGTTCTTGAAGAGACGTCCGTCGTTCTGAATCTTGCGCAGGGGAAATACCTCGAGATCATGTTCAACGACCATGGAGAGCCAATAGGTGCTCAAATCACCAACTACCTGCTCGAGAAAGGTCGCGTAGTAGGCCAGGTGGAGAATGAGCGAGACTTCCACATATTCTATCAGTTCACCAAGGGCGCGTCGGACGCGCAGCGAGGTGAGTCCATTGTGCCCCGTTCATCTGTCACCTACTGAGCTTGGATTAGAGGCATACGGATTGCAAGGCCCCGAAGCATATGCATACACTAGCGTGAGCAACTGTTTGGAGGTGCAGGGCATCGATGATGTGCAAGACTTCGCGGAGACAATCGTAAGCATTCCCCGTATGATAATACAGCCACTACTGACGGCACCCCGTAGAAAGCCATGCAGGTTATTGGTCTCAGCGATTATGAACAATCCGAGATCTTCCGTATGCTGGCCGCCGTCCTCTGGCTCGGCAACGTCCAGTTCCAGGAAAACGATGATGGCGGCTCAGCCATCGCGGACACTGGTGTGACTGACTTCGTGGCATATCTCCTCGAGGTCGATGCCGCGCTTGTACAGAAGGCCTTGACGATCAAGGTTATGGAGACTCAGAGGGGTGGGAGGAGAGGTTCCGTTTACGACGTTCCCCTTAACCCGTCACAGGCGACCTCTGGTAGAGATGCGCTGGCTAAAGCTATCTACAACAACCTGTTCGAATGGATCGTCTCTAGAATTAATGCGTCGATGAAGCCACGTTCCGCCACGGCACAACTGATTGGTATCCTGGTATGTGGTCTTCATGCTGTCTGTGACTCACAGTACTCAGTTCATTTCATAGGATATCTTTGGCTTCGAGATTTTTGAGGTTTGTGCTGGTTGATGGGCGCGTGTTTACTTCTAACGGTGCACGTACAGGATAACTCATTCGAGCAGCTGTGCATCAACTACGTCAATGAGAAGCTTCAACAGATCTTCATCGAGCTGACCCTCAAGACGGAGCAAGAGGAATATGTCCGTGAACAGATCAAGTGGACGCCTATCAAGTACTTCAACAACAAGATCGTGTGCGACCTCATCGAAGAGAAGCGCCCGCCAGGCATCTTCGCCGCGCTGAACGACGCCTGCGCCACCGCACACGCTGACCCGACCGCGGCCGACAACAGCTTCATACAGCGTACGGCTTCCCTCGCGAGTAACCCGCACTTCGAGGCGCGAGGTGCACAATTCCTCGTCAGGCATTATGCTGGGGATGTGATGTACAACGTCGCGGGGATGACGGACAAGAACAAGGACGTGCTCGTGAAGGACCTGTTCGACCTCATTGGCGGCAGCGGTAACCAGTTCCTCCAGGGCCTCTTCCCCGACAGGCCGGACCCGAACAGCAAGAAGAGGCCACCGACGGCGGGTGACAGAATTAAGGTCAGTTATGGTGCCGGGCTCAAGGTAGCACGTGGCTCATAATATCTGCAGGCATCCGCTGGTGCTCTTGTCGAGAACCTCATGCGTGCCCAGCCCTCCTACATCCGTACCATCAAGCCGAACCAGAACCGCAGTGCGACGGAGTACGACTCGAAGGCCGTGCTGCACCAGGTCAAGTATCTCGGTCTGCAGGAGAACATCCGTGTGCGGAGAGCAGGGTTCGCCTATCGGAATACCTTCGAGAAGATGGTGGAGCGCTTCTACCTGCTGTCCCCGGCGACGTCGTACGCTGGCGAGTATACGTGGCAGGGCGACGCGCGATCCGGGTGCGAGCGGATTCTCACCGACACCGGCATCGCGAAAGAGGAGTGGCAGATGGGTATGACGAAGGCATTCATCAAGAACCCCGAGACGGTGAGCCAGAGTTTTCTACCACTACCACTCGACCAGCGACTCACTTGAAGCCTTGAAGCTCTTCGCTCTCGAGACGATGCGTGATCGCTACTGGCACAACATGGCCGGCCGTATACAGCGGGCGTGGCGGAACTATATGCGCTATAAGCACGAGTGCGCCCGGCGCATCCAGCGCTTCTGGAAGAATAACAAGGAGGCGATCGAGTATGCGAGGATTAGAGACTATGGCCACCAGATCCTCGCGTCAAGGAAGGAGCGCAGGCGGTTCAGTCTCCTCAGCTACCGACGGTTCATGGGCGATTATTTGTATGTCAACGAAAAAGACCCACTTGGTGAAGAGCTAGCGTCTGCCGCTGGTATTGGGAGTGCGTCGTTCACTATCTCAGTGTCTCTCAAAGAGAGAGAGTTGACATGGGTGTAGGCGAGAAGGTGGCGTTCAGCTCAAGATGTGAGCTCCTGGTTTCCAAGACTGGTCGTTCCAGTAAACCAAGCCCCCGTTTCCTGTTGCTGGTGCGTCTACCGCGCACGCTATATATTAGATGTGTCCTAACTTCCTCTCCATTGTAGACGCAGAAGGCTGTGCACATCATCGTTGCTACGCTCAAGGAAGGCCAGGTGCATTATCAACTAGAAAGAAAGATACCCCTGGTGACCATCAAGAGTATCGCAATGTCAAGCCTGCGAGATGACTGGCTGGTTGGTCCCATCGTCCTGTATGAAGTACTAATGGCTGATGCCTTCGTTCAGGTTCTGAACCTTGGTCCCACTGAAGAAGGCGATCCGCTCATCAGCTGTGTTCTCAAGACCGAGCTGTGCACGCACATGCTGCAGTTGACTTCGGGGAGCATCAACATCACGATCGGCCCGGTGTATGTATTGAATTGCCTCTTTTGTCTCTTCACTTCCCTGTCTCATTGCGTCTGCAGCGTCGACTATAACAAGAAGAAAGAGAAGAAGGCCCAGGTTAAGTTTATCAAGGACGAGACTGTCCCGAGAGACGATGTATACAAGAGTCATACTGTGCACGTGCCTTCTGGGGAACCTCCAGACAGCCTCTCTCGCCCACCTGCGAAACGGAAAGCCGGTGTCGTACGACCAATCACACAAGGCAAGCTTCTGCGGAAAGGTGGTCCATCAGACGTATGCCGTCTTGTCATTGCGCCATTATTGAGAAAACCTCGAAGTACTAACGTGCCGTGCAGAAACCGGCCGCATCGCGACCCAGGCCTGCAGCTCAACCACTCCCAGGCAAGTCAACACCAGCAGCTGTCGTTAAGCCGAGTATCCCGCCCGCTACCTCCAGCAGTGCCCCGGCAGCACCTTCCCCACCACCAGTTCGGCATGTCGCGCCGCCTCCACCCCCGCCTGAACCAGACGTGGACTTGTATCGTGCCAAGTTCGCGTTTGAGGGCCAGGCGGGCGAAATGTCGCTGAAGAAGGACGAGCTCTACGAGCTGCTTGAGAAGGACGACAATGGCTGGTGGCTTGTGAAGAAGGACGGCGTTGAGGGCTGGGCACCGAGCAATTACCTCGAGCTCGTCCCGCCGAAGCCCAAGGCCGCGCCTGCTCCTCCGCCGCCGCCTCCCGCAGGACGCCGTGTACCCCCGACTGCCCCTGCCGCGCCAATCACGCCGACCGCGTCGACGACTCAAGCAACACCACGGACGTTCTCGAAACCAATCACCGCAGATCCGTCTGCGAAGCCCGTGGCTGTCTTCCCTGGTATGATGCCTGCGAACGGATCTGCGGCGCCTTGGAAGAAGACGGCGTCGACGGGCACGAACGGGTCATCGCGCGAGACGACACCAACGAGCTCGCGCCCCGTCAGCTCGCTTGCGTCCAAGGGCCCGCCGCCTGCACCAAGGCCGAAGCCTGGCCCTCCGCCTTTGGCTGCGAAGCCTGGTGCGGCGCCACCCCCGAAGGTGGGCGCGAAGCCGCCGGTGCCTGCCGCTTCGAGGCCGCCTGCCGCTGCCCCCAAGCCCAGGCCGGGTGGCGTGTCTAAGCCTGTGGCACCTTCGGGACAACTTGACCTGGCTGCTGTAGTGAGTGACCATCGGAGGTTCTTGCTCAAAAGTAAGGTAGCTGACTGGTTGGTTGCAGATGGCTGCACGCGCGCAGAAGCTCGGAGGTGGGCAGTAACGAAATGTAGGCTACGAATTTGTAGGAGACGAGACGTCGCTCGACGCGGACGTTGCTGTACTCAGAACAAGGGATTTGTACATCTACATTTGTCATGTGTGATAGAATGGCTCACGACTACTTACTGAGTACTGAGCGCTACGCGCTGAGTGCTGAACGTGAGTGGCGATTCATGTGTCTTCGAGCGAGAGCGTTGCATTCGCAGCTGCGTTCATGCTACAGCCTATCGTCACGCGTTTGCGCCGCGCACCGTTTCCTTTGTCTCGCCAAGATAAGTGGCTGTTGTCAACGTTAACATTGATCATGAAATGAGATTAGAAATCGTGCTCAGACAGTGTTGTAACGTTTATATAGGTGCTTGCATATGAACCTCTTTTCATGACCAGACCTTCAAGTACCCTCCCAGTTTCAATGGACCAATCGCTAGACCCTCATGCTGGATCACAGCACGTCTTCAATCGCAAGTACGAACTCTGCGACTACCTGAAGCAGAATTTTCCTACGCCGGACCAACTCATCACATCTTGCCGCGACTGCACCACCTTCCTCTGCGTCTGTTGCCAGCACTGGAATCACGAAAGACCACTCCCCTGTCACAACTTCCGCCTCATCTTCACGGATGGCGCTTGCCTTTCGAACGGAACGGCCGCAGCGACGTCGGGCGCGGGCATTGCTATGGGGCAGGCAGATCGCCTCCAGTTCTCCTACCCAATAGACGACTCCATTGATTCCACGGGCAAGAGAACCAGTCAACGCGCAGAACTGCTGGCCGCCATCCTCGGACTAGGTGCGGCGCAGTCTGTCGAAGAGCTCGCGGATGCGCACGAACGACTCTACAACCGTCACAAGGCGGGGGAGGACGCGGGGTTGTACAGTCACTGGATCATCACGACGGACTCGAAGTATCTGGTCGATGGCATGACAGACTGGCTGCCCAACAAGTGGAAGGTGAGTCTTGCAACCGAGTATGCCAGTGGGCGCGCCCTCATTCGTACGCTCGTCTCGTGCAGCGCAATGGGATGCGTGCATCCGACGGCCGCACTCCTGCCAACCTCGATCTCTTTCTGCGCCTCGATGAGGAGATTACAGCCATCGAACAAACGCACGACATCCGAATTGGGTTCTGGCATGTGGCCCGCGAATTCAACACCATCGCCGACCGCCTCGCGAAGGACGCTGCTAAACGCACCCTTCCTGACCCAACCGTGTAAAAGGCATGCCCGGTAGCTGCTTCCCGCTTCTCAGGATGCCTAAACTCCAATTTGGAGAGGTGGAGAGGTGGAGAGACCTGCGCTATTCAGTGAGGGTGATACGGCAGCGAAGCGTAGCTTAACCTAGACCAGAAGGACGACCTAGCTAATGACCAGACCATTGAAAACTTCTGATAGTATAGCCTACACATGTATTTTAATTCCACCGTGCACACTGTCAACCGTCCTAAAGGGACGACCCCGTCCCGAGCGTGCCACGACTCTGCGAGCTTAGCATGTCGTTTCCCTGCATAACAATGAGCCTATGACTCGGTACCAATCGCCGAAGTCATACATGTACGTCCACCGTGCCAAACGGTGCTACGACCACAGCGTAGCTGGGAAGTGCTTCGACCGTCTCGCATTCCAATATGCCATGCCCTCCGGCGGACGCGGGGTCAGTCGCCGTCAAGCCCCGCACTTACGCTGCCGTGCGCACTATCGTAAGCATTCGGAGTGGACGAGGACGCGTGATGACCACGTATGCACACTGGGCCGGCGAACGCAGAGGGAAGCTTCAGCACGACGTCGGCGAATTGGGTGAGGATGTTCGTCTTCAAATTCAAGGGGCGCCCGTCGGGTGTAGACGAAAATGCGACGCTGACGGGGGCGTTGGACGTGTGGAAGTCCGCGATGTAGTAACCTACGCCTTCAGGAGAAACAGCAGGCTCGAAACCATGTGCCTCAGAAAGGGCAATATTCGCGTTGATCGCGCTGCAATAGATGAACACGCACGGGATTATCATCAGTGCCTACGTGAGAACACAACACACCCGTTTTGTGTTCTCACCCACAAGCGGTTCGATGCGTTTTTGTACTGCGGATTTTGCCAGCATAGTGGATACGAGGCACGCGAACACTGGTCTGGGTCCCGCGGCGACGCGACGAGGGCCGCATTGATCTCGACAGGCGCATTGCTTGCGTATACCCTGAGGCTGGAAGACAGGTTGAACGAACCACGGACGGGCCCTTCTTCATAGGTGATGATGGCATCGCGTGCAACAATAGACTGTTGAACGGTTGAGAGGATGGTCCAGGAGCCAAAGCGACAAACGGATGAGATAGCTCCGAGCGAAGGGGATCGACAGCGCACGGCACTGACCTTGATGTCCATCATCGCATGGTATGTAAAGAACTGGACCTCACCAGAAATCAGCCCAGTGTCGAGATTATCCACGACGAGATCGAGATAAGTCAATCCCAGGGTGAATCTTTTGATATATAGCGGGGTAGTTGGACGTCCGCGGGGCAAACGAATCGTGATCTCCATGAACATGGTATGCGAGGACACTTTCATCCCCGGACGCGGGAAGTTCTGGTCGATAACACACACACTTCATTAGCATGCGTCGTTGTTACAGTTCCATAGGAGGGCCTACCGCCGTTATCTGCAGCCGTTCCTCGTCCTCTGTTCCCACCGGCACGGCAGGCGTAGAGTGGATTGTCTGGGCTTTGCATACTTCACGGAAGACGTCGATATCGTGCATATACACCGTCACTCCGACCTTGATCTGTGGTTGGCTGACATTGGACGGCAGAACGGGCCCATCAGAGTCCGCGACGACGAGACGGGCTACCCCCAGTACGTGTGCGTTGCTAGTGAACAAGATACGCACACTGTCGGCGCTGCCAGAGTCTCGAGAGGACGAACGTCGTGCTGGCACTGCGAGAGAAATGTTCCTTGCCATGGACGAAGGGGCGATCACCATCTGCGGCTGCAAATCCCCATCGTGCTGGAGGAGAGCATTGCGGGCCGCTGCTTTGGGCTGGGCCATAGAAGAGGTCTTCATGCGCTGGGGCGCGCACGTCGCTCGAGACGTTGTGGGGCTGCCTTGGTTGGATCACTGGAGCCGCAAGGATGGGTTCTTCACCGCGTATGTCCTTCTCGTTGACGCGATCCGCAGGGAGCAGAGGCTTCGGATGGCGCACCATCCCTCGTCTCCCTCTGTCGTAACCTGCAGTTCGGGAGTCGCCATCTGGTCGAGGCGGCATGTCGATGAGGGTGACAAAGTGGATGAGACTCTTGGAGGGGATGTGGAACGAGGTGACAATTTGGCGAGGCAATGAGTGTGGTCATACGGATGATGAAGACGATGGCAGTACTTCGAGCGCCAGTCTGCAACGTAACCTTGTCCGAGTGATCACGACTCCGCAATGTTGATAGAACTGTCCACAGAGTGATGAGCTTCTGTCCAGACGGGCGTTGTATCAGGCCAAACCAGCCATAGCCGCGGGAACTGATACCAGTACCAATGGGCACGCACCAGGCGACTTCGACTTACATCGCTTCAGACTTAACGCGCCCAAAACCTTCGAAACTTGGAGTGATTACGCCAACCGCCACGCTTCAAAACATTTCAGCGCAGATACAGTTTCCTGAGTCCCGCCGATTGGACGAGGCCTAAGCACGCCACAGCATCCACCACATCAGAGAAGCATTAGGCGAGATGAACGTCTTTATCAATATGTAATATCTCAGTTATTGTTTGGCAAGGACGCTCCGATATCACTCACCAGAGATGCCGTGCGGCTCAGCCTCAAGCTCAAGCACCACCCTCTTCTCTTCTACCCTAGACACAAACACGAGCCACGCTTCGAGCTCCGCGTCGCTCCGGATGTGCCGTGCCTTCGCAATCCCGTAGGCCCGCTCAAAGAGCTCCTTCCGATGGTTCTCCCTATCGGCTGCAACGGCCCGCACGAACTGGCCTTCCGCGCTGAGGTTCAGATAAACTTCGATCACGGTGCCGAGCGTCGCCTTCGGATCCCACTGATACTTCTCCGGGTCGCGTACCGCGAGGTTTTGACAAGCTGGACATACGAGAGCATCGAGAATGTGGTTCAGCATCGCAGCGATCCGCTCAGCGATGTCTGGGGAAAGGAACGGCTCCTTGATCTCTCCTGTGAACACGCTGAGCACTTCGAGGGCCGATCCGGCCAGGTGGACGTCGCGGGGCGTCTGCAACTGGAATGTGAGGAGTGCACTCTCCCGATCATGGCGGTCCTGTGGGGGCTGCGCGTTCCAACCCTCCGTGTCCGCCATTGCTTGCTCCATTCCATGGATTTGGGCCAGGTCGCTTACCATAGTGTCCATGAGGTTGGTAGTATCGAGGATTAAGAGGTTGATGAAGCGCGATAGTGGTTCTGCGCTGGCGCGCATGTTCGCTGCTAAGGTTGCGCGAAACGTTAGATCGGTCCAAGTCATCTTGAAGAGTGTGATGATGCGTAGACTGAATGTACCAAGGGTTATTACACCATCCTGGGACATATTCATCGCACACACCTAGGGTCATCGTCAATCGTTCCAAGTTTTCCGTGGCTCTTCTGAGCGGCGAGCAAGCCGGAGACTTTATTCATCTCCTCGAGGAGAATGCGGAACGACTCTGGCGTGTCTGTGCTGCATTGCGGTGGTGACGACCTAACGTAAGGGTAAGTATGAGTAGTGATACGTATTGGGATCAGTTGTCGCTCCATTCGAGGCTGCAGGCACTGAGGCAACCTCAAATCTGCAGGCCCCAAAGCGGCGCAGCTGCCGCTGGAGCTGGAGACGTGACCTGATCATTATGTCAAGAGTCAGTCGCCCGTCAAATTCAATGGGCTATATTGGATGCAACTCACATACATACTACTCAGGCTGCCGCGTCCGAGGCTTCGTCTCTCCGTTCATTATGTCGACGAATTTGAGAGGAGTCGTTGTGCTATCAATGTGAGTAGAGCACCGCGATATACCTGTCATGGTAGAGCAAATCACTCTGATTGCATAGCTCGGGAGGAGTGTAACGGTTGGATGTCAACTTCAGACCTTCCGCATTCGGGCGCACTACGGTCGCGTCACGTTCACGTGCAGGACTCCCCGACGCCAGCGCTTATACTTTGACGCGTCCACCTCTAGCCGACGTCCTAGGGGCGATTTACCTCTCAACCTGCTCTACGTCGGCCCTTGGCCTCCCAGCTATATAGCATATCCTCTTATTTGCCGCTCCCTCTGCTACCTATCTGCAACCTCCTCTCGCGATGGACTCCACCCGGCAACACCGGTACTTGCGTCCGTCGGCACCATGTCTGCGCCGATAGACAGTACTTTCTCTGCAACTGCTTAGAGAGGGACTTCTCTACACCCGAGCTCGTCAAGGTCTGTCCCGATTACTCTTGCTTTGTCTCTCTCTGCTGCCAGCACCGCCGTCAAATCCGCCCTGAATCACGCCCCTGCTACGGCTACCGTCTCGTATTCACGGATGGCGCCTGCCTCTCGAACGGAGCATCTCATGCAGCATCTGGCGTAGGCATCGCCATGGGGACAGACGCAGATCTTCAAATGTCCATACCCGTGGACGACACCGTCGATTTGTGGGCAAAGAGGTCCAGTCAGCGCGCAGAGCTGCTTGCCGCAACTCTCGGACTCCGCGCGTTGCGCTCCCTCAAGGCAGCCGGAGAGGTGCATCCTGCCGACAGACGCCGCAAGATGCGGGACGCGGGCATGGATATAACCTGCAACTGGATTATCGCGACGGACTCGAAGTACGTGGTAGATGGTATGACGGATTGGTTGCCGAAAAGTGGAAAGTACGTCCGCTGAGTCGTACCCAACTTAAAACCTGACTATATGCGCCCTTATTCTAGCTGAATGGAATGCGCACAAGCGACGGGCGCAAACTCGCCAACTTGGACCTCTTACTAGAGCTCGATGAAGAGAATACTGCCGTCGAAGCCGAACACGATATCCTCGTCGGGCTCTGGTACATCCCACGCAAGTACAACACTATCGCCGACCGCCTTGCCAAGGACGCCGCCAAGTGTGCTCCTGCATCCCCACCCTCTTGCATCCTGCTCCCCACCATCGTTCCTGCGCTGCCTAGTTAAGATACTGGTACTCATCTATCTAGAAGAAGTTGTAAGTGTTCGCGATATGAAGCGGGACTTCAACGCTAACTACAGTAAAGGCGTATCGTCAAAAGGACCCACATAGACTGCCGATACGCGCAGGCTAAGCAGATGATCTCAGAGAAGAGGTCTACCGCACTGTGCGTTGCGCTTATTTGCGCGAAGCCCGGTGCTAGTACTTTCTGCCTCTCCAAACTGTAGCCGTCCATGTTCATGCAAATATACATCCAGCTCGTCGCGGGTTTGACCTATTGATCAAAGTGGTCGTTCGAGTTGTCGTCCCGGCGAAACTAGCCAAGACCTTAGGTGTGTTTTTCTCGATCGGCGCATAGCGCAGGGCTACGGTTGTCCTTCGCCAATCCCCACATCAAGTGCATGGGTTGGATACCGGGTGCCGACGATCTCCTCATAGACGTCGGTACTGGGCGGTCACCGTGCGTGGCGATACGATCGACTCGCATGTCGTCGTCTGCGGGCCATAGCAGGAGGAATCATCCATTGAACCACCGACCGCAGGCGCGATCCTCGGCGAGGCATGCGCGCATACGCACGGTGGTTGCAAATGCGAGGTAGCCCCGCCAATTCGTACTCGCACCTACCCGGGGGAACATCTCGCCGCTGATGGTGTTAAGGCCTTCACCAACATCCGTGTGCTATTGCTCTTGGCCTGTGCGGTCGATATCTGAATTTGCACTGGCTCACGGATGAGTTCATTGAGCTTATGTGGCATCCTTGTGTGCCATCTTTCTCATTCATCGTTCTCGGGCGTGCTCTCTCTCTCCTGCATCTCATTGCCAGCGAATCTTCTCACATGCGGTGAGCGGATGATGATTCGGATGTTCATCCATCGTACCCTTTCGTGATAACGACGAAACTTGTAACGGTATGGCTTCAATTGTGTCTTGTAATAGGAAGGGTTTGATTCAAATGATTGTTGGCCGTATGCCTTGTAGCTGCTGCCTTCCGGTAGTCCGTGGCATTGTTGTGGATGTGTTGCCTGAGTTCCGCAGGATCAGCTCTCTATTACGGCGACGACTTGGATGGAGGAGATCTGCGTGTCAGGGGGGCAGTGGAGAGATAGTGGCTTGTCTAGAGCACCCGGATGCTAGCCAGCATCGACTATGGTATACTTGACAAAGTTGATCCGTGCGCACTTGCCAATCCGCCGAGATGAGAGCATTCGAGCAGTGTAGGAAGCGGGACGTGCTCTCGAATTCAGCAGTGGCGGGCCATGTGTACTGGATTTCAAACCGGAAGGAATGGTCTGTGTGTTCCTATGTTCTTCGCTGCCTCTGCTTCGTGCAGTGGAGTCCGGGTACGGTAGTCAGTGGGGCAATGTCCTTGAGATTCCATCTCCTGTGTCATAATGGTTCGAGAGCTGATGCATTGGCAGAGCTAACCGACATCTCGATAGCTTGCGGTGGGTTTATCAGACTCAACGTTCAAGTTGTCGAATAATCGATGACGGTCTCGAATGCATTGATGGTGTGTGGATCTCAATTGTCGACCACCCGGCTATCTTCCGGGATATGAGTATGGTTCCTTTGACAATATCATCACCTAAGATGTGCCAAGTGAAGCCAGTTACTCACTCGAGCACAGCATCTATGGTGTCTGACTTCGAGCTGGAACAAACTCGGACTCAATGCATTGTGACGCAAGGAGCGGAGAAATGTGCCATAGCAGCGGCGTACTGTGGCACCTGCGAGATGGTAGGAAATCGTACGTAAATATAGTCGCCAAACCGCCATACCGCTCCATTCACTCCCGACTTCGACGGTCGACCTTGCTCAATCAATATGTCTGTGGGCACAACACTCGAGATCAACTTGGGTCCGACACTTGGCATCCTGTTGACGGGCAATGCAATTGCTGGAATGTGTGTATAATCTGCAATGCTTTGTTTCCTTGCTGTGCTCATGTAGCCATGCAGACTTTATGGCCTTCAATGCATGTGCCCAGATTGTCTACTAGTTTTACCATTCCACAAAAGACCCTTTGAAAAGAAAGTTGCTGGTATGATGTGGCAAGATCATGACTATATGAACCATATGAGTCTAATGCTGGAGCCCTAGGTAATCTCCATATGGTGGGAGCAACAAACACAAACTCATTTGGTCTAATACTGAAGGGCAATGCCTTGATGAGTAGGCTGATGGACACTGCCAACAGTGTGGGGAATATCTCGGTATGTATATCAACCTCTATGTGGCTTTCACCAGCCTCATTTCAGCAGTGGTTAATACAGCACCAATCTAATCTTGATGGCCTTGCACGTCTGCCTCCGTAAGTGAGCGAATTGTGAGTGAATATGAGGAACTGATCAGGAATGGCATAGGATGTTTCATGTGAGGGAAGAACACACTACCCTGCTTCAGCAAGGCTGAGCTGCTGGCGCCATGTTGCATAGGAGGCTAAATTCACCCATCTTGACTTGCAACTCATTGCTCAATTGTATGCATCTCACACTGACTCCATGCAATTTACCATGCTCACACACTCTCAGGTATTATATCTATAAAATCTGGTTATGTAGGTACCAGGATCATGGTTTATCTGTCAGGAAGCATTGAAGTATCTTCCTAGTGTTTGGCACAGCTGGCATGAAGCAAAGCTGGAGAGTAGCCCTGACTTCTATGGCAGTAAGTAAAGAATCATAACAGTAATCACAACTCATGAACCTTCTGCCAGATTACACTGTCCATATCATCACTTCATCAGCAAAGGCCTCCGGTTCCGTCGTTGCCTCATGGTACCATGCGGAGCGATAGGAGACCATGGAAACCCGGATACATTACGCAGCTCGCCCGATCGTTGGGCACCCCTACCGAACAGCTGGCTCCGCACGGAGATAGGGCTCTCCGTAGGCACCTTTACGGAGAGCGGGGTCCCCATAGGCTCCTCTAGGTGAATTATGTGGCCGCACACATACGGCAAGGCTTAGTATACTAGCCAACCCGAGGCTGCTTGGCCAGTGCTGCTCAGATTACCGCACGAAACTCGTTGTAGGGACATAAGATTCATGTTGTAGGTACATGAATCATATATACACGTATTTCATACACACGTAAGGCGCGGAATGCTCGAGGTTCTGGATGCGCTACTACACCTCAGGCTGCTTCAATTCTCACCATAGTGCCTCTGCAGGCAGCTGCACGCGCCGCACGAGAGTGCGCACGATTCCCCGCGCTCCGCACGAGGTCGTGCAGCCGCTCGTTGAGCTCGGAGCCGCCTGGGGTGGCACAGCGCGGGGGTTATCATGCTAGTGCACGACCAGTTCATCGCCGCAATGACAACCATGCGCCGCGCATTGAGCGCGTCTAGCTCGGTCAGGACCTCATTCTCGACGTGCATGGACGATTCCGAGACTCGGAGGGTATCACTGCCCCGAGTGTTCTTGCCGTTATTGACAGAGTCATCCTGATGCACTCGCGACCGGTGAATGACCGGCATCTCTGCATCATTCTGGGGGAGCCGCAGGACCAGCTCGTCGAGCACGTCAAGGGAAATCACGCACGGCGCGTACGCGCGGGTGCGCGAGAACACTTGACGGACCGTGAGCCCGCTCTCACTGGCGTACTACTGCGGGAGTGCCCATCAGCCGGGGAAAAGCCATGGGCACAGACGAGTGCTCACCTAAGTTGCGGAGCAGCTGCGGGTCCTTCACACTGATGAAGTCGGCCGGGCTTCTGTTCGCAGCTGCCCTCGTGAACAGCAAGCCTGCTCGACCCTGACCAGCTCCGGCCGGAGGGTCGCCCATACGATGTCCATGTGTAGCTCCTCGCGCGTCGTGAGCATGGTGCCAATGCCTACCCAGGTGCCGTCCAGGACTGTCGCGAAGTCCTCGCGCTTGCGGACAGCTGCACCTAGTTCGGTGCTGCGTGGAAGTCCGCGGAGGTGATGAAGAGCATGGCGACTCGGAGTGGACGTCAGCAAGAATAGGTGTACGCGCAATGAATCAATGCTGGAGGACGTGGTTGGTGTTGTCAGGCATCGACGACAATGAGGCCCCAGAGGAGATGCCGGCTTCGAGTATCAAGGAGTTGCCGATGAGGAACGCGTGCATGCTGTTGTAGCGGGCTGGTGCAGGTCACGCGGGGGAAGGGGCATCCGTTGGGTGAGCGCGGTGTGAGGCTGGGACTTGGAGTGGGCTCAGAGTGCATCCCTGAGATCTCTCGAAAAAGTACGCACCTGAGGCGCACCACTGCAGGCTGCGCAGTCCGTCCCTCGCCTTCCAACTTCAAGTGCAACATCCTATGAGTTGACTACGAGCAAGATTTCGCTTCTCATACGTGTCGCGTAGTCCACTGGTCCATAACCTTGAACCCAGTGAAACGGTGGGTGGGCATCTGGTAAGTTGTGATGGTTCTATGGATAAGTAAAGCATACCAAAGCAGTGCGCGCTCTTGGCATGTACGAGTAGGGCAACGTCGAGGTTAGAGAAGAGAAGGTGGTGAACGGGCGGTTCAAGTTTGATTTGGGCGGCAAAATCACTCTCCACGCGTACAGTGAGCAACGTGTGGGGTTTGTGTCGAACCTACGGTGAGCATGAACTTGAAGTTTCGGTGACCCTCTCGTGGTAATGGTGAAAACAGGCATCGACTAGCCGCAACGTGTATCCGAAGCGAGAGGTTGAATAGTGGCTGCTCGCGAGAAATATTATATTAATTCCGGCTCATTGTACGCTGCATTGCTGTTACTAGTAAGCTCAGCAATCATACACGTTGCAAGCTCATATGGCAAAGTTTCTGTAGAATGCATTGCCAGTGCTCCGGGTTTTGTCTACAGCACTAGTGTCCGTGAAAGCCCACCGAGCTTCGCGGGGACCCAATTGACGAGCTGGAACTTCTCGGCATGCACGACAAGGAGCTGCGGGAACATCGCAAACCGTGCACGCCTGCAACCCAGCGCAAAAGCCGCCGTCAGCACGACGTCATCACCACGCCGCAGCCGCAATCCAGTCGACACTCACTGTGTCGCGATCACGTTCTTCCGACACGCCGGGCAGCTGTACGCGAGCACCTCGAGCGCAGTGAGAATCTCCAGGCACTGCTCGAGCGCGACCTCCTCATACGTCGTCCGCCCCTCTACGTCCTTCCCCGTTTCGCGCGCAGGCACCGGCACGCTCGCAACGTCCGCCGCGTCGATGCGATACCTCACCCTCCTGCACTCCCCGCACTCCAGGGCATCAGGAAAATCCCCCTTTCGTAAGTTAGAGGCAATTGTGAATGAGCAATGGATGATAACAGATTACAGCAATTATTCTCAATGATCATGGTTATAGATGTTACATACTATTATTGCTCATGATTCTAGGCAATCACACAGTGCCCATTAGTTATTACGGACAGATGATTTTTATATTACAACAGCGGGGATGGGTGTCCAGATGCTCTCCAGGGAGTGATACATCTTAGGATGTTCGTATACCCACTGGCAAACACAAGCTCTGGTAAAGAGGTAGTGTATAGAGAATAACATTTGATTACTAACTGTATTCGATATACATACATTCTCATAGGTCAGTCTTGCCGCGCGATGGCAATAGGCCCAGCAAGTGGCAGGAAGACAGAGGAGGACCCACAGTTATTGAACAAGATCTCGAGTTCATGCTATAGCACGAGGTCCACCGCCGTCTCCGTCCACATCAACACCGTCGTCTGCAGCCTCGTTGCCCTTGTCTCTGTCGTCTCCCTGATTTTGGCCCTCGTCTTCCGGCCAAAGCACAACATGGACCGCCAGAAACCTCTCCCTATAGCCCGTACTGGCGTGCTCGCGAGTTGAGAGCGGTCAGTGATGGCGAGGGCAGAGAGTGGAGTTCACGTACCCGTAGGGCCGTATATCAGTTGCTTGACTGGCACCGCTCCTTCACGTACCCGTAGGGCCGTATATCAGTTGCTTGACTGGCACCGCTCCTTCACTGTCCAGCCAGCAAGCACACTCGTCTTGCAGTGAGCTCGAAGGAATCAAGCAGCACCATACCTGAGTGCACTTGCGGCAATGCGGTGACGTGGCGGGCTGGACTATCAGGGGAAGGAATGTGGTCAGTGACTACGTGCGTGTGCATGTGAGAGGGTGAGCATAAACTCTAAGCTTGCCTGAGAGGGAGCCAACAGCAAGTGTCGTACCTTGTCCTTGACTCAGTCGCATGTTCAAGGATAGGAACGGCATGCGTCCGCAAGGTTTGGCGCGTCAAGCACGCAGTACGGCGTCTTGCACACACTGACAGCCCGGACTGGGCTGACAGAGTAGGCGTCATTGACCGGCGTGTTGAGCCGTTGAGTGGGTGTGGCTGAGCTGGAACGAGAGGGAGAGTTACCGTTAGCAGCCACCGGCGGGTCAGGGCGGATGGCAAGAGCACGGCTGTCGGGGGCGGATTCAGATGCGTAGGTAATGAGGGACGTGACGACGAAGGTGGAGTAACTGCGGCGTCGAGTACGGGTGTAAGCTTCATGTTTGCTTGTCCTTTCAACGCACCGGGCTCTGTTGGTACGATGCGGCTCTTCGATGGCAAGACGGCGGCGGGAAGGCGAGAAAGCGAGAGAGGACTCGAGAGACAGCAAGGCAAGTCGATCCGGCAATTCCCGGAATGCCGCCACAAGCGCTGACGTGTACTGCGAGCGCTCAATCCTCTACCTTCGCCTTGCACCCCCCAGCGACGACGGGGCTCGGGCTCAGGTACGTACAGATTATACCACGAGCACCGGGCGTGCACCGCACTCAACAGGCGTATGGCAGGCACAGGAGTGAAAGAACCAAGTGGGCTGAGGACCGTTTCGTTTTCACGGTGCGTCGCCATCCAATTCGTTGCCTTTACCACTGATGTTGTACGAGGCAGAGGTTCCCGCTATCCCCAGTCTTGACGCGTGCCTTTGCGTCGCCCAACGAGCCGTTCTGGTCCACAGTGACCACGCAGCTTATGGCGTTCAAGCGGGTGGTGAGCCGCATCTACGAGAATCCGGAGTACCCTCCCAGGCTCCCCCTTGTGGGGCCGAACACCGTGAGGGACGGGAACTGGGACTGGGTCCAGTCTCAGTTTCCTGAATTCCAAAGGCCCGACTTCATTAAGACGCAAGACGAGGACGTCAAGGGATGGTCACCACAGCTCAGGGACCGGGTGCTCACGGGCACCTTGCTGACGACGGTCTATAACGACATTGTGGAGTACACGACGGAAGCAGCGGCCAGCTGGGGGCAGAAGCGGGTCTGGAAAAAGCTGAACGCGCAACTGCATCAGCAGCCTCCACCGCCTCCGGCAGGTCAACTTGTACCTCAGGGAGGTCCTAGCAGCACGGCTGGGGGACCGTCTCGTCATGAGCAGCACGGGAGGCAGTAGAGTATACACGTGTGATGAATATCATAGAGTAGGAGACAGGACTTGAACGCCGTCACCATATCATACATGTACAATATGCATATCACGACCAGTGAACGGCTTTACATCGCAGATTTTGTTGGAACAAGCGTAAGAAAATGATGAGCATACATTGAGGAATGGCAGAGTAGAAAGAGAGTTCTTTCAAGCGTACCCCCTGTGCTGAAATGAGGAGTTGACATTATTTGTCCTCCTTCAATTCTCAGGCAGTAAAACTTTTATCTTTCAAAGCTCTTGCAAGCATCCCAAACCGTCTAAGAGCCTCTGTGTCTGCTCTCTGGTAGCGCCCAAATGCTTTCTCACACAAAGTGTTTTTCCTGATGCGTGAGGCAGACGGGAGTGTGGAGGAAGGAGAAGGAGTGGCAGAAGGTGCGGCGCAAAGCAGACTTATGCGGCGGAGGAAGCCTACCGCATTAGGGAAGTTGGGCGTCTGGTTGCCGCAGTGTTCGCTGACTGCACGGCCAAGCAACGCGGTCACATGGAGAGGTACCAGGACGGGAGCCTGGCCGGGGACAGCCAGAATGGAGAACGAAGAAGGTGTGGGTGGTGCCCACGGTCTGGGGCCGGAACGGAGTGAAGGAGGGGTTAGGAGGGTAGGCCAGCCCGGGCCAAGAAGTGACAAGGAACCAGAGGGAGATAGCAAAGGGTGGAACGAACACACCGAATGCTGCAGCACAGGACCCCCTTCTGCAGGCACAGGCGAAGCACACCGGGGAACAAAATAGCTAGAGAAACGGACCCCAAGCACGTCGGACACAAATCTCCTGCAATACAACAGGCAAGACACACGACAAACAAGTTCCTCAGGGGTGCGTTCCCTCCGCTCTCACAGACAAGGCACGAGACAATTGAATTTGCTTGGCGACGACACGACAAGCACGGCAGGTACTCAAGAAAGCTCTACGCTACCATCCGCTGCACCCTCCGAGCCCTGGGGGGAGGTCGAACCAAGATGGCGGGAAAGTCCATTGAGCTGCAACTCCACAGCGGTGAGGCGGGCGTGGGTCTCCATGGCCTCGATGCGAGCAGAGTTCGAGGTGTCACACTGGGTTTGCACGATAGCCTGCATGCGGCAAACGAGGCTGTCCCACCCCTCGGCGGAACTTCGCAACGTCGACAACTGCAGGGGGCGATCGAGGTAGCGGACGGAAGGAAGGGGACGGCCAGCCTCCGAATCGGCCTGCTCGGCAGCAACTTGATCTACTGACCACGCAATGGCAGGGAATGGGACCCCGAGGGCGCTGTGCTCGGAAGGCAGCGTAGCGAACACCTCGTCAAGGTATTCGACGAGTGCCTGGACATCAGACTGGGAGCAGACGGAAGGAAGGGCTGCATCGCCATGCGCCACGGCTCGCACGCGGGAGTCGAACAGCATGCGCTGTGTCGGTCAAGGTCAAGGGCGGGAGCAGAAGGAAGACTGCTCGACGCACCACGAGCCAGCGGGCGCCATGGGCCCAGGCGAGCCACTCAGCGTGGTTGCGTGTCGTGAGGCGGGGCTCGGTAGCCCGCTCGTCCCGAAGGATCTCGAGAAGGGGACAGAACCGCAGGGAATACACCGCAGCGGTAGCGTTGGGGTGATGTTCGGCTGACATGGCGAATGACGAGTGAGTGGGGAAGAGTGGAGGGAGCTGGAGGGGGGGTTTTGTTGGACCAGTGTGGGAACTCGGGAACGGGGAGGATAAGACGTGGCGGGGAGCGGGAGGAGGAGTCAGTTTTCCACCACCACCATCCTCCGAGCACTGAGTATCTAGCAAAGTCGGTCGTCTTACGTCGTTGTCATTGTCATGTCGAAGTCGAGTCGGTCATTGTCGAACCAAGCATTTTACCTGAGTTTATCTGAGTGAGTTGTTGTCATGGGTCCTACCCCTTCCTCAAGCCGTCGCGGGTCCTACCCCTTCCTCAAGCCGTCACGAGTCGTCAGCAAGGCACAGCCTGCCAGAGATTTCCAGTACAAAGTTGACGTCCTGTGGCCACCTACCCTCCACTTCACTTCTCCCCCATCCTCCGCTCAAGTTTATTGCTCCAGCACTAGCTACCCTCCGCTATCGTCCTTCAGCTTGGTCTCTGAGCTCGCTGTCACCCAAGGCTCAACATCCAGCGAACCCCTTCCCCACCTACCTTCCGCCATCCTTGGGGAACTTACAAACACTACAACGCAAAGGCAGCAATGGCGAGTTCATCACATTCATGCTGATATCTTTCGCATACTCTCTCAACTGATCGCAATACTTCTCCAGATCATCCTCGCCCACTCGTGTTGCCCGCGACTCGAGCAAATGAAGACGTCTCCCCTCAATAGGGTGAGAAACTGGGCTCCCAACCAGCACAGACGTAGGATTCAATCCTACTGTCACCTGGTGCTGGTACATGAACAGAGTACCCAGGATCATATTGTAGTTGAGTATATTCATTACATTGAAATATCACGACTCACTGACACTCTGATACTCGATCTTTGCGACGCAGCCTAGGTTCACCTTCACGCGCGAACCTTGAACTGCCATGTGCACGGGCAGAGGTACGTCCAGCTCGAATGACCTCAGCTTCAACTGATGTACCACCTTAGTAGACACAAAATCCGACAGTGATCCAGAGTCTAGCAGGGCCCGTAGTGGGTGCCCATTGACGTTAACAACCACTACCGCAGGATCCGGCATAACACGGTTCAAAGCCTTAGGTTTGGCCGTGTTATGCTGTAGAAACTCAGGTGAGTCATTCTTGCTGACTTTCACTGCATTGCACTGAACTGCAGCTCCGGCGTGCACATTTTGTGACCGGAGGCTTGCACGTTCAGTACGCACCGGTCGCCCTTGAAAAAATGTCACAAGCTCGCCCTCCAGATCCTCAAATCCGAACGGATTGGGGCACAACTCGTGTTGTAGCACTTGCACGTACCAATTTGGTAAGTCCAAATACACATTCTCTAACAATGCATTTGGAAGTAACACTTTGAATGCAAGATAAAGATCCTGCAGCTTGACGTACCCATTGCGCTGCATGGTGATAAACTGGGTGCAATCTGACCATTCCTTTGTGTCAGACCCGGACACTTGCAGGTGAGTACTCAGAACTTGTGCTGCTTCCGAAGCTAATGCATATTCAAGCAGAACATCCGGGATCTCCCTGTAGTCCAGCTCATTCCCCATGACCTGGTCGATCCAGGGGAAGCACCAGCTGCAGATATCCATCTCCGGATCGTGCAGGTATGCCACTCCGATCTCACGGCTAAGCTCCCAATAGGACACAGTGTACTTAGCATCTGACGTTCTGACTATGCAGATGTCCGCGTCATCCTCATCGAGATGAGGATACAACACTCGGAATGTGCAATTCAACATGCGCGCGGTGTGCAATGTGTACACATCGCCGAGGTGATGTCCATACGTGCCCTTTGCCTTTACCGGGGGCAAGTACTGATTCTCATAGCTCTCGTCGTACAAGACAACCTTGGCGTCCAACGAGCTCTCGCTCACGACACTCTCGTCCTCGCATGAGAAATACATTGACTTGGAGCCCCCCTCAGACACCATGCTGCGCGGCTCCTCATCTGACAGGTAAGACACTGATTGCAAACTTGGCATCGAACCATGCGAGGATGATTCCCACTTGTCCGACAGACAATCGGACAAGCCGGAATCCGTAGAGCTAACTTCTTGTAGGCTAGGCATAGAGCTTCTGCTCTTGTAAGACCTTACTTCACTCCAATCGACATTGATGTATGCCGAGGAGATCGTGCCCATCACTTCAAACTTAGCCGCCAGTTCCTGCAACCCGGAAGAGCTGGCCACCGGTTCAATACTATAATTAGGTACGCCCGGAGGCTTCCCTTTTCGCTTTGACTTAACCCTATTCTTGTTAGGGCAGTGGCATGCGATGTGCCCTGGCTGGTGGCACTTGAGGCACAAACCTTTGGCGAAGTGATGTTCCTTCTCCTTGTCTGACATGGACGGAGAGGATCTTGCTTCCCTTGAAGCCCTCACATCAGGAGTCATCGCCACAGAAGAACTCAAGGCCTCCGTACTCTGACGAGTCCGTGCGAAGGTACGTCCTCCGTTCTTTCCGCGGAATCTACTGTTCCCTGATGTGCAACGTTCATTGCCCTTCTTGTCAGATGCCTTCCTGTCGCCTGACTTGGCTGCCCCGTCAAGTTCAGCCTTGCAGTCGCGACAAGACGTGAACATGGCGGAGCGCACTCGGAAGATCGTCTCGGCGAGTAGAGCTCCCTCAACAACCTCATCTCAACCCGCGTGGAAAGGGTTCAGCTTCTGCGAGTACAGGTCTGCCTGTATTCCGGGCCTGAAGCCATGCCACAAACAGTACACTTTATCACTCAGAGAGATGATTCCAATCTGTTGTACAATTTCCTCAAACTCATGAATGTACTCTTGTACACCCTTCTTGCCCTGTTCGAGTTCCTTGAGCTTCTCGACCATCTTCTGTCGATAATGCTGATCAAAACAGTAGTTGAATAGCTCCGTGAAGAAAGTATTCATCTTCCATTCCTCAGGCTTATTGCCTGCCACTTTATGAATGAAAAACCGATAGGCTTTTCCAGTCAGAAAGTTCAAAGCTGTCGAAGCATACATCGACTTGTGTACTCAGTACCCGCTCAGGTACTCGGTGGTCTGTTGAACATACTTATGGAATGCTTCAGCATCCTCTCGATCATTGTATTTCTCCGGGTTGATAGGCTGAAGTTCAACATTGGCTTTTTCCCTTTGCTTCGAGAAGCTACTGGATCCTCCTCGGATCCGGAGTCACCTTCCTCGCCATCTCGAATATTCGCTCGTCTTGGGTTTGAGTCGCCCGAGCTGGAGGAGCCTGAAGTATCATCACCTGGGGGACCCCCTCCCGAGGAAAGGATCTGACCCAGGAAACTCAAAGGCTCCAGTTGGGCAGCAGGCATCAAGGACTGCATGACCCTCTGGGCACTAGTCTTCTTACTGTCCTTCTTGGACACTGGGGCTCGGGCACTGGCACTCTCAGGCAGAGACAATGCCTCAATAGATGTATGATTTCTATTATCATTAGAGCTCAGAGGTACTACTACAGCATCCTGAGGTACTTCAATATTGGGTACGACGGGTGCCGCGATGACTTGCGGAGTCGAATGAACTGCAATCAATTGTTCCATTGCTCGGGTCATTGACTCAAGCTGATGCTCGAGAGCCTCCATGCGCTCATCGCAATCGTCGCAGATCGAGGATGGAGCCTCGTTGTAGTGCGTGTGAAGCTGTTCCGCGTGGTTGGACTCATCGCGGAGCGCGTTGTCTCGCTCGACCGCGTTGACCATGGTATCCGGTTTAGTAGGCGCGGGCTCCATCATGGCTGTCTCGGTCGGAATCTGCCAGTCCCAGTGTTTACCGGCCGGTGAGACCCTCGTAATATTCCCCAAGTTCGCGATGTTTGTTGTCGGGGTACCATTCATTTGTGGCGACCAAGAGTCCCAAATGGACTTCAGGTTCGGTAGCTGTGACGGACATGGAGCAGTGGCTGGGCGTCTGTGAGAGTTGCTTGGCAACCCATGTGTCCTCCTTGATCTGACATAGTCAATCGAGGTGTTCCTGTTCCTGGCGATTGTACTTGATCTGCATGCGCTCATGGTAAGAGGCATATTTGTGAGGTGTCATGCCTGCTTTGGCTTGCTGCACCGAAGACAACACTTCAGTGGCAAGGGGTACCACGCGACTCTGGCTGCGGGCTGTCTGGTTAGTAGTTGAGTGCAACTCGCTACGTCTGTCATGTCCGTCACGTCCGACGGTGAACCACGGCCCCTCTTGGGCTGGTTCCGCCTTTACTGGGGACTCTGCACCAGTGGTCATGTGGGCTAAATCACCCAGGACCTGGCTCTCGTCGTGCGCGTACAGCAACATGACCTGCTCCCGAGCTGGGCTCAGGGAGGAGTTACGTGGAGATACCGCTCAGCTCTCAGGCACAAGCGGCAGAGGTCCGGATATACTCGGAGGTGCGGTACACTCGAAGGATGTGTACTGCAGAGATCCGGGAGCCGACTGTAGGCTTGCAGTCTCGGAGAGGTGCTCTGCACCGTCTCTGTCTTCGTTCTGGATGTGAGGTGATGATAACTCACCTGGTATCATCCTCGCATGTTGTCCCGCACGAGGGCGGAGACCATACGAGCGTCTGGGAGGCATGAGTAAGCTTGAGTTACTCAGCGTCCTTTTCGGGTTGGTTGTCGAGTTGTTGGACTCGACGGAGGGTGCCGGGGTTGGAGGTCGAGTTGATCAGACTCGAGGGTACCAGACGGTGGCTAGAGAGAGAGAGAGAAGAAGCGAAGTGGTTTGGAGGTAGAATCGAGTTACTGTCAAAAAGTGTAGCGCTCGCGATCCTAAGAAGGAAGTCGGTGGTGATACAGGTCAAGAGCACGCAATGGGCGAGACAGTTAATTAGACTGTATTGGTCTCCGAAGGCTTGCTGCCCTTTGTATGAGTCTCGGGCTGTCTTATATACATGTAGAGACTGGATTTTTTACTGGCTTGGCTAAGAGTCACGGTGGAGCTGCATAAATGAGTGGGGAGCCTAGGTGGGCTTAGACAGTCAGTGGATAAGAGTTATCTAGGGGAAAGGTTGCGGATACACTGTATTAGGAAGGGGTTACTAGAAAAGGAACTATGTGGCAGGCCCCGAACCGGGCCGCTACACCTGGCAGACACGCCAGATGGGCCGCCAGACGCTGATTGAATAGCCATGATGGGTCAACTTGAAGGTAGTCTTGTGGGTTGCACTAGCCCTACCCATGACTCGCAAATACCTGCATAGGTATTAGCGAGTGATCTAAGTTGCTGATGCTGTGCCTGACGTCAACCTTTCAAACTTTCATGATTTGTAGTACTTCTGTTTTGTTACTATGGGTCGACACTGAGGTGTACCGCCCTATGTTGTGTTTCTAAGAGCATGGTACAATGTTTCTGTTTCTCGACATCATGATTTCCTCTAAAATCATCCAGTCCAACAGCGGTCACAGTGACTCAAACTGTTTGCCGAACAGGCCCTGAAATACAGCACAGCAAGCATATCAAGGTGTTTCCGGTGGAGATTCTGTGAAGATATTCTGTGCAAAAATTAGAGTTTCTGCCATGATAATACTGTTTTGGAGATACCCATTGTTGAGGATATTTTGAGTTTCTGCATATGGAAATAATTAAAGTTTCTGCATATGGTATCACCATGGAGGATACTGTGAACAATCTTTCAGTATCCTCAATGCTGTGACCTGTCACCCATGCCACTGTGACTCAATTTCCACTTGAGTAGTGCTACATTGTCAAAAAGCTGCCATGTCTAGATCTGTAGGTACAGTCTGGTGTTCAAGTTGTCAGGTTATGTCTTTTTAGGTTGTGTCCTGTCAGGCTGTGGTGTGTCAGTTTGGTCCCGTCCTGTCTAGTCAGATCCTGTTGTGTCATGGTAGGTCTTGTCATGTCACTGTGTCCTGTCCCATCATGTCCTGTCCTGTCATGTCATGTCATGTCCTGTCCTGTCCTGTCCTGTCCTGTCCTGTCCTGTCATGTCCTGTCCTGTCCTGTCCTGTCCTGTCCTGTCCTGTTGTGTCAGTGATGTCATTTAAACAAAATTTATTCTTGGTCCATTATGTGCAAAAGATAGGATTTAAGGCTTCCACTAGTGGACTTAATCCTAATCCAATCTGAACTAAGCCTATGTCTAGTATGGCTTATCTACTAAGCATATCCAGATACAATCCTAATCCAATCCTAATCCTAATTCTGATCTAATCCTAATATAATCCACTTGAAGACAGTGGATTACAAAAAAAGGCACAACATGGGGGCATTGAACCAAGCACCTGGGGCAAACTGCTTACATAATACAGAGGAAAGGCAAACTCTTGCAGTCCTAACCACTTCACCATATGGGCTTGTCTGTACTTGTAAGTTACTCATACTAG
>KE504185.1:122889-132934 GCA_000344655.2 Fomitopsis schrenkii
GATTTCCTCTCACGCGTTCAGCTATCTAGTTACATGATCAATCATTAAGCGTGCAGCTATACTATTCTATCCGGACAGTGAGTAAACGGGTACAGATCGCGATTATAGACTAATAGATGTACATCCTTGAATACCTGGGTGAGTAGACACTCTATCTTCGTGACAGTGCCCCCCATCGCGACATGTATGCGTTCACGATGACGGGCGGGAACTTCCCATTCCAACATTATGTGACCGAGGGCACGCCAGTGGCGGAGACGCAACAGCTTGTCATTGCTGTCGAGGTACGCGGGTTCGGAGATGCTGGGGAAGTAGTTCAGGCCGAAACCCCACACGCGGCGGACGCGATCACGCAGGGCTACCCAGAGCTGAGGGTGAGTGTGTAACGGGGCCCGGTTGAACGTGCCGTGTTTAAAGGCCGTGAGCCGTTCAAAGTTGGCGCGGAACAAGAATGTGTTGAGTTCCCATTCGTACTTTGCGCAGTCATTCGCGGTGGCCGTGCTGAGGTGCAGATCGTCCAATGCCTCGTCCGAAGGGGTCATGCAATGCTTCGGTAGCCGTGAGCGGAAATCCTTCCTGCCTCGCAGGCGCGCTCGCCACTGCGCGGGGGTTGCCCAGAGCGTGAGGGGGGTCTACGGAGCCGGGCCGCAGGAGCTGGTATGTACAGATGTGATGTTCGGTCTCTTCTCGCAAGAGCTGCGGGGTCCTCGTCCATTCGAGCGGTCCCCACCGTCTGTCCGAATAAGTCTGCGGCGACCCACTAGACCCTACGGCTGGGGGTTGTGCAATGTGGTCCGCATTGGGAGAGGCGAAGAACAGCCCCCCCGCTCCCAGGGAGTACATCACCACTCGACAGTGTTCCGTGAATGACGAGGTGGCCAATCGTCGTTGCACGACCTCAGGTACAGTCGTGCTAGGGGCCCAGAGAGGTTCGTGCTCGTGCAGGTAGTCAGGCATGGCGGAGGGAGCAGGCTAGCGAGGGGATAGGTAGTGAGGAGACGAAGGAGGGAGACTTGGAAGGCTGGCCGCTGCCCGCTAGACGGGACAGGGCGTGGGAACTTGGTCAGCTGAGCCGATCCGGGGTGTTGGGCTCGTGGACTGGACGGGGTCACGGGACAAGCGCTCCGGCTCGACACGTTCAAATGGATCGGCAGGGAGGGGCAATTCCCCACTCGGGCTGAAGAAAGAGGAAGTATAGTTGGGTAGCGTCGCCAATGGTATGGGAATGGGAGTAGAAGGTCTCTGGTATCCCAGGGAAGTGACAAAAGCAAGCGCGAGGCAAAGTAAAAGGGAAAGAAGCCCGCCAATTAACCAAACTACATAATTAGGATCGAGAGACATGGGGGAGAGTGGACAGGAGGACTGGGAGGAAGCTTTGTATATGTACTTTTCTGTAGGGAGAGCGCTTAGATAGGGCGGCGCTTCCAGTGAGAGAGCGGCGGATATAAGGGACAAGTGCTAGGCGCCTCAGATGGAGTCTCAAGGCACTGGGCCATTCACCACCTCCCTCCCCCCACTCCCTGGGCGGTGACTGCCAGAGTCCCTCATTCCTCCTCGCAGCGGAGCAAGGGAGGGCGATGGACTCAAGCAGATGCAATCTAGGGGGGAGTAGTGCATTGGGATCGTTTCTCCTGCATGAAGGTTCAGAGGATCTCCTGAGTGTTGCGCAGGTCGAACTCGCTAGCCCAGGAATCTTCGGTGGGTCCGAAGCCTTTCCATCTGATTAAGAATTCGAGCCTGTCTCCTCAACGGCGGTTATGACACCACCCTACTATACTCTGGACTTCCCACTCGAGCGTGGCACGGAAGTCCGAGCGCCTGGGATCGGGCAGCGTGGGCCGGAGAGGGCCGGCGAAGCGACCAGAGGCATCCTCGTGGTACTTACGCAAGTGCTTGATGTTAATCACGGAATTCATAGGGTAGGTATCGGGGAGAGCCAGCTTGTACACCAAGGGGTTAATACGCTCCTGCACCAGGAAAGGGCTGAGCATCCGCTGCACTAGCTTCTTACCGGTCCCTTTCACGTCCACGAGTTCGAGACTGTGCGGGTTGACTAGCACAAGGTCACCCGGTTGGAAGGTCTTGCCTCGCCGGCCTTGGTTGTAGGCCCGGGCGGCCTGCTCTTGTGCGGTGGCTAGTGCCTCCCTTGCTCGCTCCCGATGGCAGTGCATGTCATGCATGAAGTTGTTAGCGTGGTCAAACACACTGTTTGGGCGCGGGATAGACTGTGTCGTTTTAGCGACTATGTCCAACTCCGTGGCTGCTTCCGTTCCGTACAGTAGAAAATGTGGAGTGTAGCCTGTAGAGGAGTGGACAGACGTGTTGTAGGCATGGCAAACGAACGGCAGCCATTTGCACCATTCGGAGTGTTCCGCATGAACAAAGGCATGGAGCATAGTTTCGATGGACTGATTCACGATCTCTGTCTGGCCATCATGCTGAGGGTGGTGAGAGGAGGACAGGCAGAGATGGATGCCAAGTTCGCGCGAAACGGCTCGCCAGAACTCGGATGTCCAATGAGGGTCTCTATCGCTGATTATGTCCGGCAAGCCATGGCACAGCACGACGTGGTCTATGAAAAGCTTAGCAAATTCAACTGTGTTGAGGGAGCCTTTACACGGGATACACAGGGCGTGTTTCGTGAGCTGGCACACCGCGACGAAGATGGTGTCATATCCATTCGACAGGGGCAGACCCGTGATCAGGTCCATGGATACCCACTCGTGCGGTCGCCCGGGAATGGGATTGGGTCAGAGCCAGCCAGCTCGCACGCGACGATCTGCTTTGACCTTCTGGCAAGCGTCGCATGTCTTGGCGTAAGCCTCGGCATCTTTGCGGAGGGTAGGCCAGTGGAATCGTCGAAGGAGGCGCTGCGTGAACTTGCGAGCACCTTTGTGAGCTGAATCCCAAGGTGAGTCATGCACTTGGGCCAGTACGAAGGGGACTAGCGGCTTGGGTACACAGAGCTTCGGCATCTCGTCATTGATTCGCATGTATAGGAGTTGGTTGACTCCCATGATGAAGCATTGGCCCGCGAACGGCAGAACTTCTGCGTTGGCCGCTTTCTTCCACTTATCGCTGAAGTATGGGTCCACTTTGTATCCGTCGACGAATCACACTTTGATGTTGTCCTGCATGTCAACCAAGAGCATGTAATTCCTGTCCAGTCCCTCCGGAAGCTCAACCGCTGCCTCAGGCGCGGCATCCGCGGCCTGGGCGACTTCAGAGGGCAGGGCCGTAGTCTCGCGGGCGATCTCCGCTTCCTTGCTTCTTCGCGATTGCAGCCTCGTCTTTACTGGGAAGGCGGACACGAGCGGCGACCACTCGACCGCCTCCTCCTCCTCGGACCGTGGCACGAAAGCAAAGGAAGGTGGATCCTCCAAGACCTCATTCCACGACAGATGCAATGAGGCAAAGGCGGCCATGCGAGGGGCCGCTGCACTCTCTGTGTTAGCTTCGGCGGACGCCATCTTGAGCTGGTCCGGCGCAATAGGTTGGGAGGCATCTACGCAAGGGGAGTCGTGGTGAGGAGGCAGGCGCGGGATCCAAGAGAGGGGATCCACATTTGAGTGAGCACACCTGGCTCTGTGCACAATCTCCAGGTGAGGTGCAAAAGCGGAGAACACCGCCCCCCACGCCGCGAGACGATGGTTCGCGTTCTTGAATGTGCGGGCCCATTGCAGCGCCGCGTGGTCCGTGACCAGCGTGATTCGTTCGCCCTCGATAAACGGGAGGAAATGTACGAGGCCCTCTTTCGCTGCCAGGGCTTCTCTCTCCGTAGCCGAATAGTTGCGCTCCGCCGGCTTGCAAGTGCGGCTCCAATACGCAATGACTCGTTAGACCGGAATCAGTGATGCCTCGAAGGAAGGCCCCCATTCCTGTGGAGAGCCTAGAGTCACATTGTCTGTCTTGTTAGAGATGCGGGTGACCAGGTATGGCGGTTCGTGTCCCGCTTCGAAGGCCTTCTTTAGCCTGTTGTAGGCTCTGGTTCCCCGGAGATCTTGCACTCCGGTGAGCTGGACTTGCTGCAAGCAAGCACCCAAGGCGACGTCGGAGGCGTCCGTGTAGAGGCGATAAGCCTGGCCTAGCTGTGCATGGGCCAGCACTGGGGCGTTCCGCAGTGCTGACTTGATGGCTAGCCACACGTGCTCGCATTCGGCTGTCCAGACCCACTGAGCCCCTTTCCGAAGTAAGTGGAAGAGCGGAGAGGCGAGGAATGAGTAATAAGGGATGTAGTTGGAGAAATAAACTGCCATGCCCAGGAACGACTGTAGTTCGCTCACTTGAGCCGGTCGGGCGAACTCATCCACTGCACGCACTTTCTCCTTGTGTGTGGAGAAGCCCAGGCGGGAAACCTTCTGTCCTAAGAGGAGGATGGAGGAGTAACCAAAGTGGCATTTCAGCGGAGACAGGGTGATTCCAGATGATATAATGGCCTCCAGCACTTTATCGATGTGGTCCACGTGTTCGTGCCAGCCGCGAGAGTAAATGACGATGTCGTCAATGTACATGAGTGAGAAGATCCACAGGTAGGGTGCGAGGACGCCCTGCATGACACGTTAGAACACGGATGGACCATTCCGCAACCTGAACGGCAATCATCGAAATTGAAACAGCCCTCGATGTGTGCAGAAGGTGGTCTTCTCCCTGTCAGCTTCGGCGACCGTCAGCTGAGTGAAACCCGAGAGCGCGTCTAAGGACGAGAGGACTTGCGCTCCCGAGAGAGCCTGCAGGATATCCGATTGGCGGGGGATGGGGAACTCGTCCGGGATGGTGACCGCATTCAGCCGTTGATAATCCACACAGAAGCGGGGTTTACCATTGTGGTAAGCAATGAGGACAGGCGCGGCCCAAGGGCTGAGGGACGGTTCAATGACGTCCAGCGCCAGCCAGGTATCCTGCTGTTTGTCGATCACTTCACGCTTGGCGGGCAAAGCTGCATACATAGGCAGGGACACTGGCCGAGTGCCAGGAGGTATTTTGATTTCGACCGCTGTGGGATTGTGGCCCAGGCGCCTGTCGAATGTGAAAGCCATCTGCCTGTGATGAAGGACCTTCAGCAGCCGGAGGCATTCCTCCGGCGGCCATTCAGGCCCGATGTCCAGGATGTCTTCTAGCCGCTCTGACAGATATACTGAAGGGTCTGGGACTTCGGCGGTCTTGGGCCCCCACGACTCGTCATCTGCAGAGTCCTCCTGCGGGGTTGGAGCAGTCGCAGTGGCTTGGCCCCGTACAAAGGAGGAGACTAAGGCGGCGTGCGCTTCCAGCAAGGGGTCCCGCTGCTGAAACCATCCTTCCGCGGAATGCAGTGGCCCTAAGGCCTCTCCGCGGCATACACATTGTGGGCGATCAGTGGGGTTGGACACTGCAATCCAGCAGTGTTCTGCATCTATCAGTGTGGGAGTGGAAAGCAAGCAAGCGCCGTCCGCCTGCCCGAGAACTGTCTTCTCGACGAACCAGGCTGTCCCCGCGGGCAGCGAATTGGCTAATGGTATCCTCTTGCAGCTGTGCGGGCGAATGGTAGCGTCCACGGCGGCCACGGCCGTAGTATTCAAGGGGGAGTGTTTAGTTTTCCTCCACTTGAGCTTGCTACGTCTGTGCGCTTTGGCGCGTACAAAGTTCGCTTCGGCCCCCCTGCCAAGGATGGAGAACTGACGCTGACGCGGCGATGACGAAGAGGACGCCGAGATGGAATGACCTGTCGTGGGGATGAACAGGGAGGAGCTGGAGGCGATCCGCCGGGTCACTCCCAACTCGTAGTTGACCTGGAAGTCCTCGCCCAGCAGGATAGGAGTTGTCATGTTAGGCACTACGTAGCATTCGACTTCCATCAGGAGCCAGTCACCATTGTCCGCTTCCACGAATATAGGCAGCCGCACAAAGCCGTCGATGAAGAATCTGTTGGTGAGTTGGAAAAGCTTCATTCGGAGACCGCGGTGCAATCGTGGCCTAGCGCGTTCCGGAATGGCCTCAAGACACTCTTGAGATATAAGTGATATATCCGCACCCGAGTCAACTAGAGCGATCACGTCTTTTGCTTCGATGGAGGCCAAACAAATGGGCATCGTGAGGGCGGAGATCCCCATGGTAGAGAGCCCAGGAGAGTGTTTGCGTGAAGTGGGGACTTGTACGACATGTACGTCCGGGGCGGGCAACGCCGCTCCTCCCGTGAAGGTGTCCTTGCACGGAGGTAGGGAGGCAGAAGCTGCTGAACGGCTAGGGAGGGCCATGTCCGGCGAGCTCGTGGCCTGCGATTGCTCTGATTCATCTGCGGCAAACAGAGCCGCATCTATCACTGACGCAAGCTGCGCTGTGCGGTAATCCTCTTCGTCTGCTTCGGTGTCCGATAGCAGGACGTGAGGGGAATCCGACGGGAGTGACCACCTGAGGGGTTCAGCGTCGGGAATGTCAACCATACTCACTTTGAAGCTGCGGCTAGAAGTGCGAAGAGGGTCGCGCGATCCGCCCTGGACGGGTGAGGACAAAGTGTTAAGGGGATCACCATTCTTGCTAGATACATAATTCACATAGGCTTGTGCATACTCGCGATCCTTGTCCGGGCTCACATCCTTCCCTGCGGCGAAAGCCCTCTTAGCTCTGCTGACCAAGAATTCCACCCAATTCGGGCACTCGCAGTCCCAGTGCTTATCGCTGCCACACACCTTGCATGGCGATGGGGGTAGCTTCCTGCTGACAACCGAGTCGTTGCGAGGGAAAGAGTAGCCATCCGGCGGCCCATTCAACTTGTTCTGCACAGTCGCAGCCAGCGGGGTCACGAAGAGACTCAGATCGTGCTCTTCCTGAGTGGTCAGTCCCAAGGACGCAGCCTCGAGAGCCACTAGGTTGCTCGCTACTGAGTCCGCTTTGGAGGGGCCGTTAGACTCCGAGGCGCTAGCTGCGTCCACAGCATACGAGCACCGGTTTTGAACCCTCGGCCGTTTGCTCCACGAGATGTTGGACTCCCGCAACCGTCCTTCCGCTGGTTGGAATTCCGGGGGCCGGGACATGGCCGAGATGTAGACCAGGTCGTCCGCTTTGTCCTGCACCTGCTGCATCAACGCGGCTATGGTCTCGATCGCGTCGATGTTGAGGATGGTGGCCCAGAGGCTCGGAGCGCGGCAAACTACAGCTGCAATTTCTTGCTTCTCAGTCATGGCCCCCATTGGTAGGTAGCAGTGGAGTAGCAGTCGCCGCACCACAAACTCGCTAGGAGTCTCCTTTTTGTGGCCCTTCTGCCTGAACTTCTGTTGGTTGTACTTGTCCCGGAGATCATCTAGGAACTTGTGGGTGAAGAACTGCGCGCGGATGCCTTCCACCATGGACTTCCAGTCTTGTTGGAGCAGCGTTTGGAAGTGGGGCTCCTGTATGAGCCACCAGTCCTTTGCGAATCCAGTGAAGCATTGGGGGGTGAGGATGGCGAGGTCATGCGACATATGGGGATTAAGGGATGCTAAGTAGTTCATTTCGTGGAGGTACCGCACAAGCGTTTTGGGGGACCCGTCCCACTTAGGTACCAAATTGTGATCGTACTTCATGTCGACTCGCGCCTCCCTAGGGTTGGCAGTGGAGAGTTTAGGGACGCCATGTGGGAAGTAGTACCGCAGAGCGTTGGCAAGCGCATCCCTCGGATATGAGTTCTCGTCCGCGACGCTGGCTCCCCCAGGCAATGGGGGTGGAGAGGGCGACGGAGGGCGACAAGGCACGTTGTCTCGGCGGCGTCCGCTCGACCGACATTCCCTCGACTGACCACAGCAGGGCTCGCGATCTCTCCGAGGCGGTCGTTGGTCGCTGTCGTCGTCCGAAGGTTCGGAGCCCCCCTCAGGTTCGTCCGGAGGGCCACGGCATTGTTGCTGGAGTGAGAGCAAGAGTGAGCGAGAGCGTCGCTCGGCTGCATCTCTACCGCCCGTGCCCTTAGTCGCAGTACGTGTTTCCCTAACCTGCGGCGGGCCGCTAGGTCGTGCGAAGGGATCACCTCTGAATGCCGACGGCAAGGGATCTCATCTGGATGGGTAAGCGGCTTCTCTGACACGCGCAGCGTAATCCGGGTGAGCCGGGAAGGCTCGCGAGGTGCTCGGCACGTAGGCAGGGGTTGAAGTAGCTATAGGCGTGTTCCCCGGCGAATGTGGAGGAACGGGGAGCTCTGTTTGGAAGGCTAGTGCCGGCCTCGCTCCTGGTAATTGTGCGGGAGGAGCAGGCAAGTCTTCATTGGGTGGCTGTTTCAGTGGCGACACAGGGCGGAACTGCTTATTCAAAGCGACGGCGACTGTGTTTCGTCTGGAGTGAGGTAAGGATTGCTCCAGCGGGGTCAGGCAATGGCTTTGATTGGCAGACTTGTTGCCGTCAGCGTCGTCATGGACTCGGGCGACCACTTGTTGGCGGTAACTGGCCATGAGTTCCGTGGTGAGGTGTCGCTTGCTGAGGTGGAGGTCCAGCAGTAGCCGAGGGTGCTCCACTGTATCCGGAAGGTAGAGTACGAAAACCGTAGAGGAGGGGGCGTAGGCTGGTGCACCGCCCGAGTGAAGGTCCGCGCGATAGTTCAACATTTCGACCGCTTGACGGACGTGTTCGCGAATCACCAGGAAGTCGTCGTAGATGAAGTGCTTGGCCTGCGCGCCCTCCAGTATTTTGAACAGCCGTCCATTAGGGTCAAAATACCAATCCGACTTCCGTGTCTCAAGCTTGCACATGGCGTGCACAGTGTCCTGCAGACCTTGCGCGAGCGCGCGAATCCTGTCTCGCGTGAGTCCCATCATGGACCACCGCATTTTCCCGGCCGACACTGTGTGGTCGCTTAACCAATCGGGGGACCATTCCTGCACCAGGAACCATTGAGCCTCTTGCAAAAGGCTAGGTCTAGGAGGATCACTCTGAGGAGTGGAGGCTGTGGTCATGATCATCCAAGCCAAGTGCGGGTGTCGTAGCTCCTCTGGGAGGCGACCGTTGACTAAAGAGGCTTTAAGGTCCTCATCATCCTCGTCTCTCTGTGTGGTGTTCTTCGCTAAGCTTTTCCTCGACTTGTAGGACTGCGCCCCCCCAGCGGAGGAAGCCACAGACCGGGCGTCGGAGCCTGCGTGGAACCGCTGCGAACCGGACACTACCGAGAGCGACACTCGTTTCCCGTCGCTGGCTTGCTGCCGATCGAGGTCGCCTACCGGGTCCTGCCCAGCATCATGCCCCGCCACAGGTTCCATGTGCGGCGGCGCATCGCGAGGGCCTTGTCGGTCGGCGGCGGGTGTTGACGGAGATGGGGCAAGCGCGGCGGCGACCATTGCGGTGTCCTCCGTGCTGTCAGGCGATGGGGATAGATGTGTAGGGAACGGTACCTGCGGCGATCCGCCAGGACTCGGGGTGAAGCCTTCCAGAGAAACGCCGTGCGAAGGCGTTGAAGGCAGGAAAGGGGAAAGCGAACTCAGCGTAGAAAACCGGAGCTCGAGTGGGCTGGGGGCTTGGGACCACACTGCCAGGCAGAGGGGCGGCTCGCGGTAGGGTGGTAAGCTGGAAGTGCGCAGCGAGGAGCGTACACGCGGGCGCGGTGAGGATGGGTTGTCGTGAAAGTCGTGGCTGCCTCGCGGCGCCGTAGTCATGCAGCAGCAGGAGGCACGCCGAGGATAGAGTGTCAGACAGGCGGCGTGAAACAGCGCCTCTGAATGTCCACCACTGTAAGGTCAGTGAGATCCTACCAGAGAGTCGTAGCCAAGCTACCTGTCGGACACGGTTAAAGGGGCTCCGCTAGGAGGTGCTAGGCGTGTGCGGGGGAGAGTTGCTGGCGTAGAGTCGTGACAAGCCCAGTCGGCAGACCTGCGAGGCGACCTCAGCAGTCCGGCGAGTAGACGAGAGCGGTGGTAGCGGCGGCGGTGAAGGTGCACACTAGCGACTGAACGGCGGAGCAGCCAGCGGGGCTGAGCATTGCGTCGAGAGCCAGTGAGTTCAAAGAGCAGAGTTAAGATTATGATTTCCTCTCACGCGTTCAGCTATCTAGTTACATGATCAATCATTAAGCGTGCAGCTATACTATTCTATCCGGACAGTGAGTAAACGGGTACAG
>KE504185.1:134164-153506 GCA_000344655.2 Fomitopsis schrenkii
GCGCCTAACATTGACTCTTTTGCTGTTTTCCACGCTCTACAAGCCCATAAGAGCTTTAAATAAATGTTAGGCAGGACGGGCGGTTTTTCCTGATGCCTAACACACCTGAAGAGACGCACCTGAAGACGGTGTCTGCCCTTGCTTGTCGGGCTTCAGAGCTCCGCGGCACTGGTACGGGCACCGAGCTGGAGCTTCTCGACCTCCGACCTCAAAGTCAAACAGCCCGGCGAAATGCTCACCTCTACCGTGTGCGTTCCCTTGCTTATCTTTCCACCATCTATTGCTCTGGACGACCATGTCTCCCTCACGCAAAATGCGCTCCAGGACCGCCACCAGGGCAGCTAGTGCCTCAAAGCACGCCAACCAGCCATCCTTGACGAGCACCAAGCCAGTGAAGGGCACCAAGTGTGGCCGCTCTCCTTCGGATGCAGGCCCTGGTCCGATGTCAGTGGAGGAGCAGAACCAGCTGAACCGCTTGATGGCCAAGAAGAAGAGGTATGAGGAACAAGAGGAGGCTGCTCGGAAAGCCAGTGAGTTTCCCAGTTGTGCATCTACAGGTACTGCTGCTCAAGGATGTTATAGATGTTCACGGAAAGGCGGCTGCTATGGTTGCCAAAGAAGTTGCAGAGAAGGCAGCAGACAAGGACGGCCAGCAGCGTGGGCGCAAGAAGGGCCGAAAGCAAGTCGAGTCCAGTGATGACAAAGCCAGCGGCGGAAGGGACTCGCTGTAGTGTTTGTATGTTCCCTGGGTACGGCAGAAGGTAGGTGGGGAAGGGGTTCACTGGATGTTGAGCCTTGGGTGACAGCGAGCTCGGAGACCGAGCTGAGGGACGATAGCGGAGGGTAGCTAGTGCTGGAGCGATAAACTCGAGCGGAGGATGGGGGAGAAGTGAAGCGGACGGTAGATGGCCGCAGGACGTTGACTTTGTACTGGAAACCTCTGGCAGGCTGCACCTTGCTGGCAACTCGCGATGGCTTGGGGAAGGGGTAGGATCCGTGGCGACAACTCACTCAGATAAACTCAGGTAGAACACTTGGTTCGACAATGACCGACTCGACTTCGACAACAACGTAAGACAACCGACTTTGCTAGATACTCAGTACTCGGAGGATGGTGGTGGTGGAATCAAAAACTGCCTCCTCCTTCCGCTCCCCGCCACATCTTATCCTCCCTCGTTCCCGAGTTCCCACACCAGATCAACAAAACCCCCCTCCGGTTCCCTCTGCTCTTCCCCACTCACTCACCATTTGCCATGTCCGCCGAGCATCACCCCAATGCTACCGCCGCGGTGTATGCCCTGCGGTTCTGTCGTCTTCTCGAGATCCTCCGGGACGAGCGAGCTACCGAGCCCCGCCTCACAACACGCAATCATGCCGAGTGGCTCGCCTGGGCCCACGGTGCTCGCTGGCTTGTGGTGCGTCGGGCAGTCTTCGTTCCGCTCTCGCCATTGACCTTGGCCGGCACAGCGCATGCTGTTCGACTCTCGCGCTCAAGCTGTGGTGCATGGTGACGCTGCCCTTCCTTCCGTCCATTCCCAGTCAGTGACGAGGTGTTCGCCACGTTGCCTTCTGAGCACAGCACCCTTGGGGTCCCTTTCCCTGCCATTGCGCGGTCGGTAAATCAAGTCGCTGCCGAGCAGGCCGATTCAGAGGCTGGCCGCCCCCTTCCTTCCGTCCGCTACCTTGATCGCCCCCTGCAGTTGTCGACATTGCAAAGCTCTGCCGAGGGGTGGGACAGCCTTGTTTGCTGCATGCAGGCTATCGTGCAAACCCAGTGTGATGCCTCGAACTCTGCTCGCATCGAGGCCATGGAGACCCACGCCCGCCTCACTGCTGTGGAGCTACAGCTCGATGGACTTTCCCGCCGTCTTGGTTTGACCTCCCCCCAGGGCTCGGAGGGTGCAGCGGATGGTAGCGTAGAGCTTTCCTGAGTACCTGCCGTGCATGTCGTGTCGTCGCCAAGCAAATTCACTTGTCTCGTGCCCTGCCTGTGAGAGCAGAGGAAACGCGCCCCTGAGGAACTCGTTTGCCATGTGTCCTGTGTGTCGTAGTACGGGAGGTTTGCGTCCGACATGCTCAGGGTTCCTTTCCTCAGTGATTCTGTTCTCTGTATGCTTCGCCTGCGCCTACGGAAGGAAGTTGTGTCTTGCTGCATTCGGTGTGCTCGTTCCGTCGTTGGCTATCGCCCTCTGGTCCGTTGTTGCCTCTCGTTCTGGGCTGGCCTGCCCTCCTAACCCCTCCTTCACTCCGTTCCGGCCCCAGACTGTGGGCACCACCCACATCGCGCGGGTTGGACACAGGCAGCAAAGAGCATGAGGAGCCCAAGCGTGTCCAGTGGTGTACATGTATTCTCATCTCACTTGCGCTCACTATTCCACTACAATTGCAGCTAAGCCCCGGCCAGCATACAAGGGCGCAACTAGGGTGGCGACTACATGGGTGGTTGAGACGGAGGAGGAGGATGAAGACATGGAGATGCAGGATGACGTGGCTGAGTTGGATGAGGAGGAGAGAGAACTAGCAGCTCGGATGGCGAGGGGCGGTAAGTAGGGTCTACTCAGTCAGTTGGCAGCTGATCAGAAGATCTTCAAGCAGTCACGGCAACCAAGAAGAGGCCCTCGTCGCCGCAAAAGAAAGACAAGAAGGTGGCAGCCCATGCTACGCCTTCTTCCCCTTCCAAGGGGAAAGGCAAGGCGATCCCTGAGCCCAATGTTGTGCCTAGCACTGCCGGTCGTGTGCGTCGGTCGTCTAGGGTGGATTGGCAGGTCATGGAGCATGTCGTAGCCGCTCCCTCGGGCAGCAAGTCCAATAAGACAAGTGTGCACCATATATCTTGCCTGTTTACTCAAGTCTACTGCCATGATACTAGAACACCACGGAGGAGAGAGAGCGGCCGAGAAGGCGGCACCCTCTAAGACTGCATCCTCAAAGACCGGCGGCAGCAAGGCAAAGTGGTTCGTGCCGGTCAGGGAAGATGAGATCGTGGCGGAAGAGGACAACGGCGGAAGCAGCAATGGCGGAAGCAACAGCGGGGAGGACGATGGAGTGGGTGAGGACACTAGTAGCAAGAACACAGGAGATGTCATCGTGAGTATTGATCAGCAACTCTCCGACGTTGTGCGTCACAACCCCACAGATGGTCCCGAGAAAGGCAAGCAGCGCAAAGCCCAAGGCGAAGGGTACAAAGGCACCGGGGATGAAGCGCAATCGTAATTGTGCTCTCGCCACAAACCTGCCAGGCAGCATCAGCCCCGTCAAGAACCTGGCGGCTTCCTACCTCAAGATGTACATTGCGCTCGAGGGGGCGTGGACGAAGTACACAAGCATGAACAACACACGCCTTCTCAACAGGCATGAAGTCATTGAGAAGGTGATGCTGTCCGTGAGACAGCACCTCATAGAGGGCAACTGCCCAAGCGAGGTGACGGCGGTGTTCAACCAGCTGGGCGAAGAGGACAAAGACTCTGATGGGCTGAGGAAGATGCTCACGGAGGTGGTACATTGTCACTCACTCTCACAAAACTGAAAACACTCTACACAGTGCTATGGGACAGGTCTGGCAAGGGGTGTTGCAAGTGTGCAACAATCTGAAGAAAAAGGCGAAGCATATCGTGGACGAGAGCTACGGCTTCACCGGGTTGAAGCCGCAGAAATGCGAGGCCCTGGCTGCGTGGCTCAGCTCTACCCACCGCCAAACTCTCAAGAGCGGCAAGGTCGTGAAGGTGCCAAACTTCATCTTCCCGGTGGCATCAGTCGTCTGGCAGGAGGGGCAGAAAGGCAAGGGCAGTGGCACCATTGACGAGAACAAGGTGAGTACAGCATTACTTGCAGTGACGTTGCTGACTTGTACACCAGAGCAAGCTGAACAGGTGCATGCCCTTCCAGCATGCCGCCGTCTTGAAGCTGATCTACATGTTCTGGTTGAACGGACCGATGCGCGCTGAGGTGGAAGTTCGCCAGGAGAAGTTCAGTGGCGTGCCCGATAACCTTGTGGCTCTTGTCTGCAATGCGGTGAGTGCTTGCATTGATCTTGCATCCGTGCGCTCACACAAGGCATTATCAGCTGGAAGCTGCGATCAAGGACCATCTGCAGGCGAGTGCTAACAATGCACTCGACCTGCAGTTCTCGAACAAGATATACACTCCCAAGTAAGTGTTCCATATGCTTTGTAACCATGAGCTGACGTCCTTCAGGTGGGACGACCTCATGACACTCCTTGAGGAGATCCACAACCTCAGTCTGGCTGGCTATGCCAGCATGAAGAGCTTGATTTGGGCTCAAGTCAGGCAGGTGCTTGGTCATGTGTGGGCTGACTGCAAGCTGACTATATGTACAGTGCAAAGATCAAGGAGGACGAGAAGGTACGCAGACTCGACGAGGAGGGCCCACTCAGCAACCCAAAGAACAACATACCGTTCGACGACCTCGCCGTGGACGAGGTCCAGGTTGAAGATGATGTGGACACTGAGGGGGAGCACAACAAGCTGGAGTCGCACAAGGAGGGTCCATCGGGAGCTGTGAAGCCGGGAGCTGCAGTGGGTGATCAGGGCAAGGAAGGCGAGCACCAATAGCAATATGAGCAAGAGTTGTTAACTGCAGTGATGTCATTTAAAAAGGATTGATTCTGGTCCACTATGCGCAAAAAATAGCATTTATACCTTCCACTAGTGGACTTAATCCTAATCCAACCTGAACTAAGCCTATTTCTAATGTGGCTTACATACTAAGTATATCCTGATCCAATCCTAATCCAATCCTAATCCTAATTCTGATCTAATCCTAATCCAATTCACTTGAAGACAGTGTATTACTAGAAAAAGGCGCAACATGGGGGAATTGAACCAAGCACCTGGGGCAAACTGCGTACATAATACAGGAGAAAGGCGAAATCTTGCAGTGCTAACCACTGCACCATATGGGCTTGTCTATACATGTAACTTACTCATACTAGTACTCTTTCTATGCTGGACTTGGACATATTTTGTGCATGTACTACATGCTTGTACTGTTCCTGCAGGCACCATGCATGCTGAATGGTATGCTATAGCTATGAAGCATAGCCTTGAGTGGTGCAGTGTGTAATGCCTACACAATACCACTCTCATGTGCACAAGGATGCATATCTGCTCAGTTAGCACATTCACAATATGTCTAAGTCCAGCATAGAAAGAGGGGTACTAGTATGAGTCAGTTACATGTATAGACAAGCCCATATGGTGCAGTGGTTAGCACTGCAAGATTTCGCCTTTCTCCTGTATTATGTACGCAGTTTGCCCCAGGTGCTTGGTTCAATTCCCCCATGTTGCGCCTTTTTCTAGTAATACACTGTCTTCAAGTGAATTGGATTAGGATTAGATCAGAATTAGGATTAGGATTGGATTAGGATTGGATCAGGATATACTTAGTATGTAAGCCACATTAGAAATAGGCTTAGTTCAGGTTGGATTAGGATTAAGTCCACTAGTGGAAGGTATAAATGCTATTTTTTGCGCATAGTGGACCAGAATCAATCCTTTTTAAATGACAAAGACGGAGTTGTGGAATTGGGCGCTCAACTAGAAGCTCAGACATAGATATGTCCTCACTCTGATGGTTTTCTCCCATTTCATCATGTCCAGACAAGGCAGAACCAGCTTCTGTGAAGATCCATTCAGAATATTGCAGACTTCAGAAGAGTACTACTACTAACGTGGCTGGCAAAGACTGCACAGCTCCATACTCCCACTCAACCATGAGGAACCAGGAGCAGAAGACTGTGGAGCATGTGGAAGAACCACCTGATGCTGGTTCCCACATGCTATGATGTTGAGTACTGTGTACAAAAAGAATTTTAGCAAAGTTCAACAGACTTGACTCAATGTATGCCAGAGTGGGCAAGTCAAACTCAATATGTGCTGTGTGAAGCTGTTTAGAAATGAAGACATAAACCTCAGAGATATACTCACTGCGCTTATCTGATACTTCAACTACTGTATCCTCAACTTGTCGCTTGCCATTTCCTTTTCCTTTTCCTTTGACATCAGTGGCATGCCCAGCAGCACCTGTGAATCAAGTCAGTAGTGTAGGCATAGCCTTGGTACAACTCTGATCTCACCAAGACGAATAGGTACATCATGATGCAGAGGCTCCACAGCTTGCAGTGAGGCAGCAATGTACTTAGTGTACATCACAAGAGGAGAGACAGCTCCTTCATCTTGTGCCATGCATCTTGGCACCTATGCATGACATCAGGCATGTCGTTTCCTGGGTCAAGGCAAGGGAGCACATCCATGAGGTGCTCAAAAGTGATCCTGTTCCCATCTTCATCAACATCACTAATGGACTTGAGAAATTGAACAGGATCAAAGGAGGGTGTCCTAAGACACTGCTTCAGAGCATAGAAGACAAGGGTTCCAAGCTTTTGCACAGTGAAGTCTGCAACTGCATGTTCATCTGAAATGGACCTGCCATCTGTGCCATAGCTCAGTGCATCTGTGTAGGACTGCTTGTGGTTGTCATAGCTGTGAAAAGAAATCAGTAAAATTCAATATATTCATAGATAGAACTTACTCTGGGTGGTACATCTCTGGAACAATATCCAGCATACTCTGCTTCTTCTCACTGGGCAAGGAGCACAGGGGAAAGATGGACTTCCCGCTCATTGGTGTTCCCATAGGGTACATGATGTGGTTGAGGCGGACAGAGTCATTGGGTATCTCTGTGTCATCCTTCGTCAAATAAGGTGGCATGCCTCCGTGGCGGTGAAGTTCAGAGAATAGCACAGTGAGGATATCCAGGCCATCTTCACCAGGTTGCGCAAAGCAGTCTGGCAGCTCAATGTAGCTATGCGACTCAGGAAAGCAGAAAAGACCAGGGTGGATGCCAGGGTACAAGCTTAGAGAAGACAGTCATGGTTGACATTTCACCAATGAAGTTGTGTGCATTGACATGGACACTTCCAAACTGCCCAAGAGACTCAGACAAGTCTCTGGAGCCACCTGTACATGCAATGAGTTTCTGGTAGGAGGACAGAACAGATCATATGACCCACCACTCAGAAGTGTAGAAAGATATTCAGGTGTTGCAATGTTCAGCTGACTGCCACCAAAGCAAACATTCTCAGCAGTGCCAAGGACCCGCTGAGCATCACAGATTGTCTTTGTTTCTTCGGGAAGTACAGTCTCCATGATCTTCATTGACAACTTCCCTCCAAGCTATATATAAAGGTCAGCACAGCCAGTGGAATGAAAAATCCAAACATACTCTTGCAAGGGTGTGATGAATCTGGATATTCTCACTGTCCTCTCCATCATAAAGTTTTGCTTCAATGTTTGGTGTTATAACACTGTTTGGAACCTGCTGGGACTGTCCAATTGCATAGACACGTGCACGAGGCTTATTCGGAAGTGTGGGCTTCAGGCCCTTTGCAAGGACAAGACACTCAAAGTGTGTCCCATGGACCCACTTGCCACTGATCTCACAAGGTTTACTCAGAGAGCATGCATCCACAGGTCCAATGATGCTGTCATGGACTTCAAGGTAGCCATCAACAAGGTCCTGAGGCATATCCCTGCAGCGAATAAGAGACAGCTTGAAATATAACCAGAGATAACTCACTCTTGGGGGACAACATATGCCCTCAGGACATCATCCTTGTGTGATACATTCACATCCCCACCTATGTACACAGGACGGAGCATGAAGGCATCAAAGCCGTTCAGGTGCAGCCATCCTTTAGGAAGTCAGAAGTCACGTGCAGTGGAAGTAGCCAAGTATTTACCCTTGCTGTCAGTGGATGTGTTTCCGTAAGGATTTAGAGACGGTTTTCCGGGTCTAAACCAAAATCAGCGTAAATAAGCGCTCGTAAGACCCCTCCGTAAATGTGTTGAGTGTGAAATCAGCAAAGTCCGACAACTGCATTAGGCAAGCCGCCGCATTGCCGCGGATGCCGCAATATCTCAAGATTTAATGAGGCTTCTTCCGTCACAAGCGTGCAGCTTTGGGACATAAAACACGTCCGATGTGGCTGTAGATGCGACAATCTAGCAGGGGGGTCAGACCCCCTTTCATAATGCCAGGATTTAGGACATTCGGCTAGCTCCGAGGGCGACGCGGGTGGCTGGATCTCTTTGAATACGACGATCTGCATACAATGACACACAACATATAAATTCACGCCATTGAAAGGCAGTAATCGAGTCACGAAAAGGATAAACACAACACAAAAACCAGCATGTATGAGGAGATCGCTGCTGCACGCTGGCTACGGGCTTTCTTGCATGCTGCACTTCGTGATATGCATGCCCGGTGCCGTGCACGTCACGGAGTGGCCTCCTGGTGCTAGTGAACTGCGGGATGTCACCGTCACCGTTACATGTCCCAGGGCCATGAAACTATTGATGATCTTGCCTCGGTATAATGCCCATTGCCCACTCTGCAAGTGGTGACAGGTGCTTGACAGCCAGTTGCTGCTGTAGCTGCTTTTCCGTGACTTCGGTGACATAGTTATCATCGATCACCCTGACGCCGGTCTCGAGAATCTCCCAGTTGAAGTTCTGCAGACCAAGGAGATACGTCAAGATGATCGAATAAATGACCCCTGTGCCGAACGGGACAGTGTTGTTTAAAATGGGATCATCTGAGACATCAACGACAACGTGAGCTGACCTGAGCCACGACACCATCATGGTGATACTCCCGAGCGGCGGGGCGAGGGCAATGGTCCACTTGGTCTGCACTCGCCATAGGACAGTGGACACATCAGGAAGATGCATGAGCAGGTGAAGACACCCGGTTTGATCCAGTAGCAGGAGGAAGTAGTCGACGAGGTGGTGTGAACATCCCTGGAAAGCAGATGGGCCATACTTCACAAAAATGGTGGTACCACTACTGAGGCACCATGATGCGAGGGAAAGGGGCTCGTGGCTGCTGGGAGAGGAGGCAGGGGGTGGGAGCTACCTAAGACGGTGAGACACTGTAAGTCAAGACTCAAGAGACGAGTAACAACCAAATCACCAATTAATGTCATCATACATACCGGTTTGCGATAGATGAACAACCCACTGTTCCCGAACTCTGTGACTGTCATCCCCCAATATTAGTGCCGATGACGACGAGTTGACCTTCAGCTCGTACACTTCTGGACATTGGTGTTTGTAGTTTCTCGGCAGCCCACCATTTGGCCGAAGCCTTACCATTGTGTATGCCATATCGTGGAGGAGCATATCACTCTAGATGATACCTGAAGTTCGTTAGTATATTAGAATACTCGGGAGCACGTACCGCCCTCGCCACGTAACACGTCTTTCGGCGGCCCAGCTTTGATTGTCCCTGGAAGGTCAGCACAGCAATCCAGACTTGACTACCCACCAACAAGAGAACCCTACAGCATGACAGGCTACTGAAGGCTTCAGGGTGGACGGGAAGCAGGGATTGCCGGAGCGATGAGGCCTATGAGGAGGCATCCACTCGTCGAGGATCCAGCTGTGAGGGTAAAGTCCGATTCCCCGTCATAATGTGACGTATTGTCACACAGTCACAGGCCGGGTGATGGCCGAGTTCCCCTACTTACCGTCGAAACAGCCTTGAAACAGCCTATACTTACGACAACACACCACTCCTGCAGTATAATTGCTACCGGATATGGTCAGCCGTACATTTAATTCCATGTGAACTCCATGTTTTTGTTGCACAGTGTCACTCGGCAAGCCCCAACTTGAAGTCACGACATTAAATATTCACAGTGGCTGCTTGCGAAACGAAGAGTGAGTCGGATATACTAAAGCCCGTGCTGATACTGTGTAACGTACAGCTGGCATTGGATTGGACTTACCCCTCTGCGGGACAACCCGACGACGTTCTGCGGCGCTGCGGGGGCGCAGCCACCGTCGATGACATATCGAAAAGGGCTAAATGTACGTTACGGATTTAGGACATACTCTATTTTCCCTTTCTAGCTCCGCTCGAAGCTGTTTAGAGCGCATCAGCGGCTCTAAATTCCTTACGGAAACACATCCAGTGTCCTCTGCTGTTACATGTGGCAGGTCCCAATCTTCTTTCTTCCCAACTGCATTGGCTGCAGCCTTACTACTGTCCACCAAAGACAAGTAGCAGTGACCCTTTCACAGGTCTTTGCAAGGACGGAGAGTGTGGTCATCATACTTGAAGACTGGGGGTGCACTCTCTGGTTGTCCAGGAATGTTGACCCACTTACCCGTCAATGGCAGGATTGCCTGGCCATTTCAATTCTACAAACCTCATGTAATTGAGCACAATGATCTTGAAGATTTGCTCAAATGTGGGTATTTGAGGGTTGTTGTAAGTACAGATCACCTCAAAATTGTCCCAATAATCATCCTTCCCGTAGAAAGTGCAGAAATGCCTTCTGTGTTTGCAATGAGACTGAGACCAGCATTCTTCTTGGCTGGAGGACATAGCTGATTGTTTGTACATATTCTATGTTTGTATGCATTCTTTCTATCATACAATAGAACATGTATCATAAATTAGTCTTACTGTGCTCAGTTGTAGTGGTACGTCATACAGCTTGTTGACCACTCAGCAGTACTGACATAGCGATCTACAGGCTGGCACTACCAAGGATCAACATTGCCGGAACAGTTGCATGAGGCATTCCAGGCATTGTGAACTGTTGTGCACTTTGGCAGCCACACCTCAATGTGCTTACATGACTCCACAGTACTGCTCCTGCTCCTGCCGCTATCCTTTGTTCAGGTCCTCTGTTGTCTTCCTCTGAAGAACCAGTGGTTCAGAATATTGCTATACACAATGCAACTATTCCACTCACCATGACCCTCAATCAAGTATGTACTCTTCCGCTCTGTTTCTATCAGCTCTTCTCCGTCTGTCTTACTGTCTACACCCTCTCAGCCGACAATGTGCCTCTCTCTCTCGCCGACTATGCTAGGCTTGGTGAGCCCCAAGGCATGCACATTGGCGCCAAAAAGAGTGGTGAGCAATTGATGTGCAATGGACAGACTCAACAAGAGCTTGGTTTGTTGGTGAATACATTCTTCACTATTCAATTGCTCACTGTTTTGTTGGTTCTAGACCCCCATTTGCACAACTCTGTTTGCATAGGCAAGGCCATGTCAATTCTGAGGGGTCCATGGAAGTTGTACAGGGATTGAGTCGTCTGTGTATTGAGACATGATGCATTTTTTGTGGAGCTGGAGATCATCAGTTGGTTCTGCATCATACATTGGGCACATTTAGCCCTTGTTTGGTAAGCCTTCCCATTGATGCACTCATCACTAGACTGACACATTTTAGTGACAGCTTTCTCATGCTGTTGAATATGAAGATCCAGATGACGCCATATGTGTCCGTTGTCAGGGAATAGTCACATCATCAACCCTTGAGCCTGCACCTGTTGATATGCTTACTCGTTAAAGTAGCAGTGTAACCTTCTGTGCCTCCGGCAAAAAGTTTCTGGTTTCTCAATTCCTTGTGTGGCTGTTGAGCGGAGCCACCTCTACAGATCTACATATTTGATACAAATATACTATTCTCTTCAACAAACCCCTGCCAAACTAGGACAATGAGTGGACCGTGGTCTTAGCCTTCACCTATGAGGCATGTGTGCAGCAAATCATGAGCTATGATTTCACTTCAGGGTGAACATGGGATGAGCGGAATGTCTCATTGTGATATCATTGCACCGCTCATGCACAGCAGTCTCAATTGCTGCATATGGGCCCGTGCTTCACACTTGTCAAAAGTTTCAGCCTGAACTTCACATATAGGTCAACATTCATGGTGACTGTGCACTCACACAGCACAGCAATCACACAGTTTACATTCACAATGGCATATAGGGCCAGCACACAGTCAAAAGTTAGGCTATGAATCGAATTGTAACCCCGTTTTTTACATTTGGTCCAGCATATGTCCTCAGCTCAAAGTTGAGATCTTGTATTCTGCTTATTCACCAAGGCTGTATTGTGATTTCAAGCCCCTAATTTGTGACGGGCATACATGCTAGCCTAAATGCCAACTTTGTGTTCACATCTATGTATATACTAAATTCTTGCCTGTTTGCACAAAATAGGTAAGGTTTTCTTCCACATTTAGGCCAACCTCTTTTGGTTCCATGTCTCTGGTGCCAACAACTATGATCCCTGAGGTACAAAGGTATAGTTCTTATGAAAGGCAGGATTGAGACACCTTAGTGTGGAGCCTGATCTGGTAGGTTGTTCCCACACTTCATGTGACTGTTTATGAATGGGGACATAAGTAACAGTTTGTATTGGCACTTCAGCGGAGTTGCAAAATTCAAACTCCCAGACGACGCGACTTGCATCAACACTGCCAAACAAATACAGTGGTTAAGCGCTCAAGTAATGGGGTGAGGGTCCATGAAACGGCTTAGCATGGCGCCCAATATGGCAACTGGTGACATTGTGCAGGCGCACTGTGGCTGCATGGGCGCTCATGCCTCAGTTACTGACTACAGTGTGTCCTATGGTAAGAACCAGTAAGTAAACACCCCCAACATAGTATATGCATCTGATAGCCCTTGTTACAGAGAATATAGTGTGATTTTGTTGATTGTTAACACTGGCTAGTTAAGCCAGAAAATGCAAAATAAAAAAATCAACAAGTGCCTATGAAAACTCAAAGTAGCTGATTCGAGTGGAAATAGAATCTACATGATCTGCAGAGTGTGTATGTACCACACTTGCACCCAAAAGCAACAGATAAGCAAGGGAATATCCAATCTTTGTCAAGAATGTGCTATTCTATAGCAAAGTCACAGTTTTTCCATTTAGCTGGAGGGTATTAGATCCAAACTCAATGTCATATCATTGAGTATGAATGTCCCCTTATACTTCAATATTTCCAACATTTATACCTATTTCTTAAGACTCACACTAGCCCCAGAGTGATATCATCCCAAAAGGGAAGGTGAGTTGCCAAAAAGGGTAACTACTACTGACTGATGACTCAACATGCAAAGACTGTGACCTCAAGTTTCTAGCATCTAGAACATCATAGCCAGACTGCAAAACAGCCATCAATTTTTCCACACAGGAGTCTTTGAGAATATATATTGTGATTTTTCGCTCTTTTCAGCCTAAGGTCACATGCTCGCAGTGAAGACCGTCGAGCGATGACGTGGGCTTTGTCCAATCCAGCGGTGTTCACCGCTGGATCGGACAAAACCCACGTCATCGACTGCGCTGTGCAACGATGAGGCCAAAAGAGGTAAAATGCTCTCAAAATGTGGAAGATATTCAATCTGCAGCTGAATGCCTTTATTCTGAGCTCGAAAAATTCGCAAAAACAGCGGATAAATTCGTAAATCTATTGAGACAATATAACACATTATTAGACCATGAAACCCTTTCTCATCATTCTCACTGTCCTTGAAGTTGCTTTGAAGCCAAAACCTTCTTCAGTTGGGCATACCCATGGTTCCTAAGGCTGCAAATTCTCAGGTTTAGGGATAAATTTGTAGCTCTATGGTGGATATACCACATCATGATCTATACCTATTGTCATCATGTGACTCTGCTCTATGAATATGCCAGTGCTCTCTCCAACCTTGCATCCTTTGTCTGACATTCAGCCTCTCAACATGCTCATATCAGGTCTATTGGTTGGCATCAGTTTGGAAAAACAATGCTGAGTTATCTCTGCAGGGTTAATGGTATGCCATCCTAGTGCTATTTTTATGGAGTGAAGATGGCTGAACATTTCTGATTGTATGCTCTGTTTTACACTGAGTAGAGAGACTACAAATTATGAGCACTTTCATGTGAATATGACTAATGCATATCTACCATTAAAACAGTATTGTATGCACTTACTCATTCGTACCACTGATATATACTAGGCATACTCATGCACCATACTGCCACATTGATGTGCCTATGTGTGAATGTTATCAAACATTATAGTACCATTCTGCCCACACTACTCATAATCTAAATTTCTTACCAAGGAAGAGCATCAGGAATTCATGAGCAGTTATGACAATTTGATAGGAATATGATGATCCCTGTATCTGGAAGTATATTACACCATTACCAGTCCACTTCATCTTCATATGCAATACAGATGATGGACACACTGGTGCAGGTACTTTCTGGATTGTACTGTGAGTTTTGTCTGTGTACTAGAAAAGTAGCACATACCAATGATGCAGTGGCATATGGACATTGAGGAATGCATATGACTTGACATGGGTTCATCCAAGTTGCTCTTGTTTCCCTGAGAATATAGTGGCATTGTCAATTGTTTGATGTCAACTCTTGGGTTTGGTGTTGGAATGACACACACTTCATACACAGAATTACATTGACTTATCCATACCAACTATAGTGATGAGTGGGTTTGGTTGTGCTGCTTATCATAGGCGACTGTGGCTTCTACAGATGTGTCAATATGATATAGCTCAACTCTCAACTATACAAAGTCTCCAAATCTTCTTTATTTCCTGGGAAACAGTTACAATATTTGGAAGGAACATATGCCATCTCTGTCAATGATTGACTGTGCCTAATCACACCTGATAATGTTGGCATACTGATGTGATTATCTTTGAATGTTTGACAACATCTATCTCCTTCAATAGTCTTAACAGGCAAGAATACCTACTACTAGCAGATGTGTTCCTTTCTGTTATGATACATCTTGCAGGGGTGTATGGTACCATATGAGAGCAATATCAATGAGCTTACAGGAATTGGATATGAAGGGCTGACACTCATAACTATGGCACTTTCATGATTGAGCAAGCTTTGTCTGTGAACACAGAGGCAAGGACTTCAACCTCACTGAATTGGCATAGAACAATGTTATCCTTGAGATTGGGAAAATTCTATCAAAAGCCATGTTCTATGAGCTGAAGAGAACTTTATCTGATTTTATTGCATTTTTTATCTGACCATGATAGTGCTGCTTGAAGTTGTGAATTACATCACTTAATAAGCGCCCATTGAGCACGGGCGGAGTTGTACGCAAATGTGTCGACGCGTTTGCGTGCGAGGCCGCCCGCGCTTATATCACCAAATGCGGTAATTCCATCATTTTCAGCCACTTCTCCAGCCACACTGCTTGCTTTACTTCTAAAATGGCCAGAAAAAGTGTATAAAATCCGGAAGAAAAAGCCACTTTAGGGATGAGGTTTCCCACATATATTATGCCACAAGTTGCTATCATTTGCAATAAGAATAATAGCAAATGCTGAAAGATATTATAATTGTTCCAAGACAAGTAAGCTCTTGGTATGTAGCATAGCATAAGATGAGCTAGCTACAATAGATATAGTACTGTGTCAATGATAACAGGTTCATATTCAATTTTGAGATTCCTGCCTGCAGTGATTTTCTGTCTTTGTTTTGAGGTTGCAACTGGAAATTAATATACCTCACAATGAAGGCAGAAACCCAATGCTGGTATCAACATGGAAGGCAATCTAGTCAGAGTCAAGTGGAAGAGATTTTGCAGAACCAAATGATTCCAGTACCTTGTTTTAGCTGCTCTCTTTGAAACTTTGACAATGTGGTTGCAGTATTTGCAAGTTTGACTCCATGTGTGGTTTTCATACACAGTGTTACTAGAGTTTCTGTGAAACAAGTCCTGTGTTTTTCAATGACTATAAGTACTCAACTTTTGCTCATAGTGCAGAGATACACTAAGCAGTAACAAACTCAAAAACTGTGAGAAACATGTGCTGGAGGAACTTTGGAGAAAGCATAGAAAGTCTAGGATAGGAAAGTCTGGAATTGTGGGGTACAAAATATCTGGAATTGTGGGGTACAAAATATGGAGGTCTGGAATGTGTGGAAATGTACCCTGAAGGTGAGACCTTGGTCAAGAAATTGGCAATGCACCTAGTCAATTCTAGGCTCCTTGATTAGGATAGGGCCAGAATAGGACAATTGAAGAGTAGGTAAGAGGGATTTCAAAGAGATCAGTGTTCACATGGAACAGCAGGAGTGCAGAGCTTTAGAGATAAAACAGGGTATACAGAAGGACAAGATTCAGTATGCAATAGAGGGTAAACAAGATAGTGTGATGTGAAATACAAATGATGTTACAAGCCCAGTTTGAATACTCTGAAGCTAGTTGTCTGACCAGAGTCTGGACATTTTGGAGACTGAGTACATCAACACTAAGTATTGTCAAGTAAGATGTAAATCCAGCACGGAGACAACCCACATGAGGCAATACAAAATGATGAAGTGTACACCACAATAGATTTGTGAAATCAGAATGGTCTGAAATACTGGAATAGACAACTCCACAGCTCATATACTCATAAACACCTCAGGGATTGTACTGCTAGTCATGGCCCACTCCAAGACACGTTTGATGTCGACTCTGAGGTATGGTATTGGAATGACACAGATTTAAAATGACATATTAATACCAGCTATGGTGATGAGTAGTTTTTGATTGTGCTTCTTATAGTAGGTAGTATCATGGAGTAAAATTCATTGGATTTAATCCTGGCAATGGTAAGATAGTCAGCTACAATTTGTCCTTCTTTGAGGCCACTCCTACATGCAAGTCAAGCCATCCATACAATGGTCCATTGTAGTGTACACTGCAAACATGTGGTCGCAAACATGTGGTATGGTATTGTCAGCCTTGTACTCCATACATAGGGAAGGACTGACACCTCACTAAAACTCACAACACTGCCTTCCCTTAGCTTCAGATAAACATGCCACACAAGCAGGGGATACATAATATCATCATATTTGTGTGACTGTGGCTTATAAACATGTGTCAACATGATATAGCTCAACTATACAAAGTCAACAGATTTTGTATGTTTCCTCAGAAAGAGCCACAATATTTGGAAGGAACATATGCCATGCTTGTCAATGATTGACTGGGCCTAATTACAACTGATGATGTTGTCATACTGATGTGCTTATCTTTGAATATTTGCAATTTATCACATTCATCAAACAACCCATAACAGGGAAGAATACTTACTACTAGGTGATGTGTTCCTTTCTGTTATGTTACATTGTGCAGGGGTGCATGGCTGTATTTGAGACCAATCTTCATGTGCTTTAGACACTAGACACAAAGGACTCACACTCATGATTATGGCACTTTCATGATTGAAGGTGTGTGAATACAAAGGGAAGGATTGAACTCACCTAGAAACATCTCATCCTTGAGATTGAGAACATCTTGAGCTGTATGACATCAAAAGTCATATTATATGAGCTGAAGAGAATTCTCTTTGATGTTGAAGGATTTATCTGACTGTGATAGTGCTAATTCAGCTTGTGCATTACATCACTTTTTTGTTTTGCACAACTCCGGCAGTGCTTCGCTTGAATTGACAAATGCAATAGTTCCTTCATTTTCAGCCACTTTTATAGCCACATGGTGTACATTTTCTTTTACAATGACCACAAAGAGTGTTTGGAATCCAGGAAAATGATAGTATTAGAGTATTAGTGTTTCCCACATTTATCATCTATTGCTATAATCTGCTGTGATTTGCAATAAGGATTACAATCCCTGAGGTACAAAGGTATCATTCTTATGACAGGCAGGAATGAAACACCTTAGCATGGAGCCCAATTTGGTAGGTTGTTCCCACACTTCACGTGACTGTTTGCAACTCAGCAAAGGGGACATAAGTAACAATTCGTATTGGCATTTCAGCGGAGTTGCAAAATTCAAACTCCCAGATGATGAAACTTGCATCAACACTGCCAAACAAATCCAGTGGTTAAGCACTGTGAGGCTCCATGAAACAGCCCAATATGGCAACTGGTGACATTGTGCAGGCACTCTTGCCTTAGTGACTGACTACAGTGTGTCCTATGGTAAGAACCAGTAAGTAAATACCCTAAGCATATATGAGTCTGATAGCCCTTGTTACAGAGACTATAGTGTGATTTTGTTGAGTGTTGAAACTGGCTAGTTAAGCCAGGAAATGCAAAATAAAAAAATTGACATGTGCCTATGAGCACTCAAAGTGGCTGATCTGACTGAAAATGGACTGCACATGGTCCACAGAGCCTGTATGTACCACACTCACACTGTGAAAGCAATGGATGAGGCAGGGAATAGCTAATCTCCATTCTTCCATGTAGCTGTGGGGTATGAGATCCAAATGCATGGTAATATGGTCCAATATGAAAACCCACTTCTGCTGCAATACTTACACCATTTATGCCTATTTCTCAAGGCTCACACTGGCCACAGAGTGATATTATCCCAAAAGGGAAGGTCAGCTGCCAAAAAGAGTAACTTCTACTGACTGATGCCACAACATGCAAAGACTATGCTATCAAGTTTGTAGCATCTAGAACATCATAGCCAGATCACAAAATAGCCATCAGTCTTTCCAAGGAGGAGCCTTTGGGATTATATATTGTGATTCTTTGCCCTTTTCAGCCTAAGGTCACATGTTTGCAGTGAGCAATGACGTGGGTTTTGCCCAATCCAGCGGTGAACAGCTGGACTGGACAAAACCCACATCATCAATTATGCTGTGCAACAATGAGGCCAAAAGAGGAATGCTGTCAAAATGCAGAACATATTTAATCTGCAGCTGGATGCCTTTATTTTGAGCTCGAAGAATTCGCAACAACAGCAGATAAATTCCGTCGATCTAGTGAGACACTATAACACATTAATAAACCATGACACCTTTTTTTCATTCTCACTGACCTTTTGAAGCTTCTTTGAAACAGAATAATATGCTAGATTTAGTGATATTGGTGTCTTCACCTTAGTTGCTCTTGTTGCCCTGAGATTATAGTGGCATTGTCAATTGTTTGATGTCAACTGTGAGGTTTGGTATTGGAATGAGACACATTTCATACACAGATTGACAATGTCTTATCCATACCAGCTTATAGTGATGAGTGGTTTTGGTTGTGCTGCTTATCAGTGGTAGTATTATGGAGTAAAATTGATTGCATTCAATTCTGGTAATGGTAGGATATTGATCTTCTAATGTGTCGTCTTACATGCAAACACACGGGTCAAACCATACATACTTGTCTTGGAGTGGGCCATGACTGGCAGTACAATCCCTTCAGTTTTGTTTACAAGGTATACTGCAACTGTCATACTTGTCTTGGAGTGGGCCATGACTAGCAGTACAATCCCTGAGGTGTTTATGAGTATATGAGCTGTGGAGTTGTCTATTCCAGTATTTCAGACCATTCTGATTTCACAAATCTATTGTGGTGTACACTTCATCATTTTGTATTGCCTCATGTGGGTTGTCTCCGTGCTCAATTTACATCTTACTTGACAATACTTAGTGTTGATGTACTCAGTCTCCAAAATGTCCAGACTCTGGTCAGACAACTAGCTTCAGAGTATTCAAACTGGGCTTGTAACATCATT
>KE504185.1:161461-191748 GCA_000344655.2 Fomitopsis schrenkii
ATAAGAAGATGGTCTAGGACTTGGACAGGGCAATGGAGCTCTGAATAATTCCGCAAAAATGCGCAATAAATCCGAGCTCAACAGATGGGTCAATGGCATGGAGCATCACATGCATTTGCTCCCTCACATTATCTAGAGTTATCTCTTTGATTTGCACCTTGCTGAGCAGTGTTGCAAATTGGGTGAGTATTGCATTCTGACTCTGGATATTGGAGCACCAGAGAATGTTCTGAGACTGGTACACATGATGCAGTATGCCAGATAATGTATCAAAGGCACAGCTGTAAGTGGCTTCATTCCATGTGAAACACAATGGTTCACTGTACACAAGCAATGAACCTACATCATGTGCATTGAACATTGCAGACATCATGGTGTCTGTGCTTATGGAGGACATGAAGACATTGGTCGAAGAGGGTGCTCGCAAGGACATCAATGCTGTCACGGAACATGACATAGTGGATATGAGTGCACTTGACACCCTCAATCACGAGCACTGCTCCACATCCCTCAACACGTGGCTCCGTTTCAAACACCCCTTCTCCCACAGATACGAAGAAGGCACCCCAACACAGGCATAGTCCTGCCTCGTCACCGCCCTCTCCAGGCGTGCACAGGACATGTTAAAGGGCCTTCCCAGCCCTCTTGGTGAGCACATCAGCCAGAACACCCTTGCAGAGATTCTGTTCACGTCCGCTACAAGCACGGGTGTATCAGGCAGCACTGTTCAGGCACCAATGCAATGCAAGGGATCCACATTTGGAGTGTTCAAGTGTGGCATACAGCAGATGGAGCCCTGATGCACCTGCGAGCAAACAGCGGGAGTGGATCATCAATCTCATCAAGCTGGCCATTCTCAAAAACAACATTATGTTCGTTCCGTGGTGCACAATCACCACTAGGAATAAGCGGACCAAGACGCCCTCCACGTGGTTGTGGGTGACTGTCGACACTCCATCCGACTATTCCACTGCAGCCTGCCTTCGCTTGGTGACAAAGAGAGCAGCACCCATTATGAACATTGAACAACAACATGAAGCCCTTGTTGAGGCTGCAACAAAGAAGGCGATGGGGGAGAACATCACGACCGAGTGGAGCACTCTCGAACAACCTCTCTCTGTACGACATGAGCCATGTCGTTTGGCACCGTATTCTGCTGAACAAGTTATGTCTCAAGTATGCTGGCGTGAAGGCCCCGGCCGAGGGCAACAGCAGTACCAGCATCAACTTCGAGCTTTACTCATGGGTGACCACACACCTTGACCTCTATGATCCTATTCACCACCTCGCTCTGATGGTCGTGCTCATTGTTGCCCACATCCCGCTGTTTGTCTCTTACCGCCAGGTCAAACACACATTCAAGTTCCAGAACCCCTCCAACACAAAGTGGCTCATGGAGGAGATCTGCACCGAGCCTTGGATCTCCCCCGAGAACAGTGACTTGTCTGGGAAGCGTGAGGGAGATCCTTACATTGTTCTTTTCATTGGTTACTTCCTCTTTGATCCGGGCAGCCTGCTCCCAGCATTGTTTGAACAGCCTCACGGCAAGGCACTCCGTTCACCATTCACCATGAAGCATAGCAAGAAAGGTCTTAACATCTTCAATCTTATCTGGCTCGGCCTCGCGCGCGCTATCAAAGTGAAGTCAGTCAAGGGAGGGAAACTCAACGAAGACAGGAAGTTTGAGACAGAAGAGACCCTCATCGGCCTCCACGACTGCCTCCTTGCATGCTATGTGGATGTGCCATACGGCATGTATGAGGCTGTTGTAGAGCTTGTGGGCACAGAATGTGCCAACACTCTTAAGAGACATGTTGGCCTCTTGACTGCACCTGCAGCTCACCGTCCTACTTCTCAAGGCTCTGATTTGTGCCATCCATTGTTGTCTGAGCGCACACACCAGAGCATTGCTCCAGAGCACTGCAACCATTCACGATCATGTATGACAACACTTGCAGAGCAATACAATCTGCAGCCACCTCCACCATGTGTGGTCTCAGCACGGTGTCCCTCACAGGATGGACAGCAGACACGTGCTACCGTGGTTCCAGGCTACTCCTCACAGCAGAGCGCCATGGTGCAACCTCAAGCACAGAAACAGTCAGACCTGCGCTTCTTGAGCACGCTGAAGCGGATTTTGTACATGCCGGAGCGAGGAGGGTTGGCATCCAACATAAGTGTTCCCTCTTCACGGAAGCGATTTACGACTTGATGTCTGCGCCAGGGCTTGGTGTACCGGTACGACGTGAACAAGGCCAATGACAGTGTCGGCGGCGATGAAGGGACCTTTTGTCTGTGCATGCTCTGGTAGGCTGACTACTCACATTTCACATTTAAGCATAGATAACTGTGGCATGCAGGTGCATTGAGGCCCTGGCGCCCACGGGCGAGTACAATAAAGCAATGCTGCACAAGGCCGTGGCCATGTTCGAGGTGTGTGCTGCACCACTGACCCTTGTGGCTGCGGCTCAAGCTGACGTGTTGTTGCACATAGGACTTTTTGCAGTACACAAACCACGTCGGGCTGTGTATGGAGGAGATCTCCGTAGCGGGCGAAGTGTACGTCCCCTCTCCTCCCTCTGTCCGGCCGTGGCTGACCCGCACATGAAGGCTTGGGAACACAGTGCAGGGCTTTACGTGCATGTCTCCTCACATACGTTCCTCGCCGTTGTTAGACTTGCGGCACTGCTTTGCAGCCAAACACATTCATGTATCTACGAATGTATCTACAATATCTCCTGTGATAAACGTGCAAAATACAATGTGATTATGTGATGTGAATAATATAATCCCACTCGCAACAAATACAGAATCATGGGTGTGATGTTGGGAGGAGGGGGACCTATCATGTACTTATTCTATGACGCTCTCGCGCCTCAGCGCACAAGTGTCACGACACTACACCATGTTCATGCGTGCTTGGTATTGGCTGCAGCTCGCCTCAGAGCGGTCACAAAGACCTAAGTCGAGCTCTATGAAGTCTGGTTAAATTGGCAGAGCAAAGATACACACCAAAGTCGAGCTCTATGAAGTCTGGGGACTTCGAGCTCGACGAGGGAGGCTGTCTACGGTGTGGTGTTACGTAATACGAAGCCACTGTATAGTAGCACAGCCACAAAAGCGAAGATCAACAAAAGAGCGAAGTGCAGAAGGTGGGGGGTTCAATTCCCCCAAAGTGCAAACATTAATCTGGGCGAAGAATAATGGGAAAAATGGCGGGAAAAATACAGTAGGCTGTGCACCGCATGAGAGTCCGTTGTAGAAAAGGAGAACACACCAGAAGTTGGTCTAGGACTTGGACAGGGCAATGGAGCTCTGAATAATTCCGCAAAAATGCGCAATAAATCCGAGCTCAACACACATATGGATGAATGATGGCAGGACCATGGGTGGCAAGTATGAATATGAAGTATGAATATGATGGGAAATTGAAAGTGAGCGAGATGGATAGGCTGAAGTCACTTGGTAGTAGGAATATGACAGTTGGAGTGTACCTCAGAGTCCTTTCAAAACCCGAAGGGATCATACTGCCAGTCATGGCCCACTCCAAGACAAGTCTCTATATTCCAATCCTCAGTTGTATCCTCAAATGTTGTGAGCGCAAGCGCCAAGTACTGATGTACCATGATAAATGATTTCATAATGAACCATATTTCCCCTCATTGCACTCAACCATGATTGGATCAAGGACAGCACATCTGCAGGATAAATTTCCAGATATTGCTGATAGTATTCTCAATATGGACAACAGTGTACTTGACTCTTTGGTGGACAAGCTGAAGGATGGTCGGCACTACAAACCAGAGACCCAGGCTGAGCAGGATTGTTATCAGCTGATCCAGGATGTTGATCATGTTGCTCACAAGGTCAAAGGGTCTCTGACCAACAGGAAACACATGCGAAATGAAATCTGGTCACTGACTTCATATCTTGGAGCCCCTACATGGTTCATCACATTCGCTCCTGCTGATATCAAGCATCTGCACTTTGCACACACTGGAGAGACATTCAAGCCTGAACTATTGGACAGTAACACACGTACACAGATGATTGCTGCCAATCCTGTGGCTGGTGCCCGATTCTTTCATGTCATTGTGGAGTTGCTCATCAAGCATGTCTTGGGGGTGGGCACAGATCACCATGGCCTATATGGTGAGACAGCTGCATACTATGGTACTGTTGAGCAACAAGGACAAATGACACTACATCTTCACCTCATGCTCTGGATAGTAAACTCCCTATCCCCACAGGAACTCAAAGATAGGATCATGGACCCAACATCAGATTTCCAGCAGTAAATGGTGGAGTATCTTGAGGGGGTACATCAAGCAGAGTTCATGGACTCCACAATGACAGAGGTCCAGGAGCACATCCAAAAGCAACAAGAATCTGACCATTATCAAGACCCCACCCTCACATTGCCTGACCCACCCCCCAGTGTACACAAGCATGACTGCAAGGACAGCAGCACCTGTGAGATATGTAAAGTTGGTGGGCCAAATTCAAGGAGACTTTTAATGACATTGTATACAAGTCTCACCGTCATCAGTGTTCAACAGCTCCAGGTGGATGCAAGGTTGACAAAAAAACTGAGAAATTACTCAAAGTTTGCAAGCGCAGGTTCCCCTGTCCAGTAAGACCATGCACTGTGATGGATCCTGACAGTGGAGCACTACTCATGAAGCAGGGGGAGGAAAGGCTGAATAGCTACAGCCCCACATTGACATACCTTCTGCGCTGCAATAGTGATGTGACAAGCCTCCTCTCTGGAACTGCCATCAAAGCAATCACTGCATATGTGACAGACTATATTACCAAGACCCCTTTGAAGACTCATGCCATGTTTACAGCTGTGAAAACAGTCTTTAGCAGGAACAGTGACTTGTTTAGTGGTGAGAGTGGAGACCGCAAGATCTGTGCACGGAAACTGATCACAAAAATAGTCAATGCATTATCAGCAAGTGCAGAAACAGGGGCGCCCATGGCATGCATGTATCTCCTTGGAAATCCTGATCATTACACAAGTCACAAGTTCAGACCTTTCTACTGGTGCAATTACAAGTATGAAGTCATGAAGGCATGGTCAGGCGAAGAGACAGTATATGATGCAGAGACCAAGCCAACAAAGGTGGTCATTGGGAAAAGCAAAACAAAGTATGTAGGAATCACACAGCAAAGGACTACATGCACCGTCCTGCCAAATATGAAGATGTGTGTTTATATGACTGGATCAGGTGTGTAGAGAAGACAACCATGACTAGGGCCAAAAAGCGAGGAGTGAAGATAGTAAAAGAGGTCCAGGAGCAACTCTGCCTAGGAGAGACAAGGGAAAAAGAGAGGAGTACTGCCTTATCATGCTGATGCTATTCAAGCCATGGAGATCTGGGGCTGACCTCAAGAGTACAGATGAAACATGGGACAGTGCCTTTGGTGCTCATTCTTTCAGTTCCCGTCAGAATGAGATCATGAATTTCTTCCATATCAGGTATGAGTGCAATGATTCCAGGGATGACTTTTCCAGCAAAAGGGAGCTTGAAGGAAGCAGTGAGCTAAAATTTGATGATGATGATGATGGTCACAATGATATTGACTCTGAGGACTATGCAGACATTTGTTCAGACCCAGCCTGACTGGGGATGATGGTGCCATTGATTATGATCCAGATTGGGATGTGCTAGGCCGGAAGGCTTTGGGGAGGATTGCCCAGATGCAGTTGGCAGAAAATGTTGCACAATCCAGTGGTTGGCTGGATGATAACAAGGGCTGGAAGCCTGTGACAATTGATCGGTTTGACCCTGAACGATGTAGACTACATGTTTATTGATGGGATCTCTATGGTGGACTGCAACCACTTCTATGACATTTCTGCAAGGCTCTGCCGGATATTCAACAATGATGGTGAGCCATTTGGAGATAAGAAAAGAACATGATATTTGCAGGTGATTTTGCACAGCTAGAACCCCCAGGTAGTGGATACTCCCTCTTCTCATCCAAGGTTACCAGCACCAGGGACACTGCTGGCAGTTGGCAGCAGCAAGAAGCATCCCTTGGCAAGGCCACCTGGCACCAAGTGACCACTGTAGTGATTCTTTGGCAGAACATGAGGCGGAAGTCACAGACACCAGAGGATGCCAAAATCAGGAGAATCTCAGGTACAAAGCATGCACCATGGCAGATGTGAACTTTCTGAAGGGTTGCATGTGGGGTGGAGCAAAGGAAGGCCACATCTCTATGATCCCAATTTCCATAATGTATCCATGATCCTGTCATACATTGAGGTGGCCCGCTTTGCCAAAGACACAGGGCAGACTCTTCACACCTTTTACTCATCTGATCATTTTGCAAGCACTGATGACACAGGCAAGCGAGGCAAAGCAAAGAAAAACACAGAGGTGAAACACAAAATGGACAAGATTCACCCCCATCTGCAGGAACAATTGTGGGCCTTGCCCCACAAAGACACCAACAACCACCCTGGAAAACTATCATTGTGTGTTGGCCCCCCAGTCATGATCAAAGCCAATGAGGCCACAGAGTGTAATGTCACCAATGGTGCAGAGGCTGTGGTAGTAGTATTATAGGGCTTTTTCCCAGGGAGGGTCCATTTGAAGGTGGGGTCATGTGTCCTGATTAGGAAGGTACTGTGTATCACTTGACCTGTTGCACTACTCATGGAGCCTTGGTGGAGTGGTATGTACAGTAGTCGTGTATATAATGTGCATGCAATGACACTCTCGCGTATTGGCTGCAGCACGCCTCAGAGCGGTCACAAAGGCCTAAGTCGAGCTCTATGAAGTCTGGGGACTTCGAGCTCGACGAGGGAGGCTGTCTACGGTGTGGTGTTACGTAATACGAAGCCACTGTATAGTAGCACAGCCACAAAAGCGAAGATCAACAAAAGAAAGAGTGAAGTGCAGAAGGTGGGGGGTTCAATTCCCCCAAAGCGCAAACATTAATCTGGGCGAAGAATAATGGGAAAAATGGCGGGAAAAATACAGTAGGCTGTGTATCGTATGAGAGTCCGTTGTAGAAAAGGAGAACACACCAGAAGATGGTCTAGGACTTGGACAGGGCAATGGAGCTCTGAATAATTCCGCAAAAATGCGCAATAAATCCGAGCTCAACATCGCGCTGACGCACTCGACCGCCAAGTGTTGAGCTCGGATTTATTGCGCATTTTTGCGGAATTATTCAGAGCTCCATTGCCCTGTCCAAGTCCTAGACCAACTTCTGGTGTGTTCTCCTTTTCTACAACGGACTCTCATGCGGTGCACAGCCTACTGTATTTTTCCCGCCATTTTTCCCATTATTCTTCGCCCAGATTAATGTTTGCGCTTTGGGGGAATTGAACCCCCCACCTTCTGTGCTTTGCTCTTTTGTTGATCTTCGCTTTTGTGGCTGTGTTACTATACAGTGGCTTCGCATTACGTAACACCACACTGTAGACAGCCTCCCTCGTCGAGCTCGAAGTCCCCAGACTTCATAGAGCTCGACTTAGGTGTGTATCTTTGCTCTGCCAATTTAATCAGACTTCATAGAGCTCGACTTAGGTCTTTGTGACCGCTCTGAGGCGAGCTGCAGCCAATAGTAATAATATCACACTGGCTATTGTGAGTGTAGACAATAAATAAGCATAGATAGTGGAAATACTCAGGGATGAGTCAACTTTCCTATCCAATCATACCATATAAAATTTGATTCACATACACTGGACATACATCACAAAATAGAGACTTTCCTGCAGAGCAGGCCCAAACAGATATCAGCTACTCCCCGCCCCATCTGTTGCTTTCAGGGTGCAAGTGTGGTACATACAGACTCTGCAGATCATGTCAATTCTAATTCCACTTGAATCAGCCACTTTGATTTTTCATAGGCACTTGTTGATTTTTTTGTTTTGCATTTTCTGGCCTAACTAGCCTGTTTCAGCACTCATTCATATCACACTATAGTCTCTGTAACAAGGGCTATCAGATCCATATCCTATGTTGGGGGTGTTTACTTACCGGTTCTTACCATAGGACATACTGTAGTCAGTCAATGAGGCAAGAGCACCCAAGCAGCCACAGAGTGCCTATATTGGGCGCCCTGCTAAGCCGTTTCATGGAGCCTCACCCAATACTTGAGCGCTTAACCACTGTATTTGTTTGGCACTGTTGATGCAAGTCGCGTCGCCTGGGGGTTTGAATTTTGCAACTCCGCTGAAGTGCCAATACAAACTGTTACTTATGTCACCATTGCTGGGCACAAAAGCATCATGTGAGGGGTGGGAACAACCTGCCAAATTGGGTGTCTCGATAAGGTGTTTCATCCTGGCTTGTCATAAGAACAATACCTTTGTACCTCAGGGACTGTAACTCAGCCATCAATTTTTCCACACAGTTGTCTTTGAGAATTTATATTGTGATTTTTCGCCCTGTTCAGCCTAGGTCACATGCTCACAGTGAAGACTGTCGAGCTATGATGTGGGTTTTGTCCAGGTGGACAAAACCCATGTCATTGACTCTGCTGTGCAACAATGAGGCCAAAAGAGGCAAAGTAAACATGCTATCAAAATGCGGAATATATTCAATATGGAGCTGGAAGCCTTTATTTTGGGCTCGAAAATTTGCAAAAACAGCGGATAAATTCAGTAAATCTAGTGAGACAATATGACACATTATTAGACCATGAAACCTTTTATTTTTATTCTCACTGCCCTTTGAAGTTGCTTGGAAGCCAAAACATTATTGAGTTGGGTATACCCATGGTTCCTAGGGCTGCGAATCTCAGGTTTAGTGATACAATTTGTAGCTCTATTATGCATATAACACATCATGATCTATACCTATTTTCAGCATGTGAATCTGCTCTATGAATGTGTCAGTGCTCTCTCCATCCTTGCATCCTTTGTCTGACATTCAGCCTCTCCACACACACATTTCAGGCCCATTGGTTGGCATCACTTTGAACCAAACAATGCTGGATTATCTCTGCAGTCTTAATGGTATGCCATCCTAGCGCTATTTTTATGGAGTGAAGATTACTGAATATTTCTGATTGTATTCCATGTTTTACACTGAGTAGAGAGTGTATTCAGTGTTCTTGAATGTTACTCAAGCAACAGACTATAAATCATGAGCACTTTCATGTGACTATGACTGGTGCATATCCATCAATACAGATTCCATAGTACTTATATGTTCACTCAGGAGCCTCATGATGCAAGAAACAGTCAAACAATTGCAAGCCTCAGTTGAGATACTACCATTCTTGCCAGTGATATACTAGGCATACTCACACATTATAGTGTCTATGTGCCTATGTGTGAATGTTATCAAACATTATAGTACCATTCTGCCCACATTACTCATAATCTAACTATCTTACCAAGGAAGAGCACCAGGAATTCATAGATACTATGCACCAGATAACAATTTGGTAGGAGTTTGATGATGCCTGTATGTGGAAGCATATTACACTATACCCTCATACAGATGATGTACACAATGGTGCAAGTACATTATGATTGTACTTCTGAGATACAATGTGCAGAAGCCTCATAGCCAGCTTTGAGGCAGGCAAGAATAATATGGCAGATTCAGTGATGTCTTCACCTAAGTTGCTCTTGTTTCCCTCAGAATATAGTCCCATTGTCAACTGTTTGATGTTAACTCTGAGGTTTGGTATTGGAATGACACAGATTTAAAATGACATATCAATACCAGCTATGGTGATGAGTAGTTTTTGATTGTGCTTCTTATAATAGGTAGTATCATGGAGTAAAATTCATTGGATTTAATCCTGGCAATGGTAAGATAGTCAGCTACAATTTGTCCTTCTTTGAAGCCACTCCTACATGCAAGTCAAGCCATCCATACAATGGTCCATTGTAGTGTACACTGCAAACATGTGGTATGGTATTGTCAGCCTTGTACTCCATACATAGGGAAGGACTGACACCTCACTAAATGTATAGGTAGTCATGCCACTGTGACTGGCAACGGCTGGTGCCCCACTATGGTTCAGGTGTGTTTGTACTACCGTAGTTCTTCTACCACCTCACTGTAACCTGCACAGCTGCTGTCAATCCAGACTCAGTACTGCTTACTTGCGACCCCAAGGAACCTGCAGCAACCTTATACTTTTCTAAGCACTCAACATTGTCAAATTGATGAAGTCTTGATTTGACAACACACCAAAAAACCCAAATGTCATCCAAACGTCGACAAAGCCATCCAGACTCATGGCAACTCAGACGACCACCAAAGCATGCAGGTGAGTAGGCACGTCCTCCAACCCTGCTACCATAAACATAATGGCAGTCGTGCCCACTCCGAATGGCGGGAATGGCAACGACAAGCCAGATCCCCCTGGGGACCCACCTCGAAATCCGGAGGCAATTGGTGCTAAGGATTGCCCTCCCACCAAAGGGCCACTGCCTCACAATCAGACTCCTACCAATGACGACAGCAAGCCTGATAAGGGAACCCCTACCCCTTGGACTCCAACACCGTCACCGCCATGTGAGGGCTCCTTGCCCTCACCCTTGCCCTTGCTCTTGCTGACTGCAGGGCAACAGGAGGCGGCACCCGTGGACCTGCTGGTGCAACTTGAACGAGAGTTCCACGCCATGGTCGACTAGGCCAAGGGCATATCCAATGACCTCGGCCATCAGCTCACCCAGACCATGGAGTCGATTAATTGGGCAGATTCAAATGTTACCCGCACACAACTCGAAGTTGAGTTGGCACAAGTTCACTCACAGTATACTCAGGGAGAATTCACAAAGGCAGCCAAGTGGTTTGGTGACCGCACTTGTGAGTTCTACATGTGTCTGCAGCCGGGAAAGAGAACAGAGCCGGCTGGTAACAATAAACCAGCTCCCTCGGCGGGCAACCCTGCAGACGAGTGTCCTGGCCGGCACCCAGTCTCACCTGTGCTACGGGACAAGGATTACAAGGGGCCAGTGAACCCTACACTAGATGAGCTATTTGCTCCTTGCCGTGAAGATGAGAGCAATGCCTTCTACACTAATTGACTTCACCAACAGTGCTTGTTCCTCAATTGTCAAGGCATATTCCAAGCATGCCATGAACACAAAGAACAGGCCAATCAACTCTGGGGTGAGATTAACAACTAGCACCAGGGTCAAGTGGACAGAAGATGAGCTGCACACTGCCCACCGTCTGATGATGGTGATGACGATGATGAAGGCCCTGATGACCAGCTGTCTGATGGTGAGCACAATCTGTGTGGTCATTTGCAATGGCCATTGAGGCGACCTCAACACAATGGAGGACTACCTGGAGGCGGACCCGGAGATGACAGGTCTGGCGGGAGTGGTCCCGACAATCCACCTGGGCATAGATTCACATGTAGCCCTACATACCTCCCTGAGTGAGTTGCTCAGCATGTACACAGTAGACACCATGCTTGAATGGATCAATATGATCCTTTGTTTGATGACTCCTGCACGCCCAAGACAATGCAGAATATCTGTGCTGTGATAGATGAGAAGCTAAGGGAGAAAATGCCCGAGGTTTCAGCTATCAAGAACATCAAGAACCTGCCTGCACCTGACAAATATGCCGGGGAAGATGATCTAGAGTTCTTGTTGAACTGGCTCAAGGCACTGCTTTGCTGGCTCCTAACAATGCGACTTGGAGGACCCGCTCTTGAGGAAGAATGAGTCCAACTACTGTACTGGGTCAGTTCCTTAAGTTGTGAGCCACCGAATGGTACAACAATACCATCAACACTGAGCTTGTTTGCAGTCCACGTTGGATGTTCGCAGATGCTGTCTGTGTGCTGTTCGAGTGCTTCCTTCATCACGCCAGTGCAGGAACTGCGGCCAAACAGTTCTACAGCATGAGATACTCAAAGGAGTCATGGGTTCAGGGTGTGTGGGACCAATTAGTTAAGTATGCTTGCTGCATGCCCCAATTCCCCGATGACTACACCTTCGCCCGCAAGTTTGCACTCACCCTACTGCCTGAGATAGGTTCGTTGCAAGTGTACTCCTTCACTGCAGAAACTAGCCCATATGCCTCCTTCCATCTAAGACCACCCCCAACACCCCCCCACTGTTTGTTCTTTCCTAAGCACAGCCCTTGACCCTGTCGGAGCCCTTGTGCCATCTGTTGGTCTCCTGCACACATGTCTTGTGTGGAGGGTTTTGTGCTCATTTGGTCACATCAGTGGCCATGTGCTGGTTGACACCTCATTGAGACATGGCAAAAACGATTCTGCCTGTGAAACAAGAGTCAGCATCGGTACAGGTTTATATGGATCAAACAAACCATCCTCATCAGCCTGCTGCTGAGCTAGAGCTTGGATGGTGCCATGGTCATCCGCGGTGGCATAGTACAATGTGTCAATACTTGCATGTATGTGTATGTTGTTGGTGACATATGCAGTGGCCATCTGGACACATATTTGTGCTTGAGTTTCCATCATACATATGCCAATCTCAAATCTCACCACATGAGATTGCTGCACAGCGCAGTGGAATTCTTGAAAGAATGACAACTCTAGTTTGCCGCCTGCATGATTTGCAGGGTTGAAGCTCTTCAACACTTTGTTCATGCGCTCAAATAGGAATGTCCAGAAGCCATGCAGGGGACCAAAATCTCGGACAATGAGCGGCCCTGCTGTGAAACTTGCACTGCTCCCTGCAGTATGCTTTGTGAGTGTTCCTCCCCCTTCTGTTAGAGTTGTGCCCATAGTCTGGACCAGAGTCGGATTCCAAGATCTCAGAGTGAAGTCTGGAATGAGTCTGGAGGGCTGGTGCACATTAGTGAGGAGCATGGCAAAGTTATTGTCCAATGCCCTGACTGAGATTACAAGTTGGTCCTTGATTTTGGACCAAGTCGGAATGGGTTGGAAGAGAGTCAGAAGGGAAAGGGAGGAGAAGTCAAGAGTGAGTAAGAAGAAGAGGATACTAGAAGGCTTGAGGCTTGAAGTCAGACTAGGAGTTCAGAGTAGAGTGGAATAGTATTCCAGAAGATGGAGAGTACAGGAATGAGGATACTGAGTGTGAGTAATGAGATGTCCAAACTGAAGTACAGCTATGTTTTGAGTCCACTATCAATACTTCTAAGCTAATTGTCCATGGTTAACAATACAAGCATAGCTAAGGAGACAAAGAGAATAAGTCCAGAGTCCAGAGATGGAGGTTACTGTATACCGGAACAATAACTAATGTAAGGTAATGGGCTGAAGCTGGGTAGTGATGGAGACTGAAACAATAAGTAAGGCTAAAGCAAACACAATAATGGAAATGAGGTCGGAAGGAAACATCCAGAAGTCCAGAGTCTGGAAATGGTACAGAAGGAGTCTTGTGGCATGGTATGTAACACCTTCCCTCCAAACAGATCAGATGCCCCTGTGGAGCTTGCTTCCAGTGCAGCTGCACCCCTTCAAGGTCTTGGAGGGACCAGAGACCAGAAACATCAGTGTGTTGTGACATGTGCAAGTGGACACCTGGGAGCTGCATACTGCACCCAATGACCAGTTGGCCTCACCACCCAATGAGTGTGCCTGCAAGACATGCAACTGTGCCCAACATACAATGGAGGCCCAGTTGTGGAGGTTTGTGCACAAGGACTGTTGAACTTCTACCATTGCAGGTGTTATCTTATCAGGCTTGCCTGATATGGACTTATCTATGTGTTCTGACTGTACTGTAGCCTACTTTCCTTTTTCACTCTTTATCTTATCTCTGGACTGGTTATCTCTCATCCAGACTCAGTAAATTAGATAATGGACTCTCTTCAGACTTCTGGACTTACTCAGACCTCCACTCCTTTGGCATGTGTTATCACTGGTCACCCGGAGTTCCAGTGATGGGCAAGTTAGAAGCCCAAGAGCAGCTTGTAGCCTTGACAAGTTAGAAACCCTTGGGGTTTGTAGTCACATCCACCTGACTGGATTCAGGTTTGACTGGCACTATAGCTTAGTGGGTTGCTGGTTTGATTCCAGCTAGTGTCACTTTTCCTGGCTCAGCCTTGTTCAAGTCTCATCACCAGTTCCCGTCTTACCAACACTGACTCACGCAGCTTATGACTCTGAGTCAGCCCTCAGCTAATACACTTACTGTATGATCACCTGATGGCATCATGACATGTATATATACTGGGCTTGGAAACCCTCTAATGTATTGTTCCTTCCTGCTATCTCCCTAATGGGTCTCTCCCTCTAGTGTCCTCCCTCTAGGCTCATTCACTGTCCTTCACACCACACAGCCCTCATTCCTTTCAACAGGTTATGAGCCCTGTGCTCTAGCACTTAACCTAGGTGTTGTTTTCCCTGCAGGAACCTTTAAGTTGATGCTTTCTAGGAGTAAGCTGTCACATCATTTTAAGTCTCTGTAGATGTAGTGTTTGACATCCTGAAGTGCCCAAAGCGCTGAAGGATTGTATCTGTGGGCCTGCATGCCATTTGCAAAAGGTTTATCCTCCAACAAAACCTAAGAGAAAGGTTTGTTGACACCAACTCTATCACATCAACTCTGATCTTGGATCTAATGTTTTTGTGACTCCAGTTGCACCCACTCCCCACTCCTGTCCACTCAAACCTGCCACTGAGCCACATTCTTTGGCTGAATGTCTTTCTGCTCCCACTCCGTGCCCACTGTCACAGAGCTAGTCAATGCACACACAGGAACAGAGAGAGGTCTCGCTGGGATTGACCCCGATAGGACAATGCTAAGTGAGGATGATACTCACCACTTGTTAGTGGCAGACTTGCGAGTTGATGCTTCACATGACTAGCGGTTAGAAAACAACACTAGCACTCAAGTTTAGATAGACAGTATAGTACTAAGTACATGGAAGTACTCACCTAGCACTCAAGAGGACAAGATGAGTGCTAGGAGTACAAGGCTCTACTACTTATACCCCTCAGGTTTAGGGCAGGGCTTCTTGTTGACACGGGCTGGTGACATGGACATGTGACAAGATTAGATACAAGATGGACACCCGTAGATAGACACACCTCAGTCAAGTACCATGAGGACTTGGTCTGAGATACAGTTTTAACAGGTTATGAGCCCTGGTCATGCCTAGGCAATCACTCAAACACTGATCTCAAAGTCCTCAAAATGGTCCGTCTCTGTTTTTCGGGTACAAAGACCCAGTTTGACATGCATACATGCAATTTTACATGCATACATTGATTGTTTTCACACATATAGCCCAAAATGAGTGAAGAAAAGGAACACACCCACATCACAATCTTCCCTGAATCTCAGCAGCTTACCTGCTGATGTGCGAGTTAGAAGCCTAAGAGCGGCTTGTAGCCTTGACAAGTTAGAAACCCTTGGGGTTTGTAGTCACATCCACCTGACCAGGTTCAGGTTTGACTGGCACTATAGCTTAGCGGTTAGAGCATTGAAGGCCCTATCAGAAGGTCGCTGGTTCGATTCCAGCTAGTGTCACTTTTCCTGGCTCAGCCTTGTTCGAGTCTCATCACCGCACAAACTGGGTCAAATGGAAGAGTTGTGTGCAGATCATCCTGTTCACTAAAGGGCTTCTAGGACACATCAACGGGACGGAACCTGCCCTCACGCCAACACATCAGGGGACACCAGCCACCATTGATGCCACCACTGCATTAGTGAAATGGAAGAAGGACAATGTCATTGTCAAAGCAATCATCACACTAAACATGACCAATCTCACTGTGTGTGGAATAGATCCAATCTCAACCATGGTGCTCGAGTTCTGGAACACTCTACTGGCGCTACGGGAGAGATGGAACAAGTTGTTGGTGATGAATGCGGAGGAGTACCTGAAGGCTTGCAAGTACGTCCCTGGCATGGACATACACTCTCATTTCGACAAGTTGTGTTGTCGTCAGAAGGGGTGCCGCGACCTAGGTTCAACCATAACTGAACAACAGTTTGTCATCACCATCTGTCATTCCCTTGGCAAGTTGATGTGTCATATTACCACCCCACTCCTCATGCAAACTGACTCCGAACTTGTCATTTCGATGGTTCTTGCCATCCACAAGAATGAGCTTTTGCAGTTGGGGCGCCCGCAGAACCCACTCGGCGAGACATGCACATCGAATGGAGCACCAGTGACCTTGGCGTTCATGACGTCAGCAAAAGCCAAGCTTATCTGTGCCCGGTACGGGTGGAAGAAACACACAAAGGAGAATTGTTACTGTGCGGGAGGCGGCAAAGCTGGTCAGCAGCCATCACACTGGAAGACCCAGCTGTGTCCAAAGAAAGGATCACAGGCTGATCTAGCCACTCAGACTGTGCAGACTACGGCTACCATTACCCAGTCAACTACTCCCTCATCGCCTACCACGCATGCCACAGCCAGCATTGCAACCACCAATAATACCTCCTTGTTGTACCATATATTCCTAGCGAGCACGGCTTCATCCACTATGGATCCAGCTAAAACCAACAACCAATTCCATGCTTACCTGGACTCCGGCATCAGTCACCACTACTTCACTGATCGAGAGGTGTTCTCCAACTATCTACCTCTCACGCCAGAATCCAGAAATAGTGCCAAGTGTGGGCCTACATTCACCATCATTGGGGTCGGGACAGTCCACACCTTGATCACAATGAATGGGAAGACATCAATTGTAGCCTTCCAGAAGACACTGCATACTCTGGATCTGTCGGCAAATCTAATCTCCTTGTTGTGAATTGATGTGGCAGGAGGTGTGATCCAGGTTCAGCGATGTGAAATCAAGGTGGTGGGATGCAACAACAAGCTTATGCATGTAGGACACATGGGGACGAACAACCTGTACAAAGTCACTCTCAACCGAGTTGAAGCCAACGTCTTAGCGAGCTTACCCAAGTGTGAAGTCGCTCACGATCTGTGTGCTCTAGCATCACTGTCCAACCAATCATCTGCCAACATCCATACTTGGCACCGGCGTTTCGGACATACCGGTGAACACACCATATCAGACATGGTGCAGTCCGAAGCAGTCAGAGGCATGCAAGTTGTTGGAGGTGCCCCGGTCGGGAAGTGTGAGGACTGCATCAAAGGGAAGCATCCACGTACACCGTTTACCTCTGCCAAAAAGAAGGAGGAAGTCTTGCAACTTGTACAGATCGACTTGACCGGAAGGGCCCGAATTGAATCTTTGGGTGGGGCCTATCACAGGATGACCTTCAATGATAATCACTCATTGTTGGGTGTACTGGATTTGCTGCGGACGAAGGAGGTGACTGAGACACTGCAGAGCCTCAAACAGTATCACACAATGGCCGAGAGGATGACCGGAACGAAGCTTGTGGCTATCCGCACGGACAATGGCCCAGAATTTGTCAACGCGCTCTGGCCGGCATATACCAAGAGTCACGGATCACTCACAAGCAGACAACCCCTTACACCATCAGGAAAAACTCATTTTACTGAACAGGTCTTCAGCAGTGTTCAAAAGGGCTTCATGCAATTCTATATCCCTCCAGTCAATTTGAGATGTCTTAACAGCACATTATACCTTCTTGAAGATCTGAATGTTCAAATATGTACAATGAAATTATGGTTAAGACATGTCATGTAAAGCTGAACATATTCACTTTCACAAGAATAACTAGATAATATGAGATGTATTGTATGAGTTGACATCAAAGGACATATAGTCCAACAACATCAGGAAAAATTTATACACCTTGGCAAGGGAGCTGCCACCAAGTTCATCAGGAGAAACTCATTTCACTAAACAGAGCTTCAGCTGTACTGAATGTGGATTCAGCCAATTCTGTATCCCTTCAGTCAATTTTGTTTGTCATAACAGCACACTAAACCTTCATGAGAATTTTTTGACATGATATGCATCAAGAAATCATGAATACAACATAACATGTAAGTATCCCATGTGAATTGGATGCATCCAATGTCACCCATTCACATGTTACACTGGCATAAGTGTCTACTGAGTGAGTTCAGTTGTTGAATCATGACCATGAATGGTGATTTATGTACTCATATATCAATTCACTACAGATAGACATCCACCCATTGTGATGGATAACCCGAGGAATGTGGTGTTCCCAGATGCACATACCACCAGTGTGTTCTGAATGAAATGTTACAAAGTGTGGGAATCAGCGCATAAAGACTGCACTGATTCCCACGCCTTCTCATTGGCCCATTTCTCTAGCTGCGCGCTGCGCTGGTTTGAGCGCCATCTGTCCCTGTAGCTGTAGAAGCTGCTTCCCCTTCACTGGTACCACTTTCTTGTTCCTTCTTGCCTTCACAACTGATCATACTTGATCCAACATGTCTGACAAGGATACCACAAGTGTGAAAGCAGCCAAGCCACTTGAAGGCTCCCTTGGTGCGCAGAAGACAAGGACCAACAACCCCAGTGTTGCGACTCACAATGCATTCCTGAAGAAGGCCCAAGGATCTGGTCATCATGCAAAGAAGGGTGAGCAAAGGGACCTGAGCTGGATGGAAAAGGACAGTCATATGCTACGTGAGTAGACCATGGACTCAGATAACACCGCTTATACACATGGCCCAGGAAAACGCAAACAGTTGTCCAAAGGGATGGAAGAAGAAGATGAACAAGACAATCATGCTCCACCAAAACAGAAGAAGAACAAGCAAGGCCCTGAAGTCGAAGAAGACACAATGGAGCCCGAGTCAGAAGATGATGATATGCCGTCTCAATGTACGTATGCTCTCTATATTAGTGACAACCACTGACCTCAATATCATCTGCACTGTTGCAACAAGCTGAACCCAGGCCTGCTAATGGTAATAATCGTACTATCCACAGCTGGAGGCAAGCTGCTTCAGAAGAGGAGTACGACAACTGCCATGATGACAGTAATGCTGGCAAGGACAACTCAGATAGCGAGGACGGGGAGGATGAAAATGGCAATGAAGAACAGGATGAAGAGGAGGGGCCCGGATTTGATGACCTGAATTGCGCAGAAGAGCAGGGTGTGGTGAGTGCAATGCACTGGTTATGTCAATTCACAGTTTGGTTTAGATTGGCTCTCTGCAGGTCATGCCAACCGCTAAGGGAAAAGCGAACTTGAAGAGGCCAGGGCGTAAAGTTGTGCAATCCAAATCTACTTCTGTGACACTTCAACATGCAGTGCGCAACAGAGTCAAGGTTGCGGACCTCAAGCCTGACGTCAAGTTACTTGTCTCCACTGCACAGAACCGCCTCAGGCTTCGAGTCGCCCTCAAATTCGGCTGGACAAAAGAGGCCACAGTAACTTCATCACGCCTCCCAAATGCTGACTCTATGATAGCAGCAAGCCTACGAGAGGCGTATCAACGTCGAGCGGGCGACTCTTGGGATGGCCCTGACCCTATGCTCAAGGCCGCGTATGAGTCTCTACAGGACCAGGAGGGAGAGGACAACACGGAGAAGGACTTGATGCGGAAGAGCATCTACCTGGTGGTGAGTACTGCTTCATATCTCAGGGGGAATGATTCTGCTCAGAATACAACGTGCAGGTCTGGACGTGTGCCTCTCAGACGAGGAATGAACTGAAGAAAAAGGCCAAGCAGGTCGTCGAGGCAGTCTTCCAGCTCGGGGTGATGAATGTAGCTCAGCGCAATGAGGCCGCCAAATGGCTTCTCGAGTCGCATCCAGCTCAAGCTACAGGTGGTATGCGCAACGTACCGAACTTCATCTTCGGCGGCATCAAACTTTGGTTCAACAGCAACAAAGTCATGGATCCAAAGGTATGGATATGATGTTGGTCATTGCACATACTAACTGGGAGTTGCAGCTGACAAAGATCAGGCGGAATGAGCCGTTCCGCACTGTCTGCATCCCGGACTTAATATATCAATACTATGGTTTAGCGGGACGGGGCGAAGCCAGTGTGACGGCAGCACTAGACGAATTCAGAAAAGTACCTCTGAATCTCATCGCGCTCGCGTGTAACGCAGTAGGTCTTCCTCTCTCAGCCTAGTACCTGCTGACTTATTCTCATAGATTGAGTCGGCCTTGATGGAGGTCGCCCCCAACAGCCAGCCCAATGTATTCTCGAACAAGCACTACGCCGCGAAGTAAGTTCATTTATTTGGTTTATATCTTGACACTGAAGTCATTCTACAGGTGGGACGGCCTGATGGCTGTTCTCGAGGTGCTGGAGAAACAAGCAGGCGAGTACCTCAAAGAGACACAGAAGCTGATCTGGAAGCGCGTCAGGTAAGAACATCAGTTGTTTAGCTTTGACGAAATCAATTGTCTACTGTTATCTAGTGAGAACCTCAACTGTGGGGCAGGTGACGACACGAGCGACAACAACAACAAGTCTGGCGGTATCATCCCCCTCCTGGATCTCCGTCCGACCAACGCGACCGACCTTCAAGACGAGTCCTCCGATGACGAGCCTACTGCCGGACCCTCTGTCGCGGGACCTTCAGCTGCGTCGGCTGCGGGCGCAGCCAGTGCAGTGGCTAGCTCATCGAAGGCACCTACCGGGAAGGAGAAGGCACCTCACGTCAGTGCAAAGGCAACACACTGCCGCCACCGCGACAAGTCAAAGCCCACTGGGCCAGCATCTGAGGTCGACGAGCTCGAGCCCACTGACGTTGACTCTGCACGCGCAGATATTGATGAAGGTGAGTATGAATAGATGTGAGAGGGTACAACTGACCTGATATTGGATTGTCAGAAGACGACGGCGAGGGTGGATCACAGGGCGGTGCCGGAGATGACTGAGAGGCCTTGGTTTCCATGTGAGTGACTGATATATCTTTGTTGCTACTAGTAGTTATTGATGATGCTGTATCAAATAGGTACTACTACTCACTACTACTACGACTGCTATAAAGGCCATGGGACCTCATTTGCTCCGCTCCTCTCCTCTCCTCATGTCTTCCGCCGCTGCTGACACATCCGATATATTGACTTTGTGGCTTGTTTCATAATGTAGATGTGAAGTTGCATGAGTCATTGTAGGTGTGTCAGTATCGTCCGTCGTCGTCTACAATGTATATTGCTGTATCATCTGTAATTGTACAATGTTCTATGGATGTGCTGAGTGATCTAAAATGACTGAACAATACAAAATAAGTAGCATGAAGATGGTAGAAGGCAATTGAAGGCCGTTTAAGGAGCATGAAGGAAAAGAACAAATAGATCACCACAAAATTCTATTGAGACATCTGAAGAAAAAAGGGCTGTTATGATGCCCTTCATTTGTCTCAAACATGCATATGTACGTCTTCTCTGTGCTTAAAATAAAAGGGACTTATGTTTTTTTGTCTTCAGTGTCTTTGGACCTTCATATGACATAAAGGGTCTTAATAAGACCAATGAAGGCAATTCGGTTTTTCCTGATGCACGCCACAGCAGGACAGCATGACTGAGCACAGGCACTGAACAATCGGGGATCACACACATGCTATGATGTTTGACGCCAGAGTGCCTGAGTTCCTGTGGGGCAAGGCCTATGTGACCGTGATGTACCTGAGGAATGTGACCCCATGCACGAGGCAGGGAGGATGCACCCCCTATGAGACATGGTACAGGCACATACCAAATGTGTTGCACCTGTGCATGTTTGGTAGCACAGCCTGGGCCAAGGTGCCAGACGAGACCCACGGAAAGCTTGACCCCAAGTGTGTCATGGTCAGATATACCGAGGACGCCAACTATCAACTATGGAACACGTCTGATGGACCGCATGGTCGTATCATCTGGAGCCATGATGTTATCTTTGAGGAAGGGGCAGGGCACTGGATGCTGGAACCAATCATGGAGATCCAGATCGAACAAGACACCCAGGAACCACCCCAAATCAAATCCCAGGATGAGATGCCAAGGGCAGAACCAGAGCCCAAGGTCATACCCAAGAAACCTCGAGCAGTACCTGTCAAGTTACCCTGCCAATCTATGTGTATCAAGGCGGCAACACAGCACCTCATGGAGTCCACAGAATCCATGTGTCGCAAGGATGAAGTGCACTGCCATGGTGAGGTGTGGGCAGCCAATGAAGTACCAGCTGAAAGCAACATTACTCAACCTGATGGTGCCTACTTGGCTATGATGATGGCAGAGGGGGAGTGCACAGTGAGTGTAGACAAAGGAGGCAAGTTCTATCGAGGGGGTGTGACCCCTGAGAAGATTGGTGCCTGGATTCTTGTCCCTTGCGAGCCAGGGATGAACGTGGTCGGCAACAAGTGGGTCTACGCACAGAAGTTCCTCGGAGACAATGACGGAATGTGGAAACCAAAGGCTCACCTTGTGGTGAAAGGCTTCCAGCAGATCCCCGGGATTGACTATTTCGAAACCCACGTGTCAGGCATTCGTTTTGAATCACTCCGCCTTGTGTGCGCGATTGCAACCATGCGCGACATGGAGATGGCTCAAGATGACATCAAGAAAGCCTACCTGAACACCATGCCATCCGAAACAATATACATGGAGCAGCCACAAGGGTATGTCTCAAAAGAGTTCCCGGATCACATATGTTTGATGCAATGGGTGCTCTATGGCTTCATGCAATCCAGAAACAACTGGTGGGAGGATCTCAATTGTACCTGGTCTGGGCTGGGCTTCTCTCGATCATGTGCGGATGAGTGCATACGAGCTCGATTTGACCTCGACAGACTAGTTATCACAGCGACATACATGGACAACATCACTGAAGCTGGGGACACGAAGGACGGGTTAGATTCTGTATGGTGGGAGCTTGCTGCACAGTACCATCTCAGTGGAGGGGGAGAGTTCCGATACATGCTTGGCATCTCAGTCGAGCGGAACCGAATGGAACATACCATGTGTCTATCCCAACGAGCATATGCCGAGCGTGTTCTAGAAAACTTTGGGGGCCCGCCAGCCACAACGAGCGAATGTGGGATGTACACACCTTAATTTGCAGGGTCCAGTCACTCCTGTGCATCCGTCCAAAAGAGGAAGTGCGCGGACTGCACACTCACTCCAGCCAATCAGCGCAAGGCTGCCGAGGCCTCCTCCTACCTCCCCTTCTCCCGCCTCGATGTTCTTCATGGATTCAAATTCACTGTCCCTCTCAGTGATGGCGCAGCAGAACACGACACAGTCAAGGCAAAACCAGCTGTTGGGTCCCAGCCAGTGTATTTCGACACTGTAGTCGTCCTGTGGGGCGACAACACAGAAGCAACAGGCCTGCAAGGTGCAGTTTATTGAGTATCCTATACATGTGTTCCCTGCTGATTGGTGTACTGCTAGGGACCTGCATTGGGCAAGTCAGAGCAATTTCCCGCCTACCAGACAAGATTGCAGAGTACGGGTCAAACTGCACAATGCCCGCGCCAGAGGAGTGGGCGGAGCATGGCCCTCTAGTGTATGTCGAGTGGTTTGCAAAGCTGTCACATACCGTGCCACAAGTTCCCTTCCAGACCATTTCCGGACTCCAGACTTCCGGACATTCCCTTCCAATCCTGGTTCCGCTATTGTCTTTGCTTTGGCCTTACTTATTGTTATGGTCTCCATTGTTACACAGCTTCAGCCTGCTACATTACAATAGTTATTGTTCCGGTATCCAGTTACTCTCCACTTCCGGACTCCGGACTTATTCTCATTGTCTCCTTAGCTACACTCAAATAGAGGACTAACCTGTAGTCTCAGTCAGGGTGTTGGATGATAACTTCACCACAGTCCTCACTAACGTGCACCAGCCCTCCGGACTCATTCCGGACTTCACCCCGGAACCTCGGAATCCGACTCCGGTCCGGACTATGGGCACGACTCTAACAGTATATCCGAACTCAACTGACTGAACTACAATGTCCAACTCTTTTTAGTGCATTGCAGGGGTATACCCCTGGGTATCAACAGCTGTACCCTTACCCTTACCCTCAAGGGTATGGTACCCCTCACAAGGGTAAGGGTTGAGCAAGGGTGTTGAAGGGTACAAGGGTAGGGGTATATTCAAGGGTATCATACCTCAGCCACAGCTTACTAAGTCCAATTCACAAAGTCAGGACATAATGGAAATGAATCAATGAACTAGCAGAATCAAGCTACATCCTATCTACCCCAGACATCCTTGGGATCCTCTACCTCATCATCACCCAGTTCTAGTACAGTCACGGCCAGTACATCCTTGTCCTTAACATACCCCTTCTGTGCCCAGTCATTCAGGCAGAGGATTGCCCAAATAGAGGCTGCTGAGAGGCCATTGCGCAGGTGGGTGATGAGAATGTGTCCCTTGCTAAACAGACGTTCCACACCAACAGACGTCACTGCAGAGTTTGTTAGCCCGCTGCAGACATAGCTCGAAAAGTGAAAGAACACATACAAGGAATTGTCAAGTAGCATAGAGCCATGCGAGAGAGCTTGGGGTACTTCTTCCGATTGTTCCACCACCATTCTAGTGTGTTGTCAATCTTCGGATCAGCACTTGTCTTGAGGTACTCAGAGAGCTCGTCATCAGGAAAAGTGGCAATACGTGCCTTTTGTTTGGCACGCTCGCGATCAAACATGTTTGCAGGCTGCGAAGGTACCTAGCCGCAGCAGTCATATGACACTCAGAGTGTGCCGCAATACACCATGATCGAACAACTCACCTCAGAGGAATCACCCTCCTCGCCACCCACATCACTAACACCCTCCTCTCCTGGGGCCATGTGATCCTTCCAATTCTTGTCGAACGTTGTGCGCAGGAGCTTGCGTGCATCATCAATCCATGAGGGCAGCCACTTTGCATCAGCAAAGTAGTCGAGCTTGTGCTGCGGATGGAGCACTGCAGGTAGGACTCAGTCTCATAAGTTCTTTGTTGAGATGAAAGTACAACTAACTCATTGCAATCTGATAGGCCGCAGACTTGTCCGTCTTGTTGTAGTAGCGGTTCATTGTGTTCTTGGCGAGCCCTACTGCAACATGAATGCACGGGTTGAGCGCTGCATCCTGCATTGTCCTGCGCCAAAATCGTTTGGCTCAGAAACATAGATTAAATCCCAAATCAGCTCCTATGACTCACCAGCACAGGCACAAGCACAGGCACAAGTACAGGTACAGTACAGCCCTCAGGTTCCGGAGCAGGGATAGTCACTTGGTTTAGGCCATGTTCTGGAACAATCCAGCCATCCAGTCCAGACCAACCGGAACAATCCAGCCATCCAGTCTAGACCAACCGGAACAGTCCAGCCTTGGAAGCAGTAAAGTCCAGACCAGGATGAGTAAGAAGGAGCACGCCTTCACACACCTGCCTCCTTACCTCGCAACACTCCTCCTGCCGCCCTTGCACTGTCGCACAACCTGAACACGGTGAGTCAGGTCTTCTTCGACGCCACACAGTTCTTCTCGCATGAGGGCGCAGACGCGCCTGATATCATGGAGGTGGTCCCTGCCATGGATATCATTGACCGCACACTTGCGGACGACATGCTGTCAGGTCAGAAATGTGTTCTGCTACGCTTCACCGGGTATGATCTATACCAGGCTATCACAGGTTTGTTCTTTGGGAAGGGGGTAGTAAAGGTTTTGCTCTGATCAGTGTAGATCACCACTTTTTTGGCAATATATCACTATCTGAACCCAACCTAACGGGATTGGCTGGACTTGACTGACTTGACTGACTGGCTTGACGTGAGTACATGACTTTCTCTGACTATACATGTAGCGTGAAAGTAGGCAGATCTCCTAAAACGAATACATGTAGCGTGAAAGTAGGCAGATCTCCTAAAATTCATTTTAGGAGATCTGCCTACTTTCACGCTACATGTATAGTCAGAGAAAGTCATGTACTCACGTCAAGCCAGTCAGTCAAGTCAGTCAAGTCCAGCCAATCCCGTTAGGTTGGGTTCAGATAGTGATATATTGCCAAAAAAGTGGTGATCTACACTGATCAGAGCAAAACCTTTACTACCCCCTTCCCAAAGAACAAACCTGTGATAGCCTGGTATAGATCATACCCGGTGAAGCGTAGCAGAACACATTTCTGACCTGACAGCATGTCGTCCGCAAGTGTGCGGTCAATGATATCCATGGCAGGGACCACCTCCATGATATCAGGCGCGTCTGCGCCCTCATGCGAGAAGAACTGTGTGGCGTCGAAGAAGACCTGACTCACCGTGTTCAGGTTGTGCGACAGTGCAAGGGCGGCAGGAGGAGTGTTGCGAGGTAAGGAGGCAGGTGTGTGAAGGCGGTGGCGTATGAGTGCGAGCAAAGAGACAGGAATGGTAAGTCAACCGCGGACTCACAAGGTGACAGAGTGACTTACCCGCAGCACGTCACACAGTTGCGTGGCTATCTCCCACTCTCTCCTCATCAGCTCGTACTTCCGCAGGCCGTTCTCCTGCTCCTGCGTCACCTTCGTGACAGCCGTCCGGTACATCAGGCATACATCAAGCAACTTGAAGGTTGAGTTCCACCATGTTGCAACATTGCGCGGTAGTTTCTTCTCCGCGAGCTTTTCCTTGGCCAGGATCTTCTTCCATGCCGGTGTTACAAACGTCGGGGTGCACCCATATTCATTTCTCTCACATGACCACCAGGCTCGGCCATGCCCCTTCATGGTCCGGCCTTGTACTATACTTAGATAGGGACTGGGGTGGTACTATCGAAGGACAGTGAGAATGATGAGAAAGGGTTTCATGGTCTAATAATGTGTCATATTGTCTCACTAGATTTACTGAATTTATCCGCTGTTTTTGCGAATTTTTCGAGCTCAGAATAAAGGCATTCAGCTGCAGATTGAATATCTTCCACATTTTGAGAGCATTTTTACCTCTTTTGGCCTCATTGTTGCACAGCGCAGTCGATGACGTGGGTTTTGTCTGATCCAGGGGTGAACACCGCTGGATTGGACAAAGCCCACGTCATCGCTTGACGGGCTTCACTGTGAGCATGTGACCTTAGGCTGAACAGGGCGAAAAATCACAATATAAATTCTCAAAGACAACTGTGTGGAAAAATTGATGGCTGTTTTGCAGTCTGGCTATGATGTTCTAGATGCTAGAAACTTGAGGTCACAGTCTTTGCATGTTGTGTCATCAGTCAGTAGTAGTTACTGTTTTTGGCAACTCACCTTCCCTTTTGGGATGATATCACCCTGTGGCTAGTGTGAGCCTTAAGAAATAGGTATAAATGTTGGAAATGTTGAAGTATACAGGGGCAGTCATACTCAATGATATGACATTGAGTTTGGATCCAATACCCTCTAGCTAAATGGAAAAACTGTGACTTTGCTATAGAATAGCACATTCTTGACAAAGATTGGATATTCCCTTGCTTATCTGTTGTTTTCAGGGTGCAAGTGTGGTCCATACACACTCTGCAGATCATGTAGATTCTATTTGCACTCGAATCAGCTACTCTGGTTTTTCATAGGCACCTGTTGGTTTTTTATTTTGCATTTTCTGGCTTAACTAGCCAGCATTAACACTCAACAACATCACACTATATTCTCTGTAACAAGGGCTATCAGATGCATATACTAATGGTTCTTACCTTAGGATACACTGTGGTCAGTGACTTAGGCATGAGTGCCCATGCAGCCACAGCGCACCTGCACAATGTCACCAGTTGCCATATTGGGCTCCATGCTAAGGGGTTTCATGGAGCCTCACCCCATTACTTGAGCACTTAACCACTGCATTTGCTTGGCATTATTGATGCAAGTTGCATCATCTGGGATTTGAATTTTGTAACTCCGCTACAGTGCCCATACAACCTGTTACTTATGTCCCCTTTGCTGAGTACAAATAAGTCATGTGAAGTGTGGGAACCACCTACCACATTAGGCGCCATGCTAAGGTGTTTCATTCCTGCCCATTATAAGAACGATACCTTCATACCTCAGGGATTGTAATCCTAGAGCAATCCATTTACCTATCTGATATTGTACAATGCAGCTGCAAGGGTATGCATTTACCTTGTTCTACCACATGTAGATTTTGACTGCACATCACCTAGGGCCTTTTGATCACCCCCGGGGAAATGCAGCCACACTAGCTACCAAAGCAGGTTTCAGCCTCCACACTGTCTCTAGTGTGAGGCTTGGCATAGTAGGGACCTGAGCTGGTGAGTAACCCAGCCAGACTGGGGTTCTTCTCATGAATATACTTCAAAAGGGCTTTGAAGGCAGTGGTGTCAATTTGCAAGGTTGTACTGCTCTGAAAGATCAGAGGACCATTTGTCAGTCCTTCTAGGGGGGACAAGCTCCTTCACATTGATGCAATCATCTGAGACCAGTTTCCTGCTCTGGGCCTCCTCCCACATTATGATGTTGTCATTGAGGAAGTCAAAAACCTGTGCAAGATTTCAGTAAATCAATACTTACAGCAAGCTTACATTTTTCAAAGCACCTTCACTGTTGATATTCTGGTTTGTCTCCCATGTCTACAACCCTTGCGACTTGATGGTCCCAACATATGACCATGGATGGACCTCATTGGGCATGGAAACACTGTGCAGTCTGTCAGGTACCTTGCTGTTGCCCTCAATATTGTGTACCTTCTTGTGACTGATTATATGGAGGTTTAGGCCTAGAGGCTCCTCCGTCATCCATTCCAGTGGGAGACAGTCAAGGTGATTGAACAGTGTGTTTGATTTGTACCGATTCAACAGCGCTGCTGGTCAGTCATGAATGTCAGTGGACATTATGGTGGTCAGTACACCAGTCCTAGGATTGTACTGGAATCTATCCAGTAGTTTCAGTGAGTTTCAGTACAGTATTGAGGATGTTGTGAGATTTGAAGTATGTTTCAAGCTCCTTCACTCACTCTTGTGAAAGCCTTTGATAATCTACTTCTAGTTAGGCAGTACATGATATCATTGAAGAGCTCACTGCATACAATGTCCAAATGGGCTCAAGAGAGTAGGGGGGTCCACCCTCCAAACACTCTGATGATGGATGAGGGGAATTCCTCAGTATCAGATTGCACCTCTTCAGCACATGGGAAATTGGCTAGAATGAGGTCAGCATTTGCTGACAGGCCTGTGTCATATTGATACATGCCTGTACATACAGGCACTCACTGAATTAGGGAATAGTAGCACTGAATCATAATAATAACCTTTCAGTTTGGGGGTCCTCTCCTGGTCTGAATAATTGGATGAGAATGCAAGGCAGAGGGATTCAATTGTGGTTATGTTATTTATGTGAGAACTGTGGATGCTCAAAGATTACCATCCCTGAGGTACAAAGGTATACTTCTTATGACAGGCAGGATTGAAACACCTTAGCATGGATCCCAATCTGGTAGGTTGTTCCCACATCACGTGACTGTTTATGACTCAGCAATGGGGACATAAGTAACAGTTTGTATTGCAGCAGAGTTGCAAAATCAAACTCCCAGACAACATGACTTGCATCAACACTACCAAACAAATCTAGTGGTTGAGTGCTCAAGTAATGGGGTGAGGGTCCATGAGATGGCATAGCATGGAGCCCAATATGGCAACTGGTGACATTGGGTGGCTGCTTGGGTGCTCTTGCTGCAGTCACTGACTATAGTGTGTACTAGGGTAAGAACCTGTAAGTAAACACCCCCAACATAGTACATGCATCTGATAGCTCTTGTTACAGAGACTATAGTGTAGTTTGTTGGGCATTGCAACTGGTCAGTTAAGACAGAAAATACAAAAGAAAAAAATCAACACATGCTTATGAAAACTCAAATTAGCTGGTTTGAGTGGAAATTGAATCTACATGATCTGCAGAGTCTGTATGTGCCACACTCACACCCTGGTAGCAATGCTTGAGGCAGGAAATAACTGATCTGTCTGAAGCATGCTATAATGAAGTCTACATTTTGCAATGTATGTGTATGTCCAGTCTATGTGAGTCAAGTTTTACATCATATGAATGACTATGCCAATTTTCTCATATCAGGCTATTTCCACCATTCATGCTTATTGTCTACACTCACAATAGCAACAGTGTGATAATACCCCAAAAGGGAAGTGTTGACTTACCCAAAATGGCAAATTCTACTTGCTGAGGCTCAGTCATGCAAGCAATATAACCTCAAGCTTCAAGCATCTAGAACATCATAGCCAGACTGCAAAACAGCCATCAATTTTTCCACACAGTTGTCTTTGAGAATTTATATTGTGATTTTTCGCCCTGTTCAGCCTAGGTCACATGCTCACAGTGAAGACTGTCGAGCTATGATGTGGGTTTTGTCCAGGTGGACAAAACCCATGTCATTGACTCTGCTGTGCAACAATGAGGCCAAAAGAGGCAAAGTAAACATGCTATCAAAATGCGGAATATATTCAATATGGAGCTGGAAGCCTTTATTTTGGGCTCGAAAATTTGCAAAAACAGCGGATAAATTCAGTAAATCTAGTGAGACAATATGACACATTATTAGACCATGAAACCCTTTCTCATCATTCTCACTGTCCTTCGA
>KE504185.1:204017-248659 GCA_000344655.2 Fomitopsis schrenkii
GAGATCAAGGATCTCACGGTGGCTCTGGCACAGGAAGCGCTAGTCGCTTCCTGGGAGCAGTCGAGGAACAAGGGGCAGTCGTCGGCCCAGAAGATCTCTGCTATTAAGCAGAAGAAGGGCAACCCATCCTTCTCGCAGCAGCAGTGCGCTAATGGCAGCAGCAGCGCGGGTAAGAAGGACGGGGATGACAAGGGCAAGGGGAAAGCCAAAGGCTTTACTCCTCGGGGAAAGCGCGCCGGCAAGTTCCGCGGTAAGCCGCACAAGCATGACCACGACGAAGTTGCAGAAATGCACATCACCGACACGGTCTCCATCCCTGCTCCCACGACCAGCACCATCGCCGAGCTAGCGCCTTCGGGCAGCAGGACTCGAAAGGTCGCAGCACCTGCCCCTAACAAGGGTAAGAAGTGCGCCCGCGGTGACTGGCTTGGGCAAGCCCTCCAGCTCGCCAAGGACCTTGATATCTCTGGCACCCCAGAGACTATCAGGACGCTCAAGGAAGTCGTGAGCACAGCCCACATCAAAGACGTCCCCTCGGACACCGAGTCGCGCGCTTCTAAGCGCAGCAAGCACGGTGACGTCAGCATGGCCGATCGCATTGACAAGGTCATGGAAGGCGGCTATATCAGCGCCAATGACGACATGAGCGAGGATGAGGACTTCCGCGACGCCAGCGAGAAACCCTTGGACTGGGCATCCGACCCAGAAGATTTCGATGACCATGATGCCAATGTTGATGGCATCATCGCACAGGCCGCTGGCCTAGACCCCCCTATAGTCGACTACAGCTTCCGTAACCCGCTATCGGGAGAGCTCTGTTGTACGGAGCCATACGATGAAGACGACTGGGGTAACGAGTATGTCACTCAGTTTCCTAACCCTGAGCGAGTCACTAATAGTGCTTCTACAGCCGCTTTTAACTCGCCCAACGGTGCTTGGACATTTGTAAATGTACTTTGTAGCAGCTTGTTGAAAAACGTACAATGTATTCATTCGCGCAATTTCGCTGCATGCCAACGTTGTAAGGGTAAAGGAAAAAGTCGCTTTTCAGCGAATGAGTGGCTACTGGACTCAGGTGCATCATTGCACATAACAAATGATATAAGAGACTTCTCAGAATTCGAGTATCTCCAGACTCCAATCCATACCCAAACGGCACAGGAAGGAGCGGTAGGTAGCATCATTGCTAAAGGAACTGTGTTCCTTAACTACCAAATTGACGAAAAATGGCTGCAAACGCGCCTATATCCCGTCTACTACATGGAGAACTGCTCAGTTCGTCTCTTATCATTGGGGATGTTCCTCCAAGATGGACTAGACTTGCGCGCAACAGCGCAGCATATCAGTCTATATGAACCAGGAGCACGAAAGCCTTTATTCAGGTTTATACCACAGCATCTGGATTCTACCACATTTACCCTCATGGCTCAATCGGGTAAAGACGTTCAGAACATATATCTGAATGTCAACGAGGTTGATTATTCAACCATGCATCGCCATTTTGCACACCCTTCAAAGGACGTGCTTGCAAAGGCGAAGGAGCATACATCTGGATTTCCCAGAAAGGTGGAGTTTCCCAAGGACTCACCAATATGCCAAGGATGTGCAAAAGGGAAAATGCACTCTAAGTCATTCCCGCCATCCAAATACCGGGCTAAGGAGCCGTTTGAACTCACTCACTCGGACTTGAAATCCTTCCCAGTTGATTCCTACCACAAGTACAAGTATTATATACTGTACTATGATGACGCCACATCACATGCGTGGACTGTCAATCTGCGCAAAAAGTCTGCAGCGATTACAGCCACAAGGCAATTCCTCGCCATGGTGAAAACCAAATATGGAAAATCAGTGCAGAAGTGGATGTCTGATGCAGGGGGAGAATATGTCTCTGACACATTCAAGAACCTCCTCAAGGATGATGGCATAGAGATCCTTCAAAGCTCGCCACACACTCCTCAGGAGAATGGCAGAGCTGAGTGTTTCAACAGAACACTCATGGACAAAGCAGAGGCAATGCACCATGATGCTTGTCTACCTCCATCCTGGTGGGAATTCGCCATGGATCACGCTGTCCATGTTTACAACAGGACACTAATTCGTCGCCTTAATTGGCTTACCCCCTACGAATTGATACATGGTGAGCTGCCATCTGTTGCACACCTGCACGTTTTCGGCTGCAGTGCGTACATCTTTATACCAAAGGACATTAGAAATAATGGTTTATCGCCCAAATCGGAGCTGATGATTTACCTTGGAGGAGATGGCTCTACGGAGCGCGCTGGCAGATGGCTCTTCATGAGAGCACCAGACAATGTCTTGTTCAGATCATCCACTGCGATGTTTGACGAGGCAATGTTTCCTAAGTGTCCTCTGACTAACCGTCGAGGCACAACTTGAGTCTGGCCACCTTGAGAAGAAATGATACCTGCGGGTCAACCACAACCCACACCTCAGGGAGATCTGGATGACATGAATGATCATCCAGGACACCAACTTCCTAAAAGGGGAAACAGTCATGTTCATGACGATGAGCAGGAGCAGCAATATGCGCCCGAGGACCAAGTACCGCCGCTTCCTGCACCGGTTGAACAGCCTGCGCCCCCTGTGGGGCCGCGACGTTCAGAAAGGGAGCGGAAACCCGTAACTCGTAAAGGGAATGTCTATGGTGAGCAACGGAAGCCCCAAGACATAATAAAGGACATCGAGAAACAGGGGAGATGGAAACAGATGGTTGGCGAGGATACGGGTAGCTCCCGGTCCAAAGCCGGACCATCAAGGCAGCAAAAACAACAGGTTCCCGGACCTAGTTCTGCGCCAAATCCTCCTCCACGCGACGAACCTGTCGAGTCCGCCCCATCCGATGAGGATGAAGCGCAACGCGCTGAGTTACTATTGGCAGAATTATGCCGGGAAGGGGGAGTTCAGTTAGTCGAGTTGCTGCTTACAAAAGCGCTACCCACCCTCGACAACGATCTACCAGACGGGACCAGCCCGAGAGAATGGTTATTCCGTGACATACTAAAGCTACCTAAGAAGGAGCTTGAGGAGTGGTTGGCAGCGTGTCGCGAAGAGCTTGAGGCACTTCGCAAGCGCAATGTCTACAAATTGGTTGATCATCCTAAGGGACGTAAAGTCACCAAAAACCGCTGGGTATTCGACGTCAAAACTGATGGTCGTAAAAAGGCCAGATTGGTCGCCAAGGGTTACTCCCAGATTGAAGGCCTTGACTATGATCAAGTCTTCTCTCCTGTTGTACACTTCGAGACTGTACACCTAATCCTCGCCTTAGCTGCGCTTGAGGATATGCACGTCTCCGGACTTGATGTCCGCAATGCCTATCTCTATGGCAAGCTCGACGAGGAAATATACATGGAGCAGCCTGAAGGCTTTGCAGTACCAGGCCAAGAGGACAAAGTACTCCGGTTACTTCGTGCTCTCTACAGACTTTAGCAGGCAGGGCTTGCATGGTGGCGCACCCTCAATGAGTCCCTCAAGGAACTTGGCTGTATACGCCTTGTATCCGATGCCGGAATATTCGTCTACAAGACAAAAGATGGTCGCTTCGTGCTGATCATTGTCTATGTTGACGATGCCATATTTTGTGGCAAAGACAAGGCCCTAGTCCTTGCTCTTAAGGACCGCTTCATGAAGAAGTGGGAGTGTCGCGACTTAGGTGACGTCAAGGAGTTTCTGCGTATGATCATAACTCGGAAAGGCAGTGAAATCCATTTGGATCAATGCGCCTACCTTGAGAAAGTGCTGCAGCGCTGTGGCATGCAGAACACCAAGTCTGTGCCAACTCCACTCCCTGCTGGATACAAGCCTGTTGCCAATACTGGCACAACTGACCCAGCTCTTCAAAGCAAGTACCAGACTGTCATTGGTTCCTTGCTATACCTAATGCTCGGGACTCGACCTGACATTTGCTACGCCGTGACATTACTTGCGCAATTTGCAGCAAATCCGTCACAGGACCATTTAAACAGAGCGCTGTACATCTGCCGCTATTTAATTGGTACCAAATCCTATGCGCTAGTCTATGAAGGACAGAGCGGCAATGGATTATTGGCATGCACTGACTCTGATTGGGCAGACAGTCCAGATGCCAGAAAGTCAAGGTCTGGACACTTTTTAAAGTTCGCGAACGGCACGTTCAGTTGGCTGTCTAGAAGTAAGGCTCCAACCAAATAGTGTAAATACTGTGTATATATGGTTTATTCCATATACCATGTACATATAAATACACTCTGCAAGTACTCTGTATCTATATAGTATTGTATATGGCATATGGTTGATGGCCACCTTCCACAAGTGACAGGTGAACATGAGGCTCTCAAGATCAGGTGTGGTGTGCCCAGCCACAGCAAAGACCAAGCACATCCAGCAGCTGATTCAGACAAAGCATTGCCATCAAGAAAACCCCATCATTTAGTTAGTGCAAGTGACTGAGTAATATACAACATAATATACAACAGTACTATATCAGGCTGGGATCTCAGCCGGGTCATTGCACTCAGCCACCCCCTTCAGAAGGCTCAGTTCTTGTTTTTTTTGGTAACTTAGCTGTAGCATTGTGTAGCCCTTGTTTTAACAAAGCACAAGATACCTTTCCATGCCAGAATATGTAGTTGTTGATGAGAACTTTGCAGCATGACTGACTAGGTAGGGTGGCTGAGATCCCGGATTCCCAGCCCAATATAGTATCATATTTGCTGCAGTACCATTGCTTATGCCCTGCTAATTTGAAAAGTCAATGCCCAATAATGACAATGAGTTCATGCACTTCATAATCACACTATCTATGTTTTCTATACACATCTTCTGGTTTATCTGGTTCATGATCACACTTAATTAGGTATAACATGGCACAGGGATTGCATGAAAGCCATTATTAACCAGTTTGTTTGGATTGTATACAGGTCACTAGTACAGCTGCAGGAAAGAATTTGATAGATGAATTGGAGCACAAAACACTGAGAACAATATAGACTAGAGATATCAAGATGTATGATTGCGAGTGGAGCAAGCATATCTCAGCTAGGGGGTGAACCCGGGCAATAACCCATGTACAAATTGTCTGCTTATATTTGATATTTCTCTTCATAGTGGCATCAAAGTGGCCTCCCACTTTCAAAAAGGCTCCTTAATTCACAAGAGGGTCACCAAAATATGCTACTGTATGAGTTTGACCTTAATATATACATTCACAAGTTGAGAGGTTGACTTCAGCGTGTTCTGAGTCTGGCATACTGTATATACCATATAATTACCATATAATTACCATATAATTACTGTATAATTACATGTACCGTATAAATACTGATTCTAAGTATATGTATTGTACTTGGTTGGAGCCTTATCTAGAAGACAGAAGACAGTTGCCCTGTCATCCACTGAAGCCGAGTACATGTCGCTGAGTGATTGCTCACGACAAGTGGCCTGGATAAAGATGCTCCTTGAGGAGATCGGCTACAAACTCGGACCGCTGCCCATCTGCTCGGATAACCAAGGAGCGATATTCATCAGCTCCAACCCTATCACAGAGTGTCGGTCTAAACACATTGACATTCGCTACCACTATGTGAGGGAGCTTGTGGAAGACAAGAAAGTCGAAGTCTTCTACATAAGCACAGAGGAAAATCCGGCAGACCTGTTCACTAAGAACTTGGGTCGTGTCAGTTTTCCTCAAATTCAGAGGAATGCTCGGACTTCAGTTCTATGACTGAGTCCAGCATAGTCGGCTGCACTATGCGCCATGAATGCTTGCGCGCATCTGTCGCTGCACTTAGCAAGGGGGAGTGTTGAACAATAGAGAGCGCCTAATAAGGCAGCCGAGTTCACACACCGGCACTCCGGGTAACAGGAGTATCACATGCATTGTAGATAGAATCACATGCATCGGGATTGGTACTATACAGTAGCTTAGTCATACGGTCTCCTACATGTATATAAGGACCCATGTAGCGTAGCTCAATCCCAAGTCGCCTACAAGCAACTTTGTGTGCATCAAGCCTCACAGCAACCCAACCAGGTAAGACAGTGTCCCGCTACACTGCGTAAGATAGCCTGCTCGTCACTCACCTCGAGGACACTTCCTATTCGCTACCTGACCCACATGACTCGTCCGCTGACCGATTACTCCGATATCTGACTTGTTAGTGCTACCACCACTGTTGCGGTTCTCCCTTCCTTTCCCCCGTTCTTCTCCCATTGGCTCCACACTGAGCTCAACCTTGGTGACCTTGCCATGAACCGTAGAGGCCTGCCCTGAACCTCTCCTGTATATATACTGCAGTCTGTAGATGGTCGAAGTCCCAACTTCGACCTGGTTTAATCTATACTCAACCTTCACTGCATCCCCTGCAGTGAAGCCTCTGAGTTAGCCGACAACTAGACTCTCGCTCGCTTGATCCTGGTGGTACCTTCGGGTCCCAGGCATCTCTCCTCGCTCTCATCGAAGGACAGGGTTCCTTCGTGTAACAACACCTAGGTACAGTAACACCTAGGGTTTGGTTTACTGACTACTTGGAGTAGGTCAGGTTGCGTCATTGGACGCTTAGCGAGTTAGTGCGAGTCGTCGCGTAACAGCCGGTGCAAGGATGGTTGTGGAGTTATGGATTGCATACAAGATCTTTTGGAGCTGGGGGTAACCACAAGGTGAGTAGTATCAAGTTCGTACAGTCCGCGCGGATTCAAACTGACCTTGAACAGCACAAGCTTGATGGGGCGCACACCCTCGAGGTGTGCGCACCGCGCGTATTCATCGAGCTCGTCAAGCTCGTTGACAAGACCCTCCACGTTGTCCGCGTGTTCATCGAGCACGTCCTCCCCGTCGAAATCCAGGTCGGCAGCAAGTTCTTCAAGCTCCTTCTCCCAGTCGGGCAGCTCGCCGTCATCAGCCGTGGCATCTTCCTCATTGTGAGTTGAATCCTTCTTCTTCTTCTTCTTGGGCTCAAACTGACGCAGGAGGGCCTTCGCGACGAGGTTGACGATGTGCAGAAAACATCGGCTTCGCATCTTCTGGCCCGGAAACGACTTGACGAGCTTCTGAAGCTCGTCAATCATAGTGTCGTTTGCCGTGGTGTTGTCGGCCGTCACGCCGAGCATCTACCATCGCGTGTGAGTGTGCACGTTCACGTGCGATGTATGTTACTGTCCTTCTCCTTAATTCCTAGGCTCTCCACCATCTCGGCAAACACAGCCACAAGGTTCAAGCCCGAGTGCCTCACAGGCAGCTCGACGACGTCAAGCACAAGGCTGATCGGACTGCCTTGGTGGTGGAAGTGCACGGTGAACACCACGAGGGCCTTCTGGTTTGGGGACGTCCACGCATCAGTGGCAAAATTCAGGTCACCATCAAATTCCTGCAGGTAAGTCAGTATCAGCCCTGATATCTCTCACAAACAACTCACTTTGAGCATCTTCCTGATGTGTTCTCTCGTCCCCAAGAAGACACAGCAAACATCGTGCCCAACTGTCATTGCAGAGGGAAGCTTGTATTCCAGCTGCCCAGTCTTCATCAACTCATGGAACCTGTCGTCCTCGACGATGTTAAATGGCCGCATATTGTGTGTGACCCACCGGACAATCACCGCACTGCACACATATCGTAAGTATCTGTATTTGTGTATGTCTAACTGTGCTTACCGTGTTTGTGTCAGAGTATGCTGCCTTGTAGAGAACATGAATTTTGTCTCGACCCAAATGCCACGTGGATGTCACCGCTCCGCCTGTATTGTTCGAAGCATGGCCTCGCGGCCTTGAGAGTCTGGCAAGCTTTTGCCGCATCGAGTGCCTCCTGTGACCAGCACTCGATAATGTGCTTACAGAGGTTGCCCGTCGAGGTTGCATCGGACGTGTCCAGGTATCTCTGGACTGTCCTCTTGCACCCGGTGTTCGCGCAATGGAAGATGTGTGCACGCCGTCCATTGACTTCCAGAATGCTTGCATCGGGCTTGAAGAACACGTACATTGGGGAGGACCACTTCTTCCTCATTTCCTCTGACATTTCTCGGTAAGTCTGATAAATCTTGAGGATTCACACTCAAAGTTACTTACCCAATTCATCTTCTGCTGTCTTAGGATCCTCGTCTATGACCTCCTCACTACTATCCAACTCGGCATCACTACATCTGTCCTCGTGCGTGCTACCAGTGCTCCCAGCCTCGCCCTCATCGCCGCTTACATTCTGCTGGTCCAATCACCCGGATTGACTGCCCCTGAGTGCTCTGTGCCCTCGACATCTCCCACGGCTCTGTCTGCCGCTCCCGCTCGCCTTTGTTGGCCTGTCATTGTTGCGATCACTTGACACCTTGATGATGTCAGGACTGCCTGCTATCTCCGTTGCTGTGGGTTTGACTTTCTTTTTGGGGTTGCTGGTCTTCGAGACCGGACACTTTCGCTTATGAGAAGGATTCCCTTTTGTGGGCATTGTGATTGAGTTTACTGGTAGCTTCTTTGATGTGCTCAGGCTGTGTGACCTGTGGGGATTCTCCGGGGGCTGGGGCTAGACTCCATGAATTTTCGTGAGACTGCAACTGTACAGTAGACTTATGTGTGGCTGTTTCGGGACTGGTATTCAATCAATCTGAGGTTTCTGTGCATCTATGCCCATATCTGGCATTCTGTGGCACATTTTCGGCCCAAGGGTATGGTATTTCTATGCAAGGGTATAAGGGTACAAAAATCCATACCCTTACCCCTGACCCCCCCAGGGTTGAGATACCCCTGCACTGCACTAACTCTTTTCAAGGCTTTTCGGCCAGACGGTATACCGTGGCCACTGGTCACCCCGATCCTGTAACACCGACACAACGACCAGCATCCATCCAACTTCCGCAAACAGTATCATGTTCTCCGGGTCCGATAGCCTCCATACCAAACACTCCAACAACCCGAGTGTTCACACCTAGGACGTTCAACCCCTACACCGCATCAAGACTTCCAACACCAGAAGTCCCTCCGGTAGGGCATCGGACTCCAATTCCGCATTGAGGTTCCAATCCCTTCAAGCAGCCTACATCGTCGTCCCCTCCCCTCCCTCCACCTCCGCTCCGTACATGGGGCCTCCGCCTACCTCGGGACGCCAAGCTGTTTCTCTGAACACATCGCATGAGCTTGCAGGAGCTATCACGCTCCTCGCTCAGACCCTGCAGTGCCCAGCTCCAGCCGCAGCTCCGGGATCCAGATCCGTTCGATGGTTCGGATCTGGTCAAACTCCGGTCGTTCTTCGCCCAGTTGGAACTAGTGTTCAAAGCACACCCCCGTACCTTCAGTTCCGATGACAAGAAGGTCACATACACAATCTCCTACCTCAAGGGGACCGCACTCCAATGGTTTGAACCCTACCTTCTGGAGGGTGACACCGACTCTCCACCCCTATTCCTTTCCGACTACGAAGAGTTCCAGCAGGAACTCCGGATCAACTTCGGATCATATGACATGACCAGACAGGCGGAACACGACCTTGAAAACTTGTTCATGGCAGAAGGCCAGCAAATCACAAAGTACATTACACACTTCAACCGCCTTGCCACACAAGTTCGTTGGGGACACTCCACGCTCCGATACTAGTTCTACAAGGGGCTTCTGGCACGTCTCAAGGACCGGATCTCGGAGGTTGGAAAACCGCAAACCCTAGAGAAACTCCGGGACCTCGCTCAGTCGCTCGACCATCGCTATTGGGAGCGCAAGACTGAGCAGACCTGCGAAAACCGCTCCTCCGGCCAAAAGTCCAGTTCTTCCAAACCGTCCGTCCACTCGAAGCCTAGCACTCCGCAGACCTCGAAGTCTCCTGGTTTGTCTTCCACTTCCTCGTCCACTCCAGCAAAATCCGCCTCCACTCCGAAGGGTCAAAATAAGCCTACCACCAAAGCCTACGCTGATAAGCTAGGCAAGGATGGAAAGCTTACCCAGGAGGAACATCAGTGCCGCTTCGCAAACAACCTCTGCCTGTTCTGTGGCGGTGCTGGACATACAGCCAAGGACTGTCCAAAGAAGATGTCTTCTGCTGCTAAGGCTTGCGCCGCAACTACCGTTCCAGCCGCACTCCCTGAGGCTCCGGAAGAGTCAAAAAATTAGTCCGCAGTCCTCCGACCTCCGCGCTCGTTGAGGACTGCATTGACCCTCCTTGCGCGGTACAGGTACTCCGGCTCAATGTGTCCGCTCTTTCCAACCCCATGTCTTTTACCATCCAGTTATATTCCGACTCTATGACCACTCCATTCCGTGCACTCCTGGATTCCGGCTCCACGCATTGCTACCTTGACTCAGACTTTGCAGACCGGAACCAGATACCCACTACGCCTGTAACTCCCTTACGTCTCCAGTTATTTGATGGCACTTCTAACCAAACAATAACTTGGATGGCTCACCTTCCACTGCACTTTCCGTTGGGTGAGATACTTTCCGTCGACTTCTATGTCACTCCGCTTGACAAGTCCGTTTCTGCCGTCCTGGGATACAGTTGGCTCACTGCATACAATCCGTTGATTGACTGGAAGAAGTGCAACATTCAATTCCGGACTGTACCCTCGGCTTGTCCCATATCTGACTCGGTACCACTTCCGGAGTCTCCAGAGTCTCCTCCGGCCTCCACTCCTCCACCTCCGTCCCCTCCCCGAACGGCTCCGCCGGTATCTCTCATCAATGCAGTTGTGTTTGTGCGTGCTTGCAAGATGCCGGGTGCAACAAGCTATATGCTCAACCTATCTGAAGACGACTCCTCGGCCGCTGCTAGAAGCTCTTCTGTCTCGGACTCGCCTCCGGACCTCACCGGAATTCCTTCGGAATATCATGAGTTTGCAGACATCTTCAGCAAGTTGATGTCTGATACCCTCCCGGAACATTTCCCATACAACCTCAAGATTACTCCTGAGGATGGAGCAGTTCCGCCCCTCGGACCCATCTATTCCCTCTCCAAGCTCGAGCTGGACACACTCCGAGAGTATATCAACAAGAACCTCCGCTCCAGCTTCATTCATCCCTCCAATTCTCCGTGTGGCTCTCCGGTCCTCTTTGTCAAAAAGAAGGATGGCTCTCTCTGGCTGTGTGTTGACTACCGAGGCCTGAGTAAGATCACTCGGAAGGACTGATACCTGCTTCCGCTAGTTTCCAACCTCTTGGACAGCCCCCGGAAGGCCAGCATCTATACCAAGATTGACCTCCGGCATGCTTACAACCTGGTCCGGATTGCCCCCAGAGATGAGTGGAAGACCGTGTTCCAAACTCGCTATGGCTCCTTTGAGTGGCGGGTCATGCCTTTTGGTCTTTCTAATGCTCTGGCAGCATTCCAATGCTTCGTCAATGAAGTGTTTCAAGATCTCCTGGATGTGTGTGTTGTTGTGTACCTCGACAACATCCTCATTTATTCCAACTCTCCAGAAGAGCACCGGAAGCATGTCAAGGAGGTCCTCCGACGACTCCAGAAACATCACCTTTACGCTCGCGCGGACAAGTGTGAATTCCATTCCGAGTCCGTTGAATATCTTGGCTATATCCTCTCCCCTGAAGGCCTTACCATGGCCGAGTCGAAGGTCAAGGCAATCCTGGACTGGCCAGAACCACGCAAGGTCCGGGACATTCAATTATTCCTAGGCTTCGCAAATTTCTACCGCCAGTTCATTCACAATTACTCCGAGATTGTCCTTCCGCTCACTCGACTCACCCAGAAATCTGTTCTGTGGGACTTCTCCGAGAAATGCCAGACAGCTTTCAACGAGTTGAAACAGGCCTTCACCACTGCACCTATCCTTTGTCACTGGGAACCTGACTGACAGATCACCGTTGAAACGGATGCTTCAGACTATGCCATCGCCAGAATCCTCTCCATCACCGCAGACTCCGGTGAGATCCATCTGGTCGTGTTCCACTCCCGGACTTGAACCGGAGCGGAATTGAATTGAACTACAACACCCACGATAAGGAACTCCTGGCTATTTTCGAAGCATTCAAGAGTTGGTGGCATTACCTCGAAGGTTCCGGAACTCCAGTTGACGTTGTTACTGACCACAAGAACCTTGAGTACTTTGCTACCACCAAGCTCTTGACCCGACGACAAGCCCGATGGTCGGAATCCCTGTCCCAGTTCAACCTCATCATCTGTTTCCGCCCCGGAAAACTCGGAGCAAAACTGGACACACTCACATGCTGTTGGGACGTCTACCCAAAAGAGGGGGATAGTGACTACTCCGTCGTCAACCCACACAACTTCCGACCAGTCTTCACTCAAGAACAGCTTGCTTCCTCCCTCCGTGCAACCATTCTCTGAGACCCCATCCTCCGAGCATCCCTTCTCTATGATGAGCATCAGCTCCGTTCCAACATCCTTTCCGCCATATCCTCCGATTCTCTGGATTCCGAGCTCACCGCAGGACTATTCCTTGCAGCCCAGAGCAACAACCCTCGCTGGTCTAAGGATACAGATGGCTACCTACTCCTCAATGGTCGGATTTACATACTGGATGTCAATGATCTCCGACTCCGAGTACTCTGGTCCCGTCATGACCACCCGACCGCTGGCCATTATGGTCAGAACAAGACCCAAGCCCTTATCCTTTGGGACTACGTGTGGCCCGGACTCTGCCTCCTTGTCCGGGATTACTGTAAATCCTGTACCACCTGCGCTCAAGCCAAGGTTCCGTGTCACCTTCCATATGGTACCCTCAAGCAGCTTCCGATCCCGGAACGACCCTGGAACTCCATCTCCATGGATCTCATTGAGCAGCTTCCGGATTCCGACGGTTTTACCACCATCCTCGTCATAGTGGACCGCCTCACCAAGCAGAGTATCTTCATCCCTATGCACGATACACTCACCACTCCGGAACTTGCGGAGTTGTTCGTACTCCATGTCTTCTCCAAGCACGGAGTCCCCTCGCATGTCACTTCTGACCGGGGCTCCGAGTTTGTGTCCCACTTCTTCTGATCCCTCGGAAAGGCCCTGGACATGCGCCTTCACTTCACTTCCGGTTATCATCCCAAAGGCGACGGTCAAACCAAGCGGGTCAACCAAACCCTTGAACAATACCTCCGAATCTACTGCAACTATCAGCAAGACAACTGGTCACGTCTCCTTCCACTTGCGGAGTTTGCTTACAACAACGCTCCGAACGCTACTACCGGAATCTCCCCGTTCTTCGCAAACAAGGGATACAATCCGGCACTCGCAATTCATCCGGAACAAGACCTTACCTCTGCCCGTGCTCGAGACTTCGCCGTAGACCTCGACAAGCTCCACTCCATCCTCCGGACAAACATTTCCGAGGCCCAGAAGCGGTACCAAGTCCAGGCAGACAAGCACTCGCTTCCGGCTCTGGATTCCAAGGTTGGAGACCTTGGCATGGTGAAGGCGGAACATTTCCGCTCGACATGTCCATCCAAGAAGTTGTCAGATAAGAACCTCGGACCATACCCCATTATTGCGCAAGCCGGATCCCATTCCTTCACCCTTCGCCTTCCGGACACCATGCGCGCTGTTCACCCTGTCTTCCATGTCTCTCAACTCGAACCCGCGACTCCGAACTCCATTCTGGGTCGGGTACAGTCTCTGCCACCTCCAGTACTCGTGGAAAGAGAACCGGAATATGAGATTTCGGAGATTCTCGACTCCAAGTTGGACCGACGTAGACGCACCTGTCAGCTACTGTACTTGTCTTGGAGTGGGCCATGACTGGCAGTACAATACCTGAGGTGTTTATGAGTATATGAGCTGTGGAGTTGTCTATTCCAGTATTTCAGACCATTCTGATTTCACAAATCTATTGTGGTGTACACTTCATCATTTTGTATTGCCTCATGTGGGTTGTCTCCATGCTGGATTTACATCTCACTTGACAATACTTAGTGTTGATGTACTCAGTCTCCAAAATGTCCAGACTCTAATCAGACAACTAGCTTCATAGTATTCAAACTGGGCTTGTAACATCATTTGTATTTCACATCACACTATCTTGTTTACCCTCTATTGCATACTGAATCTTGTCCTTCTGTATACCCTGTTTTATCTCTAAAGCTCTGCACTCCTGCTGTTCCATGTGAACACTGATCTCTTCGAGATCCCTCTTACCTACTCTTCATGTCCTATTCTGGCCCAATCCTAATCAAGGAGCCTAGAATTGACTAGGTGCATTGCCAATTTCTTGACCAAGGTCTCACCTTCAGGGTACATTTTCACACATTCCAGACCTCCATATTTTGTACCCCACAATTCCAGACTTTCCTATCCTAGACTTTCTATGCTTTCTCCAAAGTTCCTCCAGGTCGATGTGTTTGCGTACAACTCCGCCTGTGCTTAATGGGTGCTTATCAAGCAATGTAATTCACAACTTCAAGCAGCACTATCATGGTCAGATAAAAAATGCAATAAAATCAGAGAAAGTTCTCTTCAGCTCATAGAACATGGCTTTTGATAGAATTTTCCCAATCTCAAGGATAACATTGTTCTATGCCAATTCAGTGAGGTTGAAGTCCTTGCCTCTGTGTTCACACACAAAGCTTGCTCAATCATGAAAGTGCCATAGTTATGAGTGTCAGCCCTTCATATACAATTCCTGTAAGCTCATTAATATTGCTCTCATATGGTACCATACACCCCTGCAAGATGTATCATAACAGAAAGGAACACATCTGCTAGTAGTAGGTATTCTTGCCTGTTAAGACTATTGAAAGAGATAGATGTTGTCAAATATTCAAAGATAATCACATCAGTATGCCAACATTATCAGGTGTGATTAGGCACAGTCAATCATTGACAGAGATGGCATATGTTCCTTCCAAATATTGTAACTGTTTCCCAGGAAATAAAGAAGATTTGGAGACTTTGTATAGTTGAGAGTTGAGATATATCATATTGACACATCTGTAGAAGCCACAGTCGCCTATGATAAGCAGCACAACCAAACCCACTCATCACTATAGTTGGTATGGATAAGTCAATGTAATTCTGTGTATGAAGTGTGTGTCATTCCAACACCAAACCCAAGAGTTGACATCAAACAATTGACAATGCCACTATATTCTCAGGGAAACAAGAGCAACTTGGATGAACCCATGTCAAGTCATATGCATTCCTCAATGTCCATATGCCACTGCATCATTGGTATGTGCCACTTTTCTAGTACACAGACAAAACTCACAGTACAATCCAGAAAGTACCTGCACCAGTGTGTCCATCATCTGTATTGCATATGAAGATGAAGTGGACTGGTAATGGTGTAATATACTTCCAGATACAGGGATCATCATATTCCTATCAAATTGTCATAACTGCTCATGAATTCCTGATGCTCTTCCTTGGTAAGAAATTTAGATTATGAGTAGTGTGGGCAGAATGGTACTATAATGTTTGATAACATTCACACATAGGCACATCAATGTGGCAGACACTATGGTGCATGAGTATGCCTAGTATATATCACTGGTAAGAATGGTAGTACTTCAACTGAGGCTTGCAATTGTTTGACTGTTTCTTACATCAAGAGGCATCTGAGTGAACATATAAGTACTGTGAAATTTTTATTGATGGAATGCACCCATCATAGTCTCATGAAAGTGCTCATGATTTAGTCTATTGCCTGAGCACTGAATATACTCTCTCTACTCAGTGTAAAACAGAGCATACAATCAGAAATGTTCAGCCATCTTCACTCCATAAAAATAGCACTAGGATGGCATACCATTAACCCTGCAGAGATAACTCAGCATTGGTTTTTCCAAACTGATGCCAACCAATAGACCTGATGTGAGGAGCATGTTGAGAGGCTGAATGTCAGACAAAGGATGCAAGGATGGAGAGAGCACTGGCATATTCATAGAGCAGGAGCACATGCTGACAATAGGTATAGATCATGATGTAGTATATCCATCATAGAGCTAAAAACTTTATCCCAAAACTTTATCCCTAAACCTAAGAATTTGCAGCCTTAGTAACCATAGGTATGCCCAACTGAGTAAGGTTTTGGCTTCAAAACAACTTCGAAGGACAGTGAGAATGATGAGAAAGGGTTTCATGGTCTAATAATGTCTCATATTGTCTCACTAGATTTACTGAATTTATCCGCTGTTTTTGCGAATTCTTCGAGCTCAGAATAAAGGCATTCAGCTGCAGATTGAATATCTTCCACATTTTGAGAGCATTTTTACCTCTTTTGGCCTCATTGTTGCACAGCGCAGTCGATGACGTGGGTTTTGTCTGATCCAGGGGTGAACACCGCTGGATTGGACAAAGCCCACGTCATCGCTTGACGGGCTTCACTGTGAGCATGTGACCTTAGGCTGAACAGGGCGAAAAATCACAATATGAATTCTCAAAGACAACTGTGTGGAAAAATTGATGGCTGTTTTGCAGTCTGGCTATGATGTTCTAGATGCTAGAAACTTGCGGTCATAGTCTTTTGATGTTGAGTCATCAGTCAGTACTAGTTACCCTTTTTGGCAACTCGCCTTCCCTTTTGGGATGATATCACTCTGTGGCTAGTGTGAGCCTTACAAAATAGCTATAAATGTTGGAAGGTATAAGGGGGCATTCATACTAAGTAATATGACATTGAGTTTGGATCTAATACCCCCAAGCTAAATGGAAAAACTGTGACTTTGCTATATAGAATAGCACATTCTTGACAAAGATTGGATATTCCCTTGCTTATCTGTTGCTTTTGGGTGCAAGTGTCATACATACACACTCTACAGATCATGTAGATTCTATTTGCACTCGAATCAGCTACTCTGAGTTTTCATAGGCACTTGTTGGTTTTTTTATTTTGCATTTTCTGGCTTAACTAGCCAGCATTAACACTCAACAAAATCACACTAGATTCTCTGTAACAAGGGCTATCAGATCCATATACTATGTTGGGGGTGTTTACTTACTGGTTCTTACCATAGGATACACTGTGGTCAGTAACTTAGGCATGAGCGCCCATGCAGCCACAGCGCACCTGCACAATGTCACCAGTTGCCATATTGGGCTCCATGCTAAGGAGCCTCACCCCATTACTTGAGTGCCTAACCACTGTATTTGTTTGGCACTGTTGATGCAAGTCGTGTCGTCTGGGAGTTTGAATTTTGCAACTCTGCTGAAGTGCCAATACAAACTGTTACTTATGTCCCCTTTGCTGAGTGGCAAACAGTCACGTGAAGTGTGGGAACAACCTACCGCATCGGGCTCCACGCTAAGGTGTTTCATTTTGCTCCTCATAAGAACGATACCTTCGTACCTCAGGGATCGTAACTTGGTACACTGGGCAGGCTACAAAGGCACCAACGACAAAACATCCTGGATTCTCGCCACGGAACTCGGAAACACATCGGAACTTGTCTCCGATTTTCACTCCGCTTATCCGACGAAACCCGGACCTTCGACTTCACTCTAGTCTCACAAGTTGGGGGGCAGACACTCGATTCAAGAAATCAAGAACAAAAAATAAAATATGTCTATATTTTTGGCCTAAGGCCATTTACGCTCATTCCAACTCCTCCGACTCCTTCGACTCTGACTCCGACTCCGACTCGCTTTCCGAGCCCTCCCACTCCGTCTCTGTCTCTCCGAGTTCCTCGGCCACCTTATCCATGTAGTCCTTGACGACTACGTTCCGGACCTCGTGCTGGGCCCTCGTCAAGAAGATCACCCGCTTGAGTTTTGACTCCAGCGTCTTCCGCGAGGCCTGCTCCTTCCGGAGGTTGACCCGGAGCTCCTGGACTTCCGTCAGGAGACGGAAGAGGAGCTCGTGATCACTCATCTCCTCCTCTGGTCGAGCAGACCACTGCATTCCGGTTCCGAGCAGCGGTGCTGGAACCGCCTCCGCCGACCCCTCGCCCTGCTTCGTGGCCTGCTTCCTCTTCTTGGAGGGGCCCACCTCTGGCTTGTTGTACGTGTCGGAGTCGTTGATCTCCTCCGCCATCTTCTTTCCGGCTTTTGTGCCGGTGTTCACCCTCCGCTTCTTCACCGGCTCTCCGGGCCAGTCGCACCGAGTCTTCTCCAGGGTGCACTTCCGGCACACCTTCTTCAAGCCTGTTGAAGGCCGGAAGCATGCAAGCCCCTTTCCGGAGCATTGCACGCACCTACCAGAGTGTCAGTTCTGGACTCTGACAGAGGAGTTGGGTACTCACACGTTCTCCGCCTGCACATACGCCCCCTCCGATGGGCCCGACTTGGCCTGCATCTTGCCCGCCGCCTTCATCCTCACTGCATCCGCAGCCTCCGATGCCCTCTGCTGCTCCTCCACCAGGCGCGCCCGCTCCTCTGCCACCCTCTGCGCCTCCACCTCTTCCTCCTTCCGGCGCTGCTCCGCCGCTTCCGCCTCGCGCTTTGCGCGCTCTTCCGCGGCAACCCAGTCGGCTTCCGCCTTCGCTCTCGCAGCCGCCAGTTTGCGTTTGAGCTCGAGGATCTCGAGCTTGGGGTTTGGGTGTTGCTCGCAGACATGTCGGTGTTGATGAGGAGGGGTATGGAAAAGCAGAAGGATGGTGGGGGTAGGAGGTCAAGTTGCAAAACAGCTGAGTCCGAATTCCGCCCAGCCTTATACCCACAATCAGATCCAGATCAGAGATCGGATTCCTAGGCCCTTGTGGGCTTGGGCCAGTTGGGGGGCACTGTCACATACTGTGCCACAAGCTCCCTTCCGGACCATTTCCGGACTCCGGACTTCCGGACATTCCCTTCCGATCCTGGTTCCGTTATTGTCTTTGCTCTAGCCTTACTTATTGTTATGGTCTCCATTGTTACACAGCTTCAGCCCGCTACATTACAATAGTTATTGTTCCAGTATCCAATTACTCTCCACTTCCGGACTCCGGACTTATTCTCATCGTCTCCTTAGCTACACTCGTATTGTTAACCACGGACAATTAGCTTAGTAGTATTTATAGTGGACTCAAAACGTAGCTGTACTTCAGTTCGGATATCTCGTTACTCCTACTCAGTATCCTCCCTCCTGTACTCTCCGTCTTCTGGAATACTATTCCGATCTACTCCGAACTCCTAGTCCGACTCCAAACCTCAAGTCTCCTAGTATTCTCTTCTTCTTACTCACTCTCAACTTCTCCTCTGTTTCCCTTCCGACTCTCTTCCGACCCATTCCGACTCGGTCCAAAATAGAGGACTAACCTGTAGTCTCAGTCAGGGTGTTGGATGATAACTTCGCCACAGTCCTCACTAACGTGCACCAGCCCTCCGGACTCATTCCGGACTTCACTCCGGAACCTCGGAATCTGACTCCAGTCCGGACTACGGGCACGACTCTAACATGTATACAACTCCTGCAAAGTGGTTGTGTATGAGACAGTAGTAGGGATCTTTCAGGCATGTAGAACAGTAGTAGGATCATAGTTTAGTATGTCCAGGCAGTACCATTTTTGATAGTGGCATGCTGTGATGCAATAAAATAATATGGGATGAACATCTGAGTTTGCATCTTGGACTGCTAATACTGCTAATTATGGTGTTCAGCTTGTCTAAGCTGAATATTAAATTGTTCTGAATGTATGTGTGTGTATTGATCCATGATGATTACCCTGTATGCAACATAATCTGAGTGTTAAGCACAAGAATTGTCTCTTCATTTGGATCCGTCAAGTGATCAGTATGCAACATAATCTGAGTGTTAAGCACAAGAATTGTCTCTTCATTTGGATCAGTCGAGTGATCAGTGTGAATGATCAGGGTTGAGTGCATATCTAATGTATGCCTGATAATGATCAAGCAGTGTAGTCTGACTTACAGAAGAGAATATCTTCTACTCAGACTGGCTAAGCACTAATCACCCCACATGCAAATCCTCAATACATATCATCTGAGATGAGTGTGTATCATATTTGTCTAACAGAGCATGTATATGGGATCAACCCAACTTATACAGGGTGGCCACCCACTAATCAGTGTTGATCCTTGTATGAGGTTGATTGTGAATATCAGAGATCATACCAACTGATATCATGACTGAGCCAGCACTTATTCACATAGACCTGAATTGTAATGTAGTGGGCTGAAGCTGTGTGACAATGGAGACCATAACAATAAGTAAGGCTAAAGCAAAGACAATAGCGGAAATAGGATCAGAAGGAAATATCTGGAAGTCCAGAGTCCGGAAATGGTCCGGAAGGGAACTTGTGGCACAGTATGTGACAACATGTATCCATGCTCAAGGCAAGTGTTGAGAGCAAGAGAGTGCATCCCTGCTGGCATGGACAGGTGCATGAGTTGGTCAGGTTGAATGAGGCTGCAATAGTGAAGGGTGAGCTGTGGGTAGGCACAGCAGATGAGTCTGCCATGATGAAGTTCATAAGGAGTGTCATCCAGAAGAACACTATGAGTGTTGTTGGCAAAGGGTCCCTGCTCCAGATGACATCAATGCATGATGTTCCTCTGGTGAGCTGTATGATACAATTGATGCCACAGTGATAGTTGGAGGGATTGTGGGACACCTCTCAAGGGATGTTGATCATGTTGGAATGGACGTAGTGCTCCTCACCAACCAGGTACTTCACAACCTGGGCATGGTACTGGAAGGTCATGTATACATCCAGATCATGACAAGAGTAGACCCTGTTCAATTGGACTACATGCACACTATCCCCTTCTGCCCATGTATTCTCTAATATTGAAATGCAAGCCCACACAAGAAATTGGGAACTACACTGTGGTTCTATGTAGAAGTAGACTGATAGTACAGACATTGTATTTCATGAACATACTGTGATTATGCTTTTATGAACATAGCACCAGGACACCAGCTACTGATATGCAGGCATCATGCACCAGACTTCCAGTAAGCAATATCACCATCCACCACTTATATACCTAATCAGAGAAAGATCCAAGAGCAACTTGACAAGACACTCACTTTCGTAAGGTTTCCCTTGTTGTCGCAACTTACCAGCTGCCTTGACGGCCGTCTCACTACCGAGCTCCTTGAGGTCCTCAAAGCTCATGATCTCACCGCATACAAACTTGTTTTCGAAGTCGGAGCTGCAGAGCACATGAACACGGCTGTTCGTCTCATCAGGAACATGAACGACACTCACTGAATGACGCCGGCTGCCTGCGGTGCCTTCGTTCCGCGACGGATCGTCCAAGCGCGGACTTCATCGGGGCCGCAAGTGAAGTAGCGAATCAACTGTGGTTGAGGGTTGAATAACAAAAGCGTGAGCGAGACGATTGAATACATACGTCCAAACTGGCATAACCCGCAGTGGTAATCTTCGGCAGCGCGCTCACAGCGCCAATCTTCTTCTCTTCTTCTGCACACTCCTCGTCTGAAAGGTTAACGAGCCGTTCCTCTAGCGCCACGGAGAAAGGGATGAGTGGATCGCCAGAATTGTTCTCATCGATCCAGGCCTTGATCTTCGGCAGCCTGCGATGTATCATCACCATCGTTCACATCTCTTCGGCATGTGAAGATACTTACCATTTGTTCTTCTTCCGGACGTAGTCCCTCTCGCTCAAGTTAACGAGGTATGTAACAGGCTTGGCCGTAAGTAGCTGCAGGCTGTTCACTACGTCAACCTAGGGATGCATCCAGTTAGCACCGCATTCGGCGTACAAGGGTGAAGTAAACGGATTGCGATCAGAACAAATGTCACTTCATATGCATAATGGGGCGTTACTCCCGCATCAGCGAGCTGGGTTAATCGAGCATACTGCTCTTTATCATCACTTCAGTTGCCAGGTGCCCGTGATGTGCCTATGCAGCCAACAGTGCGGCCGGGACAGCACATGCACGCATAGCACCTGGCAGAAAACATGGTAAGAACGCGTACCTCCTTGTTCGTCCAATCTGCCTTTCGTACATCCTTTTGGTCCACGGTCAACGTCTTGTAGATCCTCTCCACTGTAGCCTAGAGCGCGCCTCAATAGGTCAGACTGAGTACGGTCGCTGCGACACATTGAAGGACTTACAATCTCCTCCTTCTTGGCCTTGTCTGCCAGGCTGTTGCTTCCTAGCGAGCGCCCAGACTTCTTGAGACCGTCGAGGTGCTTCTCGACCCACTCGATGTCCTTGAGGCGGAGCTCGGTCTGGATGATCTCCATGTCGCGAAGAGGGTCGACGTCGCCTTCAACATGGATGATCTCGGCGTCATCGAATGCGCGGACCACCTGGAAGATACCATCTACAGCACGGACGTGCGACAAGAAAGCATTGCCCAGACCTGCACCCGTAGACGCGCCCTGTAGAGAGAGTGAGGTAGCGCATGGACAGAGGGACAGAGGACGTACAGCTGTCAGACCGGCGATGTCGAGACAAGTCAGGTGCGCGGGTACCCGGGATGAGGGCTTGTAGAGCTCGCAAAGCCAGTCAAATCGCGCATCTGGCACGGGGATACGCGCTTCTTCCGGATTGCTGCGTCCAAAAACCGTCAGGAATGGAGGCGACGATAGCCAGAAGAGACTCAAGAGAGTTTACGGACATGGTCGCGTAAGGGTAGTTGCGGGCGAGGGCGAGGTCTGTGAGGACGCGTGTAAGACGCGGTGACGGAGCCGGGATGGCTATGTGGGCTGACCGGTCTTTGTCAAGACGTTGAAGAAGGACGATTTCCCGACGTTCGGCACGCCTGGACGACCGCGACATCAAACGACTGACGATTGGATTGCGAGGTGAACAGACCTACGATGCCGATCTTGAGATTGTTGCTCGGACGACCGAGCAGCGTCTTCTTCTCGGCGGCTGCTGCTTTCTTGGGGGGCATCCTCTTTTTTGGTTTTGCGAGGACGGGGGTTGAGGAGGAGAACGGCCTGAAGGCGGTGGAGAGACGGAGGGGGGAGAGAGGAAGGGCGAGCAGGACGCCCAATCGATGTGCGAATGCCATCGTGTCCCGCAGGTGCCCCGTCCGCCAATTTTCGTCGCCGTGCCAGGTCCTCCTCCTTCCTTTTAAAGGCCTGTGCCACATGACCATAGCCGACGGAGACCGCGTCGTGGTCTCCGTGGTCTCCGTAACCCTCCGCAGCGGCGATGGCCTATACACGACGGAATAATCGGCCTCCACCTCCTCACCGCCCTATCCGTCATGAGGCCCTTCCTCCTTCAACTCGTTCTCGCCACCGCTCTTGCCCTTGGTACATACGGTCAGACCATCACGACCACCAACGCGTGAGCATTTCAGTATATGGGTTTCCCATCATCGCCGGTCTCACGTTCCCGTAGGCTTGGCCTAACAGTGGTCGAGGTCGTTACGCTAAACCCTCTTGGTATCGTCACAACACAAACACTGTGCGTAACCCTCGTTTGCTCGCCAACAGCGTGATCTAACTTGCCGTCTAGTTCCACGCTTACCGGAGAGATAGAGTCAACTACATCTACGATCAGTCCCACTACCACCGCCCTCACAACCACCCGCACAAGGGCGCCTACAACTACCTCCACCTCCACCTCCACCTCCACCACCACGACGCAACAAGGCGGTGGAGTCGTTGGGCAGTCTCCCACAGAGGCTGCGGCAGAGCAGACCGTCTACCAGTACTCTACCACCAACGCAGCAGGTCCGTCCGTCCAGTTCACCTCTCCTCACTCACGCCGCCGCTTTAACTTTCTCCAGGTGAAACTATCGTGCTGACGGCAACCTTCACCCCCACTTTTGCCCCTACCACCACGCCGACGCCGACCAACTCCGGCACGATCCTCAACTATAGCCAGTGGCTCAGCTCGGCCGTCGGTACAGCAACGACTGTTGTTACCTCTGCAGCACCGCATCTCGCCATTCCGTCTGTGCTCGGTAGCCTAAGTTCTATCGCTGCCATATTGGCAGGCAGTGTGTTAGTGTTCGCGTGAGGTGCAACATAGTAGGATTGGTTATACGGACGCGCGGACTTGTATGATAGTACCGTGTGCAGTTTCGTTCTCTCTGCAGTCGATGTCGTTTCTCGAAGCATGTTCTTCACATCGTAGACACTGTCACATTGCTAGTGCAATTAACTTAGTCATGCGGACACTTTTGTCGTCGTAATAGTATGCAGTAGCCATCTGGACGCCAATGGCCGCTTTGTCTGGGTTTGAACGCCCGCGATGTACTTTCGATCGCACCGAGGGCCACATGGATATGCTACGGCTGTAGAGACGACTTGACCATCACTGCGGACAGACCGGTATTTCTGGCCTTCTAAGGTGACCATAACATCGGGAAACTATGTCATTTATTTTTGATACCGAACATACATTCTGCTCTGCGTTCTGACATCAAAAAAGGCGGCATTTCATTGGCTCCATCAAGGCTATCTTTCCATGTTAGGCTTGCTAACACTTATAATGCTAGAAACCATATATAAATGACATGCCTTCACCATGTTACGGCCACCTTAGGAAGCCGAAAATACTGCTTTGTCCGCAGTGCATCCTCTTCCCCTCCGAACCTCGAGCGCGCCCTCCTTGCGCTCAGAACGATTTTATCTGCTACATAGTGAATACTAGAGGGCGCTGTCATCGCTCGTCACCGTACACAGTACTACACCCGGGTCTACTTTGACCTACACAACGTGAACCCATTCCATCGCAGGTGGTTCGAGGGTCCATCCGACGCGGACCTGCACGCGACACTCCTCGCTATGGCGGACATCGTTTCCGTGGCCTACGTTGTCGACGCTTCCCTAGCCCTTGCTTCCGAATGGCACCAAGTGCTTGCCGAGTATCTGCTCCCCCTCCTTCAACGCTTAGCGGAGACTCACGCAACTCCTCAGGTAAGTTCATCGGACTTACGAATGTATCGTGTTAAACCACCTCCCCTAGTTCCGACTCGGCGTCGTATCCTACGGACCTGCGGAGACGAGACCAACCCCTTTGCTGGGCAGGCATTTCTTCGCGCCCCCACAGGCCATGATGAAGGAGCTACGAGAGAAGCCGGAGGTGATGGGTGTAGGTCTTACAAGCTCTGGTGAACCAACCGGCATGGCGGCCTTGGAAGGCCTTGTTGCCGCCGTCGAGGTGCGTGCATTGTTGTGAGTCCCCGTTCGTTCCTGACAGCAGCACAGTTCTTCGACATGTACGGGGACGCATTATCTGTAGGTAGTATATCTGTTGCGCACACTTGGGAGGCTGACTCGCGCACAGACTATGACTTCACACATTATCCACATTGCCGCCGCCCCGCCAGACGGGTCTGACCATCCCGTGTGGAACACAGCCAGCACCTTTGATAATGTCTCTTGGGGATCTCTTCCCGGAGAGCTGAAGAAGGTACGCAGATTTAATGTGGCTCAAAGGGCGGGTTTCCGACGTGCTCCCATGGTACAGAGGAATATCCACTACAGCAACATCTTGCTGAAACCTCTCGCTTGCTTCGCGCAGCTCTACACTTCGGTCAGTTCTTCGAGTTTCTCACTCTGCAATACCACTCTAATCTCAGCTCAGACAAGCGCTGGGCCTGCGCAACAACCATGGTTCCCCGTCCGACCACAACACGTACTGCATTTAACCGGGTTCCCCCAAAAGGGTACAGTAGATTGTGACGTTGAGAACTCTTAGCTGACTAATGTTCTGTGTCGTAGGCGCAAAGCGTCCGCCAGAAGGGACGACTACCGCCGTGCGACCCGCGGAGCATAAGCGACCAAAGACCGAAGCGCACTCATCGCCTCCCCAACAACCTCTCAGCAGCTCTCCGCCCTTATCGCATGCGTCGCCTCCGGCGACCACTCAACCGCAGACTCAGCCACAAACACACGTGCCTACGCAACCTCCCCGTCCAGTCCCGACGCTGTCAGCTCATCCGCGCGACTATCTCCTGCAACTCCAAGCACACATACTGAAAAAGAAACAAGAGACGCAGGAGCATACAAAAATGGGCCGCACGAAGGAGGCGGAAGCCAGTCAACAGGAGCTCAGTAAGCTCCTGTTGCTCTTCCAGAAGACGCAGATTCATTTGGCAAGACAAGGAGGACGCACGGTACCAGCCTCGCAATCTCAGCCGGTGGGCTTGAACAACGGGGGCGGCTTGCGCCCAGGGTCTGGGTCCGGCCCTGACAACGGGTCAGCAGGGGCTACTACAATGCAAGCGTCCACTTCGATGCCGAACGACTCAGTCGCGTCGAACAACACCAATACGCAAGCAGAAGCCCAACCCGATAGATCGGGACAACCTCCTCATCCCGAACCCACTCCCATCGCACCTTCTGCAGGTCCGATATCTCTCGGACAGGGCAGCGCAGCCGTATTGGCCGTCAACGTCCCGCCTCCGGAACTGCCTCAATCCTCGCCTGGGATGTCGAAAGCCCAGGCTTCCCGGGTCCCAGGCCCAGAGTATACTCGTGTGTGGGAAGGGAGCATAACCTGGGTCGATCCCGCAACCCTCCGACAGCTGCATGCGAATGCCGCGATCAACGGCCCCGAAATGATGTGGGTATCCTTTGTATCTCCAACCCGTCCAGCCGAACTCAGTGTTACCTCGGACTGCAGGCGTAAATTCGTGTGGCCGTCGACCCTCACGTTGGAAGCGTCCCCCGAATACAGAGTTAACATGCAGAAACTACAAGATTGGCTGAAATATCACGCATCCAGTTGTCAAGTCGTATTTGCCCAGCTCCACGGCCCCCCCAATGATCCCAAACAGCATGAACACGTATGGCAATCAATAATGTCATCGCATCGCGTGCGTCAACTCGTCTATCTGAACTATGTACTGTCCCGCTCATCGTGATCATTTCACTAGTATCCGATTGTCAGCTTCCCAGATACCTCTGGGGTGCCAGTCAATCGCTTGCTCTTCTTTCCTGTGCGTCCAATGCAGTTCGTAGGCGCATTCTTCACGTCCCCATCAGGCATCCCTGCGCGGCCTCCACTTGTTATAGGGGGCATAGCAATGCAAGGCGTGCCGGCCAACCTGGTGAATCTGTTGTTGACCTTGAGCCCGCAACAGGTGTCCGAGCTCGAGAAGCTTGACCATACGAGAAAGCAGGCTAAGATACAAGAGTTTTTGCAGGGCTACCGGCTCAAGGCTGAGCAGCAGCGTCTGCTCATGCTGAAACAAGCGCAGGCGCAGGCGCAGCAGAACCATCCAGGTCAAGCTTCTCAAACGATGTCTCAGCCACAGGGGGCTATACCGGGAAACGCGAATGGAGGCGGGATGGTCGCACCGTCCACGATGGTCACACAATCTCCGATGCAACAACAACAGCCCGGGATCCCCTCCCAGCAGCGCGTATCCGTCGCGCCGAACAACCTCAATACCATGATCCCCATGAACCCCTTCGTCAACGGTCAGCCGCCGACGATTGTACAGATGCTCGCGCTCGGCGGGAGTCAACCGCAGGGGGGGCCACAGGGGCTCAACCGCATACCGAGTGGACCAAACCCTATGGCCGGCCTTCCGAATGGGATGGGCATGCAGGCGATGCATCAGCACATACCCAGCAGCGGTGGCGGTATGAATGTCAATGGAGGGGTGAACCTTAGTCAAGAGATGATGCAGTCATTCATGCAACGACGTCAGGACGGTTCAGGCGGTATGGGGGGAATGGGTGGCGGCATGGGGATGTAACCCAGGCAGGGCCTCTCTTCGTACGGTACTGCAAACTGGTATCTGTTTTAGTTCGGCACGCACAATCTTGCTCCATGCCTCAGTGATCTATCAATGTAGCTTATCGCGAAGATTGTCTGTCATGTATTCGTACCAAGATCTGGCATAAGTAGATATAGCGAAGACGGCTTGTATTCATGGTTGGGATGGATGGTATTGTACATATTCGCGCTGTTCAGTATCCAGTACTCCCTGATGCGCGCAGGCAAATATGATCGAGTTGCCTCGACGCGAGTTGACACTCAGCCTTGCATGTGCGGTAGCGCCTCTGTGATCTTTGGATGGTCTGCAACATTCGGGCGGGATTCATAAACAGTGATGACGGGCTGCCCCTTGCGCTATGCCAATGATTGAGCGTGGAGTGCAATGCGCGCACCTGAGCCCGTTGAACTTACTTCGCCGCTGAACGTCCCGATGAAGCCGACATAGTACACGCGTGTGCTATCCGCACCCTGTGCCTCGGGGAAGAAGAGCGTGACGGAGGTAACATTGGAGAACTTTGCCGGCCTGGTGCGAGAGTGTATGGTGAGCTGAACGCACATGTGAGTGAGGAGCGGACACACATAACATGATATTCGCCTATGTCTCTGCCTTGCGCAACATCAAACTCCTGAACGGGTTTGAGGTCGCTAATTGTAGAGAAGTCGACGTGTGCCTGGTTACTGTACTGAACAACCGGGTCACTGGTAAGCACCCCACTGACTGTTGGCAGGAGTTTATACTCACTATGGATACCTTTGCGGGAGTCTGATCACCAGGACCCGTTTTGAGGAGGAGCGCGCGTAGTTTGACCGCTCCAGTGAATGGGATTCGGATGATCCTGTGACAGTCTCGGTATGCTGTGTACGTACGGGGAATATGCAGACCCACAGTTGGTCATCCGCGTCCGATTCGATATACTTTGAAGACAAGCGGTGTGCGCCGCTGAGGCTTCACGGGGTAGACATGGGCATAGACGTACCTTGTCCTCATCTGACCGCTGGTCCCATGGCTTTATAACCTCCGGACCCTTACCAGGATCGTGAGCATTGAGAGCTATGACATTGTCACGGTCAATGCGCGTGAAGAGGTTGTCCCGCGGGCCAACGCCCTCGGGAAGACCGTGTTGATGGTCATGATGATGAGATTGGTCGTGGTCATGGTGATGCGACATTGTGGATGATGTTGCCTTCTCTTGCGTTGTGCGTTGACGGGGTTAGGTACCAAGTCGTATGTATGTACCATAACTAGACCGTACGTACGCCGCAGCCACCAGCGCAAACACGGCCCAACAATCCCAGTCAGTATTTTTGTCCGCTGTCGACGCTTGCCTTCGGTTCAGCTTCAACTCTTGCCTGTGAGTCGTCTCGATATACGGGTTTTTTTCTCTGAACATGATGTGTACTCTTGTAATTTGCGTTCGAGGTCTTCGTCCCACACCAAAGGGGCCACTTGCCGGTGTGCCCTGGGTCGAAGACCATGAGACAACTTTTTACTTTTTCCTGATTCTCCCTCTCTTCTGCTCTGTACTCTTGACTGACACGCATTTTTCTTTCCAGGTCCCACTCCAGATATACTTGTCCGTAGTCGTGCTTTGTGTACCGTGCTGTACTGGCGAATTCGAGATTGTTCCCGTCAGTTCCCTTAGCTAAGCGTGCCATCTCACTGAGCGCTGACCCTTACTCGGCCTCTTCACTACACCACATACCGCTCGCGATTGCTGCGTAAGACTGTCGTCCCTAGCGTGTACCGCATATCCAGGCCCCATGGCAGATACATCCAACACAGCTAGCTCATCGCCCTCTGACGCCGCACCTGCTAGCGCCGGTGCTCAGGATGGCACCCAGCAATCGTCCTTCCGCTACTTCCGTCCACCGCAAGCCGGTATAGAGCGCAGTATGTAGGTCTTCCCATCCGGTAGCGTTCATGACCCTCACCTTTCGTCCTCCTTTCGTCCTCCCCTTCGTGACCAGAGGACCTCCCAGACTCGTACTTTCAGCCCAGCACGGCAGATCTCCGTGCGCAACAGGCATCTCTGTCTGCACGTACTCAAGCTCTCGTCAACGCGCCGCTGAAGACGCAGGCGATACGGGATGCAGAGGACAAGGTGAAGCGTGCGAGATGGCCTCATGTGCGCCTTCCCTTGCATTGCGCAGTCCACGATGCTAGAGAATCTACAGACAACCATCAGAGTCAAGTTCAGCGATCGGAGTCAGCTAGAGAAGACGTTTCAGTCCACAAACAAAATCAAGGCTGTGTATGCCTTTGTCCGGAATTCATTACGCGAGGATGTGAAGCCGATCAAGTTCGTGCTCTGTGCGTCCCTGGCCGCTGCATGCAGCTCTACTCGAGCTCACCTTTGTCGTAGACCAGACACCCCCGAAACGCGAATTCAAGGTATCTGATCCCAATGTACGCGATCTCACACTCTCCGAGCTACAGCTCGCACCGTCCTCCGTCCTCCTCGTCAACTTTTTCGATGATGCCCTCAATCGTACGTCTCGCTCCCCATGCAACCAAGCCGCAAACCTACCCTGACTTCCATGGGTTGTCCAGACACAGATGCACCTGCGCCTCTCGATCCCTCCGTTCTCGCCTTAGCAGAAGACCTGCCAAAGCCGCCGAACTTCGACGCTGACGACAAGCCCAGCGGAGCGTCCACACCATCCTCTGGGCGAACGCTGGCAGGGCCCGCACTAGGAGCGCCACCCACAGAGAAGAAGGTCCCAAAGTGGTTCAAGATAGGGACGAGTACGTGAACGTGGCTTTCGCGAGTCATACCCGCGAAACTAACGATCTTACGTGTGTGTAGAGAAGTGAAAGGTTCTTACTGAACACCGCAGAGAATTGCTATTGGATGCTGCAAGATGCTTTGCAGAATGTTGTATTATACACAGGATATCACAGTGACGACAATTGAGACGGGATCGCCGAATGGTGTCCTATAGTGGATGTGCATGCGCGATTACTCCGACAGAGATACAAGATGCGAAGTTGCTGAGAGGGATAGAGCACGAACTTGAGGTGGTGAAATTCTCGTCAAAAGTCCCGATGTCCTCTTAGTTCTGGGTCAACATACTTCATCCGACCACGACCTAGACAGATGTCACTCAGTAGCTCGAAGCAGTATGCAGCCCCACGTACCTTTGAACCGCACGCCATCATTTGACTGGCGGGCCTCCTTCTCCTCCACCAGCCTTCGCAACCTCTCCAGCTCTCTCCGCTTCAGCTCCTCCAATCTCTCCATCTCCTCCCTTTCCAGTCTAGCGTCGTACTGCTCCTCTGTTTCTTCCTCAGGCGGCACTAGTGCGGACGGCGTACGAGGGCGAGAGGGCGAACGCTCCTTGTCCTCCTTGTGCTTGTGCTTCGAGCGCACTTTGTCTTTGCCCTTCGACCGATGCTTTAGCTTGGACTTTTTGTGGTGCTTGTTCTCTGGATCAGAGTTGTCCTCGGAGATAGAGCCACGGTCGCTATCAGGGTCATCAGGGCCGTGGCGTCTGCGCTTCTTTTTGCTATGTCTTGGCTCATTTTCTGAGCGGTCGGCTTCACTGCCCGATACCGGCGTCGCCGAGTTTGCTAAAGGACCACATAAATAGACGCCAACGTCACATAAAGAACAGCACGCACGTTCAGGTTGTGCCTGTACTTTGCTCTTGAGGACGAGCTCCCCACAATTAACGATGGTAATGGCGACGCTCGGCCGGTCCTTCGCGTCTGTCGGCACCTCCGCTATCTTCTGCACGACGTCGTAACCGCGAATGACGCGCCCGAACACGACGTGCTTGCCTGTCCGATACGTCAAGAAGCCACCGGAGGACAGATGTGATGTGTGGCTCACCATTAAGATGGGGGCATTCACGTAATGTCACGAAGAATTGAGAACCGTTCGTGTTGGGGCCTTTGTTGGCCATACAGAGGAGCCCCTCGGCATCAAGAGAACGTCGAAGGTCTTCGTCAGGGAAGGTACCGCCATATATGGATTCGCCGCCAGTGCCATTACGTTTGGTGAAGTCTGTGTAAGTGTGTGAGCAGCTGGTATGGTACGAGAGGCAGTGGGTCACGAACCACCACCCTGGATCATGAAGCCAGGGATGGAACGATGGATGATGCTGTTCTTGTAGTACAGCGGGTGGTCTGAGAGTGGCGAGAGGCTCTTCTCGCCGGTGCATAGTGCACGGAAGCTAAAGTGACACGGCGAGGAGCAATGAGCACGTAATGAACGCGTCGGCGGCGGTGCAAGAGGGCGTACTTTTCTGCGGTCTTCGGGACGTCGTCTGCGAAGAGCTCGAAGATGACCCTGGAAGGGGATATCAGTCGCTGAGCAGGATCTGATGGACGCGTAGGGGCACTGCTGACCTGCCCGCGGGATTGCCGTCGACGGCAATATCGAGAAATACGCGTGGGTTAACCATGGGGAGAGGGAGGGTTAGTGCGGTGGACGTTTGTGGGCGAGATAGGCAAGCGGGGGCCGAGAGATGATGAGGGGACGGAAGAAGGTGTGGAGGACGCTCCCAGGCTGCGCGCGTAGGGTCCTCTCCTCATGCTGTAATCCCTCAACTGAGCCCCTCCGCGTCCGACACGGCGCACACTCCTCCATCCCATGCGCAAGTTCAACTGTGTCGTCCTCGGCGGTCTGTCTCCCCTCCCCTCCGTACTCACTCACCCCGCTCACTCACGGCCGTCTGCCACAGCTGGAGGGGTCGGCAAGTCTGCCCTCACCATCCGCTTTGGCAAGAACGTCTTCATCGAACAATACAACCCGACCATAGAGGGTTCGTCCTCCCCTTCTCCCCTCCATTGCACTCCCTCACGTCCGTAGCAGAAGAGTACCGCTGCGAGCTCATCGTCGATGGCCAGAAATGTGTCGTACGTCTCTCACACCTGTCTCCTCTTCCAGATCATGCTGACATTCTCTACAGCTCGAGATCCTAGACACGCCAGGGACGGAGCAGTTCACTGCGCTCAACGAGCAGTACCTCAAGGTGCCCTTCCTCACTCTTCACATCGCTCCCTGCTCCTTACCATTGTGTTTTCCTAGAATGCCCGCGGCTACCTCCTCGTGTTCAGGTCAGTGTGGCCGTGTCCCTGTCCACCGCTTGCTCATTTGTTGTCGTCGTCCCAGTCTCTCCCAAGAGTCTAGCCTCCGTGACATTGACACCATCCGAGAACAAATATACGCAACAAGGGGCACCGACAAGGTATGTTCCGCATCGCATCTTGCATCATGTCAACGACTAATTATACGCTGCGCAGGACGTCCCCATTGTTGTCGTTGGCACCAAGCTCGACCTGGTGAGTCCCACCACGTACAAGTTGCGTGTACCAACTTCAACTGAGACGTCACTACAGAGCAACGAACGCGAAGTCTCTCGCGCTACCATCCACGAGCTCGCAGAGTCTTGGAAACTCCCATTTTACGAGACATCCGCGAAACGCAACTGGCACGTCACAGACGTATTCGAGGACCTCGTCCGGCAGATGCGCAAGCGCTACCCCGACAAGCACCCCGTCCGGAGCAAGCTCAAGAAGGACCCGTGTATCATTATGTGAAAGCCAGGCCGGCTGTCTCGCCGTCTCTCGTTCACTCTCCGACATCTTTGGATCCATCTCATTCTTTCGCTCTCGCTCTCTCTCACAATCACCCTGTACGTACCCCATTGTTTGCTATCGCGCATGGCCTGACTGGTTGATGCAGATATCATCCTGCCGCCGTACGATAGACCTCATCTACACTCGATACCCCTCCTGTTGCATACATAGCGCTATTGACTCAACTCGCTTTCCCGCATCTCCAACACTCCCGCATTCCATCTCGTGCTATGCTTTCAGCCTATATGTGTGTGCTACTGCTACTTATTTGCCTTCGGTGTATGGATTACTACTCGCTTCACGCGGTCAATGGACTTGGATTGGCTGTTAGGGTGCGCAGCTAATCATTGTGTATACGTGTGGGATGCGCCCTTTGCAGCTGCAACGAAGTGGCAGGGGCAACTTAGTCGTGAGGATTTTTTGTCTGGAAGAACAATGTCCAGACACAAGCGCCCAGGCCACTGGGGTGCACGGGGTCCGGACGATATATAAGCATGGTGCAGGCGAGTAGGCGGATCACTCTTCTCTCCTCCCCCCGCCCAACCGTTACCCGGCACCCCATCGCATCTCATCGCACCTTTGCCCTTTTTCTTCCTTATTCTTCACATACAATGGTAAGTATCCAGTTCATACTTCCAGGCAGTCAGACTGACGAGTTTTTTTCCCTCAGTCTTACGGCGGTGGTTACGGTGGTGGGAGCTACGGCGGAGGCGGCGGCGGTGGCGGCGGTGGCGGCTATGACGGCGGCGGATATTCTGGCGGTGGCGGCTGGGGCGGAGGGGAGGACCGCATGGGCCACCTCGGCAACGGCCTGCGCGCTGTCGATTGGAGCGCACACAAGCTTTCGACCTTTGAGAAAAACTTCTACGTCGAGGACAAGCGCGTGTCCGCACGCAGCGACCGCGAGATCGAAGAGTTCAGGAAGGTCAAGGAAATGAAAGTCCAGGGACGCGGCGTCCCGAGACCGGTCACGTCGTTCGACGAGCTCGGCTTCCCCGAGTACATCATGTCGACTCTCCGCGCGCAGGGCTTCAGCGCGCCGACCCCCATTCAGTGCCAGGCATGGCCCATGGCGCTCAGCGGTAGGGATGTCGTTGCCATCTCGCAGACTGGTAGTGGAAAGACAATCTCCTTCGCTCTTCCCGCCATGTTGCACATTAACGCGTACGTTGTCACTGCATGTTCCCACGGTCGTAGACTCACCTTCTCATGCAGACAACCGCTCCTTGCTCCCGGCGATGGCCCCATCGCACTGATTCTTGCGCCTACTCGTGAACTGGCTGTTCAGATCCAGCAAGAGTGCACGAAGTTCGGCACGAACTCTAAAATCCGCAACACCGCTATCTATGGCGGTGCACCAAAGGGCCCCCAAATTCGCGACCTGCAGCGCGGCGTTGAGATCGTGATTGCTACTCCTGGTCGGCTAATCGATATGCTCGAGTCGCAGAAGACCAACCTCCGCCGCATCACCTACTTGGTTATGGACGAGGCGGACCGTATGCTTGACATGGGATTCGAGCCTCAAATCAGGAAGATTGTTGCTCAGATTCGACCGGATAGACAGACGCTGATGTTTTCTGCTACCTGGCCGAAGGACGTGCAGAAACTCGCGAACGTAAGTATCCTCATGGCGCTATATCATGACCTAGAAACCTGACTGGTTAGATCTGTAGGACTTCTTGAAGGACTTCATTCAGGTTAACATCGGCTCGACGGAGCTCACCGCCAACCACAACATTCAGCAGATCGTCGATGTCTGCAGCGATTTCGAGAAGCGGGCAAAACTCATCAAGCACCTCGACCAAATAAGTCAGGAACACGCGAAGGTGCTCATTTTCGTCGGGACAAAACGAGTCGCGGACGACATCACCAAGTACCTTCGTCAAGATGGATGGCCAGCGTTGGCCATCCACGGTGACAAGGAACAGTGGGTAGCTGTACATCACTGTTCCATCAGAGTTCTCATGCCTCCCTCCTCAGACGTGAGCGTGATTGGGTACTGGCGGAATTCAAGGCAGGCCGCTCGCCCATTCTCATCGCGACTGACGTGGCGTCGCGTGGTCTCGGTATGTTCTCATTTCCAGTGGCAAGCGCTACGACATTTTGCAGCATGGCGCCGGACGCTTGTAGAGTGTCCGTCGCAAGTCAGATGCTTGACTGCAGGTGGCAGTCAGAGCGTTCAGTGTGGCCCTTCGTTCCAGGAGCAAGACAGGCGAAGATAAGCAACACGCGCACCCAGAATCGGCGAACTTCCTATTCCTGCATACAGCTTCCCTCTGACCTACCAATCGGACCTGCGCTGCTTCCTCTGGGTTGCGGAACGTAGATGGTCTGACCTGACACGAACAGTGAACATCGCTCTTCGTACGGTAAAATGGTGACGGTTATGGATCCGAGCAGCAGAATCTAGGGACCGGAGTTCGCTCGTCATCAAGCCTGGGGTCAGCGCGTACAAGACTTGCCTGTCAAGAGCTCGGACGTGTAACGTCCAGCTGCGTTGCAGTGGGAGCAACCTGGGACTGGCCTATGGATGTTGCTGTCGAGCGCTTGTGCCCTGCGTCCATGATGCGTTGTGTTTTCTGACCGTGCTTCATGTTCTCTTTGCATGTTCGATCCGTGACTTCCTCACCGCCGTGCGTGCCCTTCACGGTTTGCTGTCATTTCCGGTATGCTGGCTTTGTTCGACGTGCAGACGTGAAGGACGTCGGCTATGTCATCGTGAGTAGCTACTTAACTAGCATATATTCTCGCTAATACGTCACTCAGAATTACGACTTCCCGAACAATTGTGAAGACTACATTCATCGGATCGGTCGTACTGGAGTAGGTGAACCTTCATTGGACCGAGTGGCGCATTGCTGACGATGTCCCTCACAGCGTGCTGGCATGAAGGGTATCTCGTACACGTACTTCACCACTGACAACGCGAAATCTGCCCGTGATCTCATCAAGATTCTGGTTGAGGCGAAGGCGAACGTTCCGCCTCAGCTCGAGGAGATGTCCATGTTCGGTGGCGGCGGTGGACGCAGTAAGTCCGCAACATCAGTTGATTTCGTCCTCGTCTAACGTCATCCTATAGGCCGTTACGGTGGCGGCGGAGGTGGAGGCGGTCGTGGTCGTGGTGGAGGCGGCGGCGGTCGTTTCGGCGGAGGTGGAGGTGGAGGCCACGGTGGCGGCGGAGGCGGTCACGACAACGGGTATGGTGGCCGCAATAATGATCGCTGGTGATAGCGGACCACCACTGTTTTCTTGTGCCCTTCACGTCTACCTTCCTCCCCCAGGGACTCGAACGATAGATCCTGCCGCTTGCCGGCCGTAATCACGCCCGCTGCTCCTAGACTGTTATGTGTTGATATTGCCGAGCTGTAGATGCATGCCGTTGTCTCGTGTACGGCCGTCATGTTTCATAGACTGCGTGTTCTGCCTGTATTCTTGACCATGCATGCAATGTTACGGCTCCCGGGCCATGCTCTGTATCACTCGCAATACAACGAGAGTGGCCATAGTACTCTACTCAGACGTCTGGCTGACGACACTATGCCTCAATGTAAAGATACATCACTCGCAGAGAATCGCGTGGCAGGCCTCCACCTGCGGTCACCATGGAGATCGCAGTGGAGTTCAGGGACCAGAGTCAAGAAGCCTCATCCGCTGTCTTGCGCCTGCGCTTCAGGCGAGTCCTCGCAGACTTGGACAGTGCACGGACTTCCGGTTGTTGATAACTGATCATACAGCGTCAGAACGAGTCGACGACGTTGAGGTACACGTACGTTGCGCCGGCAGGTACCAGGTCCGGAAGCTCTTTCCGGGAGAGGGTCACCTTCATGTACGCGATCTTGTGCTGCCGCAAACTGGCGATGCTGAGTGAAAACGACGCACATAGCCATCAGGAGAGATGCTCACTATCTTTTCCCGGATAACGCTTGTGAGATATCTCTCTGTCTCTGTTCTTCTGCACTCAAGGAGCCTTGTGGCTCATCCGGTTGCTCCAGCTCGCCGATTTGGTTGTACTGGTGAAGACCCGAGAGGTTTCCGGACAGGGCTAGGGCCGGGTCGAGAGCCTTGAGATACTCTCGTTTAACGATCTCCACCACGCTGATGAGGCGAGGGATTGTGGTCGTGGACGTGTGGATCCGAGGCTTCTTGCTGCTCGCCGGTGGGGTCTCATTTGGCTGGGCTTCTGATGGAGGCTCGGTGGCATCTTCTGTAGGGTGTTCAATTCTTGCGGGTGGCATTGTATGGAACGTCAATGGCCTGTCTGGGTTGTTCTGCCCGGTTGAGAACGCGTGCTGGGAGAGACTGTGCCGGAGAGTTCACCTCAAGGAATTGTAGCGCAAACTCGACCCAGGCGTGTAGCTTGCCATGATTTGTGACGCGTATTTCTTGAGCGGCTGCGGCTGCGGAGGCAGCGATGGGGGTCTCTGTAGAAGTGGACATTGGACATGGGGAGAGGGAGAGGGAGGAGGGGGAAGTGAGGGGAAGTGGCGGGTGGACGCGATCGAGGAGTGTGGGAAGTGTGTGTCCGGATAAGGCAGGGGCGGGTGGCGGGATCTCTCTGCGTCGCGTTCGCGTTGTCCAGTCCGCCGAGTCCTCCTCCACCTCCTCCACTCCCTCTTCCCGCCCTCCCCGCCTCCCGCCTCCGCCGCCCTCCACAGCGACTGCATCGGCACAGAAAACCACTGCTACTCCTCCTCCAGCTCGCTTGTACCACGTCCGTCTCGTTCAACACGGCTCGCGGCTGTCCGGGTTCAGTTGCTCTAAAAAGGTCGGACGCCTGCGCCTCCGATGCCTCGACGCACCTTGACTCCCGCGACCTCCGCTCCACCACCTCCTCCCGCCGTCCTTCCCAAGGATCCTGCTCAACTCGAGCTCTCTGACCCTGTCTGGGCCGCCAACCTCCGCCTCCTCAGGCGACACTGGAAATGGGCTGCCTTCAACCAATTCTTCCACACCTTCGCGCCTCTCTTCGCCATGAACGATGTCACGCTTGTAGTGAGTTCTTTTGGTCCATATACCCGCCGAGCTTGCCCTACGTTCGCCTTGACGCGTGTTGCCACCGCGCTGACCGAATTCCAACAGGACATTGAGGACGACCTTGCCCAAGGCCTCTCTCTCTACCTTCCTCGTGTCATGACCAGGCTCCTCTACACTCTCAACCAGGACAGAAAGATATCGTGCGTAATCTCTTCTCTCTCCATTCCCCTCTTCTCACGACGTCTACCCTCAGTGTTGACAACTGGCAGACTGCTCTCCGCAAGCAGTACCTGAGACGCGACCCTGCCGAGAACCCCATTGGTCCCGAGCCCCCGGCAGAGTCACGCCAGCCCACCAAGGAGCTCTCTGAACCCCCCGTCGAGGATATCAAGGATGAGAGCGAAGCCGCGACCCCATCAGCTGAACCCGAGCAGCACACGGAGTTGCCAGACGGCGGGAATATCCCTGAGGGTCGTGACTGTGATACGAATGCCGCAGATGACGCACGAGATAGCTCTGTGCAGCCCCCAAAAGATATCAAGGAAGAAGAGGCTACGAGTCAACCGCCGCCAATGGAGGCGGAGGAGAGCAAGGACTGGCTCGAGCTCCCTATGTTGGAGAAGCTAGACTCTATGCATCTTTTGACGGAATGGCAGTTCCAGAACCCTCATCGTCTCCGACAGATCATGAAGAGCGACGACGAGTACGCTAGTTGGGTGAGTCCTCATAGCCATTTTTACACTTCTGGATGACGAGCCCCGTCAATCCTTCGTCTGCTACGTTTAGCGTATCGAGCCCATTGGTTATGATGCGAAAACAAACGCTTACTGGTTGATCGGACGTATGTACCCCCACCAAGCAGTATATGTCGAAAACCTGACTTTCGTGTCTCAGCCGATCGACTGTGGTTGCAACGCGTCCCGCCCAGACTTCCGAAGGGCGTTAAGCGCAAACGACCTCCGGCGAAGAAGTCGTCTACTCAAGCGTCCACAAGCAGGCTGGACGATGACGAATACAATTCTGAAGTCGAGAAAGCCTCACCGAAGCGGAAGCGCACCCAACGCACTCCAGCCAAGCCGGCTATTCCCTCGACGCCCCGTCCAGCCTCTCGTAGTACGCGTAGCCGCCGCAGGTCCGCGCCGGAGCCTGAGCCCGACCTCACGGGCGGTCGCGGCAGTGCGCGCGCCGCGAAAATGCAGGCGAACAAGAAACTCGACGTGCAGGCAAAGGAGCTCGCCGAGTTTCAGCGCCAGGCCGCCGCGTACGCCGCTGCAAGCAGGTCGTCGCGACCCACAAGGCAGACCGCACGAGCACACGCTGATGCCGAAAGCTCGAGCCCGACACGGCCCATGCGCTCGCCGAGGAAAGCGGCTGCTGTGGGTACGAGGACGAGCGCGAGGCTCCGTGGTGGGCGGGATGAGGACGGCGACGAGGAGTGGCAGCAGATACCTGAAGATTGGCTGCACAATACACCCGAGCCTACGCCGTCACGGCCTACACGCAGTAGCACGCGCAAAGGGAAAGCCAAGGCAGCGCTACCACCAGAGCCAGAAGACGATAGTACCGAGGAGCCGGAAGCAGACGTGGTGATACCCGACGACATCCCCAAGACTGGCCTGGAGAGCGATGCGGCCAGCGAACTGACTGAGCTTTCGGTATCGGAGGAGCCTGAAGAGGCAGCTGCGGTGCAAGAAGTGGTACGACAGCCTACTCCCAAACCGAGCGGCCGATCCACGCGATCTCGGAAGAGAACACGCGCAGTTGTACTCGAGGAGCCGGATGAGCCCGAGGTGGAGCTTGCGACAGAAGACGGTGTAGAAAATCAAGCTGAGCCGGACGACGCCGATCCTGAGCACGCGGAGCAACATATGGACGAGCCGTCCACACTTCCGGAGGACTTTGTAGAGTGGGAAGCGGTGAGTGTACATGGCAGTGGCACTCGATCGCTCGCTGATAGACTCGCAGATCTGCGTGACGCTAGATGAATGGGAGCATATCGCGGAGCGCTTTGAGAAGGCGACGCATTACCTTGAAAGGGCACTCTACAAGATGCTCACGCAGAACATCGTGCCGATCGTGACCGCGGAGTTGAGGGTAAGATGACTCCTCACATTGATGACATATGTTTAATGCTGCTCCTGATAGGAGGCGGAGAAGAGGAAGAAGATGGAGGAGGCGGTGGTCCACCGCAAGCGGTCCTCGCGGATAGCTACCAAGGAGACCGAGAAGGAGCAGGCCCGTGAGGCTGCCAAGAAGAAGGCGGAAGAGGAAGAGAAGCAGTCGCGCGCAAAGCGAATGGAGGCGCGTGCGAAGAAGGAAGAGGCCGAGCGTCAGAAGAAGGACAAGGAGCGAGAGCGGCGACGCCTCGAGCGAGAAGAACGAGAGGAGCGGGCACGGCAGAAAGAGGAACGCGCCAAAGTGCGGTATGCTGTTGTGAGACTTGATTAAATGGCCCACGACTGACACTTTCTATAGAGCAGAAGAGGCGGAGGAACAGCGTGCATCGACGAGTACACCTGCAGCGGGCACGCACTCCACGGAATCGGTTTTGCTCAGCAGTGTGCCGACACCTACAGGCGTCCAGACACCTTGGGAACTCGACTGCGAGATCTGCGGTAAGCGTGGGGAAAATCTTGTGGGTGTACTCTTCAATACAGACATCTTGTGCGGTCAACTGAGTTTGCATATAGGACGATGGGCTGCCGATGGTGTCGTGCAACATGTGTCAAAAATGGCAACACATCCGCTGTCATGATCTGGTTGACCAGCGGATGGGCCGTCCGCTCAGAGACTGGGACCACCAACAGTTCTACTGTCATCCTTGTCGTGCTCGGCTATCCACCAGCGCAAACTACATCGCCTCCACTCATCAGCGATATGCGTCTCAGCCAAGTCCTCACTCGTCTTCCTGGTCTCAAGCTGCGATGGACCCTTCCATTCACCCACAGAAGTCGGTTGCCACGCCGCAAGCCTACTATCGTGATTCGCTCCCTGGCTCGCAACTTGGCTACGGCTCCCGTCCAAATTCCAATGGTATGCAGTTCCGATCGGCAGCATATCCTGCTCAGGACGTCCCTCCGCAACCTGATTATACGCGGACGCAGAATGGTCTGACGTTTTCGCACTATCAACCGGAGAATCGCGCCTTTACGAGCATACGGAACTCTCAATATGGCACCCCGTCTCCGCCAATTGGTCGTGGATGGAACAATGGGTACGCGGCTCCCCAGCCTCCCCAGCAGTATGCACCGGGCGGCGGCTCCTTCGGTGGCATGGGTTCAACGTCATACCAGGTACGAGGAGAACGTTGTGCTGCGACTGGACAGTGTCAGTAACACTCTACTTTGTCTAGAATGCTGCATCGATGTCGAGCCATCCGCCATCGCATTTCGCACCGGGTGCTGGCACTTCACAGTGGGCCTCCCCGAGCGGCTCAAATGGTAGCTACCCTCCGAACGATAGCGCTGTCCGCTCGGCCGCCGAGTCCCTTGCGTTCATGCAAGGCGGTGGTGGCCTCACTGGACCCGCCCAGCAGAATGGTTGGCATCGAACACATGGCTCATCCGTACCCCAGGGCAATGGTGGGATGTACTGAGCACGGTCGTACTACGTGTTTTCCCGCGCACCGCATTCCGTAGCTAGGTCGCTCTCCCATATCACAATTCTACGGTATAGATCCAGGGTGGTGGTGTCCGCCACCTTGGACTACTATCGCTTCTTGGCTTTGCTATTGTCGTTATATCTCGTGTAATGTCGGATGGGAGCTGTTGTAATCTCAACCTAATGTGTCTGGGCAGTCGACCGAGGGAATACTGCGCATCGCCGTGCCCCTGGAGAAGCGCCTGCATCAAGTTGCGGTCAAAGCATGCGCACGACTTCAAATTGTACGGTGTCCACGCTCCGTTCGATACGTTTCACCTCCGTGTGGTTTTTTTGTCACAAACGCCTGGATCCCGACCAGTGGTAGTGTCGCCGCCATGTTCCCAGCGGTTCCTGGGGATGTACTGCGGTCCAGTCGCTATGTGATTCCTGATTTCGATACTGATGCTAGTGACACATCAAAAGGGCTTTCTCATCGACGACGAGACATGGCGGCATGAACTAGCCTGTTCATTGGCGCAGACCAGCAGCCTGGTATCATTGAACCATACGTGGTATACCTCACTTCACGCAGTTGACTGTGATACTGAGGTGGGCCTGTGTATCTACATCATCAGAGTCACTCAACCTGCCTACCGGCGTCATGACACATTCATGCATAGAGCGACTCAAGAAGACACCGGGTACTCACTGGCTACGGTTGCCCGCTAGTCCGAGGTTAAACGCCTCGCGCCACCGGCCTCAGCCACATCGCGCCCTCCGACGACCTCCAGAATAAATGGGCTCCTACTCACTCAAGCACCATTCTGGTGACCGGAAAACCTTATTTATGCACTCCTCAAGCTCTGTACGACCTGCTGAAGCCGTCTGAAGGGCCGTGGAGACACACAGACGTACGACCAATTGATGCTGAATCCGGAGCTTGCAAGCGCCCGTGCCAGCTGGCAGAGCCGACCTACTTGAAGCTTGGCCGAACTAAGTAATGCATGAATGTAACGAGCATTCAATACGCGTTGCATTGCATGGTCGTTGTGACCCGATGTGATTTACGCGGCCATTAATGACCTATGTATGCTGTATATTGATTTGTGGGACCGAAATATATTTCAGTTGGTCCACATCAACACGACAACACCAATACCGATCCAATGACATGTAGTTTTGATAGGTCTTGTCAGTGTTGGTATGGCTGGAGGACAGTGCTGGCTACAATCGCACCGTAACTCTGCTGGGCAATGGCAAGGTCAAGTTACATATGGACCCGCATAGTTGTGTACAGTGCTGGCATTCAATGCATCAGGGCTATAGTAGGTCACTCACTTCTTACCGTAGTAACCTCCCACCCCTTACACTCCCTCACTTCATCAAAGTCCCTTTCTCGTGTACTCAGCCATATCGCATTCAAATAGGTGTGTCGGCACTGCCAGCTGGCATGGGCGCTTGCGACCTCCGGACTTCAGCGTCGAGTGGTCGTACGCCTGTGTCTCTCCATAGCCCTTCAGACAGCTTCCGCAGGTCTTACAGAGCTTAAGGAGTGCATAAGTGGAGTTTTTGAGCCGCCAGAATGGTGTTTGAGCAAGTAAGAGCCCAGGTATTCTTGAGGTCGTCGCCGGGCGCGATGTGGCGGAGGCCGGTGGCGCGAGGCGTTTAACCTCGGACTAGCGGGCAACCGTAGTCTCCCGTAGGCAGACCCAAAGAAGACCTTTCGAGAGAGGGGAGGGACGGTCTTCTAAGGGTCTGCTTCAAAACGCGCCCCCGAGATAGGGACAGCCCTCGAGCGACGCATTCTGTGATGGCCGGGCAGTGCCGGTGGCTGCGGCAAACATGCCGGTGGCTATTACTAGATCTATCTCTGATATGATCTATCCAAGGAATGAACTACTGTACTACTTATTGTTGTCGCCACCATGCAGCCTGAGTGAAGTAGTTGATGATTGTATGTCTTAACATTTGAACAGCATCGTGGCACTACGAGTCCCCACAGCAGTCTGAGCGGTCCGCAAATTCAAGCACAGTAGGCCATATCATGATTTCGCACCTGGGGGTATTTCCAACATATTCACATCACTGGCATACTACACTACGTACACCTCTACGACGCACCTTTCTATTCCCCATGATACTTTTCCAGTCCGAGTCAAGGCCATGAGTAAGCCCCTATTGCAGCAAGCCCTATGCTGGGCTATCGACTTTGTCTTTGATGCTTTCTCATACTCTTTGAAGCGGGCAAGGGAGATAAAGAACCTAGGGTACAAGTCAGAAGGGTGCACTGAGGAAAAGGCTGCAGCATGCCAAATTTCGCTCTCCCAGACGTCGCAGGCAACTGTACTCTCATTATTGTAGGATACGAAGGCCGTGATCATCAACCTCACTCAGAGTCCGTAGTCGTACGGGTGCCTAACGCAAGTATCGTCATTCGCATTTGGTGAGTCGAGACGTGGGTGTGTTGCTATTGTCTCTGAATTTCACGGCAGGAGGCCATTCACGCGATAAGATCGCACAACTTATTGTTGAACTTCTACCATTTCAGACGTTATCTAATCAGGCTTGCCTGATATGGACTACTTGTGTTCTGCAACGCTACGTACCGTACTGTACGCTCACTTTCCTTTTTCGCTCTTATCTTATCTGCAGGACTCGTTATCTCTCGTCCTGATTCAGTAGATTAGATTACGGACTCACTTCGGACTTCCGGACTTAGTCGGACCTCCGGTCCCTTCGGACCTCCGCTCCTTTAGCATGTGATTGTACCGGTAACCCGGAGTTCCCGGTTCCGTCTTACTAACGTTGACTCACGTAGATTACGACTCTGACTCAGCCCTCAGCTGATACGCTTACATACGATCACCTGATGGCTTCCTAGCATGTATATATACTGGGCTCGTACGCCCTCTAAATGCATCGTTCCTTCCTGCTCTCTCCCGTGTGCCTAACGGGTCCCTCCCTCTAGCAGTCTCCCCTCAGGTTCGTTCACCGCCTTCACGCCACTCCCCTTCACTCCTTCAACA